>OW052248.1:62839786-63424786 GCA_932526585.2 Philonthus cognatus | reverse complement strand
AAATCGTGGAGGGGGGGTGGTTACTGATACAAATATTGTTTTTGCTCTTTCAGGGCCGCTTTTACATACAAAAATTTAACATTTTGAAAATTTCAGGGGCCCCCCCATATCCCTCCCCCCCTAGCTACGGCCTTGGTCAAAACCGATAATAATTTTCAACTTAACCTACAATGCATTTTTCTAATTCTGAAAATAAAATCGTTAAATGTTGGTTGCTTATATCGTTGTTGACAGTCATCGTAGTTTTTATTTTCTACATACATAAGTTGCCCTACGCATTTAAATCATAGTGGTTAAATTTGTATGATTTGGGGGGATATACAAATTTCGGAAGGGGTTTTTCTGGTAAAAATATTGTTTTTGCTTTTTCTGGGCCGCTTTTACATACAAAAAATTAACATTTTGAAATTTTCAGGAGGGGGTTGAACCCCCATATCCTCCCCTGGCTACGGCCTTGAGCGTGGTTAGGTTTTAAGGAACCATTCGAATCGATGATTTATTCAAATAGAAACCTTAGTTCTTTACAAAAGTACCGTTATTTAGTCATTACTTAAAGGCGAAGCGACAAATGTTTTAACTTGTATAAGTTTATTTGAAAATAATTACAAAGAAGATTGGCATGCACTAATTTAACGCTGCCATAATTAAAGATAACTCGTTGATAGTTATATTACTGCCATTTTAGAAATACATCCGAAAACTATGCGGATCTTAGGAACGTTATTGATACAATTACCCAACAACAACAAGTATCGGTAGATAGTTGGGATGATATATTAGTGGTGTTGACTGTATCTAAACTAGATTCAAATACAAAACACGAGTTGGACAGAACACTAGATCACGAAAAATTACCCAAGTTTACAAAATTGATTTTCTAAATTAAAAATGTGAACTTACTCAAAATATATTCTGAAATAAGTGTACCAAAAAGTTTTAAACACCTAAATGAAATCTATAAAAATAAATGTAATATTTGCAATGAATGTTATCATTGAACAGATCATTTCTAAATTTAGCCTTGAAAGAAAGAATATCAAAAATTCATGCAATTAATTATTATCTATGTTGTGTCCAGCCAATAGCAGAATTCAAAACTGTTATGCTCGCTTGTGTTCAGTTTGTAAATAGGCACAATTATTTATTGCGCATTAACAAATCTGAACCTACTAAGGCCAAATTCCGAATGGCGTATATGTACATATACAGGGTGTCCCATTAGTGCGCTCTCGGAGGATATCTTGGTTCGTGTTCAAGATAGAAAAAAGTTTATTCACCAAAGTAGCTTGGGTTTAAGAGCTGCATAACCTAAAAATATTTTCATGTATGCAGGGTGCGCCATATAGACAGTAGCTGCTTGCTTATTTTAAATGGATTACCCTGTATATTATTTGGTTTTTGAATCGCTCGTGGAAAATTTAGTGTTGTTTAGTTTTTAATTTCAGAGATATTTCAACTTTATGAAACCACTGCAAATGCCATTTTTATCCGGTAATGTCAAACTTTGAAACAGGTATAACTTAAGCCGAATGTTTTAAACAAAATGACAAGCATTTTTTATGAGGAATTCAGAAACCAAATAATATACAGGATTATCTATTTAAAATAAGCAAATTGAATCCGCTACTGTCTTTATGGTGCACCCTGTATTCATAAAAATATTTTTATGTTATGCAGCTCTTTAAGTCTAGTAACTTTGGCAAAGAAACTTTTTTTCTATCTTTAACAAGAGCTGAGATATCCTCACTAATGGGTCACACTGTATATATAAAGTGTCTATGCTAAACCGTTTGTTATAAGTTTATGGGGATGGCGTTGCACTAAAAATTTGAAGAAAAATCCCTGCCATACAGTTTAATCAGTCCTCCTCGTGTAAAATATTTTCAACTTTATATCACTTCCGGTTCCACCGCAAGTAGCACCTCATTTTTTATTTTTAATAGAACACGCTATATATTAGTCATTTTTTGGATTCCTCGTTTTAATTGCTAGTTTTCATGAAAAAAATATTCCTAAAATTTTGACCTCTATAAGGCATCTTGAAATCTGTCTAACTTCTCTTAAGAATAAGGTAAAAATATGATTTATGTCTCTACTTGTACCTAGAGGATGCCTCTATGAATAAATTAATTGGAAATTGTCAATTTTGACAATTAGTGGTCTTCAAATGTCAATATTTAAGTGCGCTCTTCAATATCTCGTAATTCATTTTTTTTAAATGAAATAAGCCATTTTTTTATCAATTAGAGGGAAAATTTTCTACAAAAAAGTAATATACAACTATACTCCTAAAGCAAGTAGTTTTCGAATTATTTCGAAAATTCGTTTTTTGTCGCTTTTATGCAGGGTATAATGCGCGCATAATTCGCAATTGAATTTTAGTAGCCAAGCAGTATGCTTTTGTTTTCTCGCGATTGTATTGTGAAATGTCAAATAATAAAAAGAATTAGTACAAAGTTATACAGAAATCAACAAAATGAATAATTACACAAATCAACAAATTATCAATTTATTAGTAAAATGGTGTTAGAAAAAATATCACGAAAAAGGCATACGGTTGTCTATTTATTTGCTTAGCAACCAAGACGTTTTATATAGAAGTTGTTAGCAATTTATCAAGCAAAGCATTTATTGCTGCATTTCGCCGTTTTGTAGCCCGCTGTGGAAGAATTTCCCACTATATTCGAATAATGTAACTATTTTTTATGATTGCTGATAAAGAACTAAGGGAGCTTGATAAATTAGTTAACACAGAATTATGCATGAATAAATTGAATGTTGCGTTTGCTATACACGGATTGAATTGGCACTTTATCCCTCCTAGGTCCCCACATTTTGGAGGACTCTGGGAATCGGGAATTGAAAGGATAAAGTGTCACTGAAAACGTGTCCAATCCATGGAAAAGTGCATTTTAATCTTAGAAGAATTAACCACTTTATTTGCTCAAATTGAGGCCGTCCTTATTTCTTAACCCCCTTATGCTGTTTATCGAATGACCCAAATGTTCCTTCATACCTCACCGCTGATAATTTCCTTGTCAGAGATTTACTTACGGAAGTAGCAGATTCAAATCTAACCGACACAATAATTGGGAGAAACTTCAGTTTATCAAGCTACACTTCTGGAAGAGACGGTTCAAAGAATATCTGCCGACACAGCTTCCTCGATCCAAAAGTGCACCCGAAAATCGAATCATCTGCAAATAGGGGATCTAGTGTAGGGTTCTAAAGCATGACAATCTACCTCTACTAAGGTGGATGGATAGTGAGACGTGTGCTGAAACTACCCCCAGGAAATGGATGGAATCCCACGAGTAGCTGCAATTAAAACATTGACCACAGGATTAAAACGAGGTGTAACCCGTTTAGATGTTCTTCTCATCAATTAGCCAAAAGAAACTGTATTCCTCCTCCAGGAATTTTTATTACTCTCAAAATTGTCGTCCCTTTGATCAAAAATGGTGAAGTACGGACCAGCTCGAAGAAAAATGTACATCTTGGGATGAAACGGATATATACTGTTTGTTTTTCTACCTGATTCGGCGAAGATGCCAAATCGCCACCTTGGAAGAAATTAAGTCCCTTACTTTTAAATACTCTTACCATTTTTGTATATTTTTTTCTTGTTAAGATACCATTAAATGCTTAGATCTGTAAGTGTAAGGTTGAGTTTCATTTTACGAGTTATTAAAAAGTTATTATTTTATTCAGTAAACATAATTTTGATGAAATTGTTACAAACAGTTACCTTACGAGTACCACCGCGACCAGACCAAAAACTCTAAAATCTTCCGATTTCTATCTCTTTCCTAAAATGTTGGAGGGTAAGGGGAAAGAACACGAGCACTCATGGGGTAATCCATTATGAACGCCAACCGCATTTTTTGGGGTGTCAATGTCAACCCGATATTAGCAGGTAGTAAGAAGTCCATCTGTTTTCAGCCGGCGCGTGGCGTTATCTTTAGTCCGGTTTGGAGTGGTTTTTTTAGAAAGATTTATTTGATATTTATGAAATTATTTAAAATGTAATTAGTATTAATACGACATTTGTAAAATAAAGTTGAGAATTATGTCTACGTGTGCAATTTTAGGTCAACAGAATTTTTTAAAACGTATCTGACGTTTACATCTTGGTAAATATTGATCATGACATCTAAGCGTTATATATTTTTAACTTTACTGTAAATCAGTGGTTTATACGCGTGGCGCATGAAGTAAAATTTCGAGTTTAGAAAAGCCCCGTGAAAATTTGTCGAGGGTCGCGCAGCGACCCTCGACAAATTTTCTACGCGGGGCTTTTCTAAACTCGAAATTTTACTTCATGCTTAGTCTGGGAGTGGACAACACTCGTTCTTAGAAGTTTCAAATTGAAGGATCACTCTAGATTACTAATTTTATTACCATTTTACAAAGGCTACAGCTCGAAGGGCCAATCATGGTCTTCGGAGACCGAAGGACTACAGGGAATCGAAGTTTTTTTTACAAGAAAATAACAAATATCTGAAGGTTTACAGCATGGATAGAAAAGAACACATCCAATTTTGAAAAATATCGAAGTTGGGTTGGTTTTCAGAGCGTTTTTAACTTCACTTTTAATCAGTGTTTTATACGCGTGGCGCATGAAGTAAAATTTCGAGTTTAGAAAAGCCCCGTGAAAATTTGTCTCGGGTCGCTGCGCGACCCTCGACAAATTTTCTACGCGGGGCTTTTCTAAACTCGAAATTTTACTTCATGCTTAGTCTGGGAGTAGACAACAGTCGTTCTTAGAAGTTTCAAATTAAAGGATCACTCTAGATTACTAAGTTTATTACTATTTTACAAAGTCTACAGCTCGAATGACCAATCATGGTCTTCGGAGACCGAAGGACTACAGGGAATCGAAGTTTCTTTACAAGAAAACAACGAATATCTGAAGGTTTACAGCATGGATAGGAAAGAAACATCCAATTTTGAAAAAATACCGAAGTTTGGTTGGTTTTCAGTGCGTTTTTAACTTCACTTTAAATCAGTGTTTTATACGCGTGGCGCATGAAGTAAAATTTCGAGTTTAGAAAAGCCCCGTGAAAATTTGTCTTGGGTCGCTTCGCGACCCTCGACAAATTTTCTACGCGGGGCTTTTCTAAACTCGAAATTTTACTTCATGCTTAGCCTGGGAGTGGAAGACACTCGTTAGTTTAAATACATCACAATTGGTAAAATATATATCGTTGGATGCCCGTCTTCATGGGTGATAAGTAAGCAAATTATGGGTCTTAGGAGTTGTCAAATAAGTGAGTTACTCAACTGTTTTCTGAATTCAATGATGTATCACACATATAGTTTATTGTAAAGGGTGAGCAAAACTCGATGTCTCAGCTCTATTATATACAGGGTGGGCCACGAATAACGCCCATTAAACGTTTTCGGGGTTCCTGACAGAGGAAAAACTTGAAAAAATTCTACATTGCACGGTTGAATGCGATCACCTCATGGAAAATATTTCGACTATCTATCACTTCCGGTTGTACCGGAAATGGCTACCAACTTTGTTATTTTAAATGGAACATCCTATATATTAATTTTTTTTAGATTCCCCGTTCAATTGTCTACCCTCTCATATGAATTTATGTCCACTTAACTCTTACAGTTTTTGAGTTAAAAATTTATTTGTCAAATATTGACCTCAAATAGACGTTTTGAAAAATGCCTATAACTTCTAGTAGGGACCAGATAGACAGACGAGCGGTATCTTGAATTGTTACTTATAGATCCCTCTAGAATTAAAAAAATTGACATCTGTTAATTTTGACAATAGGTATCTCAAAAATGTCAATATTTCAGTGCCCACTTAAAAACATCATAATTCAATGTTTTCAAATGGAATGACCAATATTTTATCTCATATGGTGATTGGCAAGACAATTTGCAACATAAAAGTATTATGTCTCCCTATATCTAGAGCAAGTAGTTTTTGAGTTATTTCGAAATTTCTTTCCTCCCAGAATGCTTGCACAATTGAATAATTCCTGTACTATTCACACGTGCACCATAGTAGGCTACTGTCAATATTCGCTGAACCGAATCTGTCAATATTTTTGAACGCTCCGTTCGAGTAATATTAAAATGAATAAGTATAACAATCAGTGCGACAGAATTGTTGAGAACTTGCAGAATTTTCAACAAAACTTACCCACACTTACCGCCGATGGATAGAAGAAAATTTAGAAGACTGGAGTCAAATTCTGTACAATTTGGAAAACTAAACGCAGACAAGAATCAACCAAAGCCAATAACGCAGAACGAGGAAGTTCAAGTGAATGTTTTGGCTTATTTTCAAGCAAATCCACGCGCATCCACCCGTAGTTGCCAGGAGGATTTGGGAGTAAGCAGAACATCACTGCGAAGAATTTTGAAAATATATCGTATGCATAATTATAAATTTAATTTGGTGCAAGAATTATTTCCTCAAGATGCAGTGAACAGGATTGATTTTTGTGAGTTTTAGTTGGTTAAAAATCAAGAAGACAATGACTTTTTAAAAAAAATTATTTGGACCGACGAATCAAATTTCTCTCGTGAAGGTATTTTCAATAGAAAAAACAATCACACGTGGTCAACTGAAAATCCACATGCAACGCTTGTACATAAATCCCAACACAAATTTAGTTTCAACGTATTGTGCCTTTTGATGGACACGCGTGTTACTTTTTATTTGTACCACGAAAGATTAAATAGTGGTAGATATTTACAAATTTTAAGAAATTTTGTAGAGAATTTTTTGGATGAGCTTCCTTTGAATTTAAGGATAAGTTCATGGTATCAGCTCGATGGAGCCCCAGCTCATTGCACACACGAAATATCGCAGCAACTGACGAATATGTTCGAAGATAGATGGATTCGAAGGTTAGGTCCGTGGAACTGGCTCGCTAGATCTCCAGATCTTACTCCACTCGACTTTTTTCTTTGGGGTCGTATAAAAAATAAAGTTTATGCCACTGTCGTCAATACCTGAGAAGAATTGGAAGCAAGGGTGCGAGCTGCATTCGCGGAATTAAGTGCAGAAGAAATTAGGCGAGCAACAACAGAGGGTGTCGCAACACGTGCTGCACAGTGCTTATACGTTAATGGTCATCATTTCGAACAATTGTTATAATTTTTTTTTCTGTTCTTGCATTTAATTATTCGTTTGAAAATTACTTTATTTCAATCTTCTTGCTTTTTTGTTTGTTTGTAAGTTGTAAGTGTGGATAAGTTTCGTTGAAACAGCAATTCTGTCGCACTAGCCATATATGACGAATAAATTCATAATTTCTCGATTGCTACACTTATTTATTATAATATTACTCGAAGTGTTCAAAAATATTGACACGTTGGAAACGATTTTTTCTAGATTCGGTTCAGTGAATATTGACAGTAGCCTATTATGGTGCATGTGTAAATTGTACAGGAATTATTCAATTGTGCAAACATTCTGGGAGGAAAGAAATTTCGAAATAACTCAAAAACTACTTGCTCTAGATATAGGGAGACATAATACTTTTATGTTGCAAATTGTCTTGCCAATCACCATATGAGATAAAATATTGGTCATTCCATTTGAAAACATTGAATTATGATGTTTTTAAGTAGGCACTGAAATATTGACATTTTTGAAATACCTATAGTCAAAATTGACAGATGTCAATTTTTTTTAATTCTAGAGGGATCTATAAGTAGCAATTCAAGATGCCGCTCGTCTGTCTATCTTGTCCCTACTAGAAGTTATAGGCATTTTTCAAAACGTCTATTTGAGGTCAATATTTGACAAATAAATTTTTAACTCAAAAACTGTAAGAGTTAAGTGGACATAAATTCATATGAGAGGGTAGACAATTGAACGGGGAATCTACAAAAAAATTAATATATAGGATGTTCCATTTAAAATAACAAAGTTGGTAGCCATTTCCGGTACAACCGGAAGTGATAGAAAGTCGAAATATTTTCCATGAGGTGATCGCATTCAACCGTGCAATGTAGAATGTTTTCAAATTTTTCCTCTGTCAGGAGCCCCGAAAACTTAATGGGCGTTATTCGTGGCCCACCCTGTATATATATTATCATTTGCCTTTTACCTTTCGGTGTAGGCTTTACATATTTTTTACATTTCTCGTTCTACATCACTTATTTATAAAATCTTTCCACTCCTTTCAGTTTCCTGCTAAAACCTTCGCTTGTTTCATTGTCTTTCCTCTGTTGTTTATTGCTTTTTCTATTATGTTGTTCCATGTCAGTCTTGGTCTACCTCTTCCTCTCTTGTTTCCCGTTCTTGTTTCCCACACTTGTTTTGTTTGGTTCGTGTTTTTCATTCGTGTTAGATGTCCCCACCAGCTAAGTTGTTTCTTTTCGATATGAATGTCCAGTGCTTCTATTTCCAATTCTTCTCTGATATCTATATTTCTTATTCTATCTCTTTTCGTTACTTGTTTTACTCTTCTCAGATATTTCATCTCCACAGCCTGTAGTCTACTTTTATCTCTCTTTGTCAACTTCCATGTTTCACTCCCAAACGTCAAGACCGGTCTGTATATAGTTCTGTATATTGTCATTTTGGTCTTTCTGCTTATCTCCTTTTTATTAATGAGTATATTATTCATTGCGTAGTATGCTTTTATTGTTTTGTTTATTCTGTTTGTTATTTCTTCTTCCATTTTCCCATCTTCTGCAAGTTCTACTCCTAGGTATTTAAATTGTTCTACTTGTTCTATCATGTGTTGTTCTATTTTTATATTTATGCTCTCTTTCTGTTTTGCTATTACCATTACTTTGATTTTGTTGTAGTTCATTTTCATACAGTATTTGTCTAGGTGTTTATTCCATATGCTCATGTAATGTTGCAGTTTTCTTTCATTTTCTGCAATCACTACCACATCGTCTGCAAACGCACCTTCTGATATTTTAATCATTTTCATGTTTTTGTATCCTATATTCGTTTTAATTATTTCTTCTTTCATGCTCTTCATTATTTCATCCATATATAGTATGAATAAAGTTGGGCTGAGTCCACCTCCTTGTCTTAATCCAGTATTTGTCTTAAATGCATTTGACGTTTTTCCCTTATATATTATTTCGTTACTGTTATTGTTATATATGTTCTGTATTATTTTGATTACTTTGTTTTCTATCCCTCTCTTCTCCAGTATTGTCCATAGTTTCTTTCTTAGTATCATATCAAAAGCTTTTTCGAGGTCTATAAATCCTAAGTATGTAGCTTTGTTATTTTCCATCCTTTTTTCTATGATTTGTTTTATTGTGAATATGTTGTCTTGTATGGATCTTCCTTTCCTAAAACCACTTTGCGAATCTTCTAACGTCTGTTCTATTTTTTCTATTATCCTCCGGCTAATTGTCTTTTCTAGGATTTTCATTCCTATACTAATTAGTGTTATGCCTCTATAGTTTTCACATTTTGTCTTGTCACCTTTTTTGTATATTGGCACAATTTGTGCTGTTTGCCAGTCTTTTTGGTATCTTATTGGTCTTCCAAATTTTGTTCAGTATCTTCAGTAAGAACCTTGGAGAAAAGGGAATGGATAAATCATTCCCTTTTCTCCAAGGTTCTTAATCATTTCTGCTATAATTTAGTCATGGCCTGCTGCTTTTCCCGTTTTTAATTCTCTTATTATTTCTGTCAATTCATCCTCACTGATATATTCCTCTTCTGTTTCTAAGTTATTCGTGTCACTGTTATTTTCCATCTGCTCGCTTTCACTGCTTGTATTTAATAAGTCATCAAAATGTTCCTCCCATCTTTCTATTATTTCTTCTTTTTTTAGAATTTTTCCATGTTTGTCCTTTATGTATCTTGTTTCTTGTCCTTTTCTTTCCTATTTTCTTTTATGATTTTGTAGAATAGCTTTTGGTTTTTCTTTGCCTTATTTTCCATTTTCTCGCCAAACTTTTCCCACTGCTTAGACTTTTTTATTTTTATCTCATTTTTTACAATTTTCCTCTTTATTTTGTATTTTTCGTAGTTAATGCTGTTTTTGTCATTTATGTATCTTTGCCATGCATTTTTCTTTTCTTTTATTTTTTCTTTGATGCTCTCCGACCACCAGGCTGTTTGTTTTTTCATGTTTGTGCTTTTCTTCACTCGGCAGACTTCTTTCGCTGCTTCCACCATACTTTTTTTTAATTCGTTCCACATTTTATTTATATCTTCACTGTTCTTACTTTTTTCCAGATTTATCTCCACTTTCTGCTTATATTGTAATGCTGTTTCTTTCTCTCTTAGTTTGTATGTTCTTATTTTGCTGTAGTTTATTGCTATGTATAGTCTTTTTGTTTTTCCTGTGTTTTCCTGGAATTCATCAGTTATTGTTGTCATCACTAGAAAGTGGTCACTTCCTATTTCATAACTTCTCTTTACTCTTGTATCTATAATTTTGTTCTTTTTTCTTTGCTCTGTTATTATGTAATTTATTATAGATTTTTCATTTCTACTTACAACTTCTCTGGTATATTTGTGTATCTTCTTGTGTGTAAATATTGTGTTCGTTATTATTAGCTTGTTCACCCTACAGTAATCTAGTAATTTCTTTCAATTTTCATTTATTGCTTCTTCCCCATATCTTCCTCTCACCATGTCATTTCCTTTTACTTCTTTTCCGATTCTGCTGTTAAAGTCCCCTGCCACATATATGTCTCCCATGGCTGCTTCCGTTGTTTCGTTTAACAGTTCCCAAAACTCTTCTTTGTTATTCGCCGTATCGTCTTCATTTGGTCCATATACCACTATTATTGTTCGTTCTCTGTTGTTTTCTTTTAGTGTGACCGTCATTATCCTTGGTGATATCTCTTGCCATGCTACTATTTGTTGTTCTATATCTCTGTGTATAATACAGCCTACACCTTCCGCTGCTCTCTTATCCTTGCTTAACCCGCTATATATTATTTTGTGTTTATTTTTGGTTGTGTATATTCCTTTCCCTTTTCTTTTCGTTTCCGTTATAGCCAAATTTTCAGGCTTTTCTAAACTCGAAATTTTACTTCATGCGCCACGCGTATAAGACACTGATTTCAAGCGAAGTTTACTCGTTTACAATATTTTAGTGTTTTCAGTGTTTAATACGCGTGGCGCATGAAGTAAAATTTCGAGTTTAGAAAAGCCTGAAAATTTGGTTTGGTCGCGTAGCGCGAAGCGCGGAGCGGCCGAACCAAATTTTCAGGCTTTTCTAAACTCGAAATTTTACTTCATGCGCCACCGGCACAAAACACTGACATATTACGAAGCTTAAAACACACCGGTGAACTTTACATTGAATCAGTGTTTTGTACCGGTGGCGCATGAAGTAAAATTTCGAGTTTAGAAAAGCCTGAAAATTTGGTTTGGCCGCTCCGCGCTTCGCGCTACGCGACCAAACCAAATTTTCAGGCTTCTCTAAACTCGAAATTTTACTTCATGCTTAGCCTGGGAGTGGAAAACACTCGTTTAAAGCTTCAAATTGTATTATTTTAATAAACCGAACGTGCTAAAATGTACAACGGCAATATACTTAAAAGAAAACTTCTCGATATGAAAATGTTCCGTGTTACATAAAACTCTCTGTGTATATATATATATATATATATATATATATATATATATATATATATAT
Organism: Philonthus cognatus; assembly: GCA_932526585.2. NCBI lineage: Eukaryota > Metazoa > Arthropoda > Insecta > Coleoptera > Staphylinidae > Philonthus > Philonthus cognatus. The sequence continues at coordinate 63,413,174 of OW052248.1, read as the reverse complement.
ATATTATATATATATATATATATATATACCGGGTGACCCATTTTAATTTATCCACTGGAATATCTTGTGAAATATGCATCGTAGAAAAAAATAAAAATTTGGTGCTGTATTTCGCGAAGTGATATCTGGGGGTTCAAATGGATCATCGCTAAAACTGTTAAAATGCGCGGATTCATACGATGATCATTGATGGGGTTTCGCTGTCGACGTTGAATATTTCCTCTCCTACATCTCGATTCAATATGACGAATCGCTGAATGATTGGGATGATGCTGCCGTTGGGGAAATCGTCTTCTGTATAATGCCGCAGCTCTTTGATAAGAATGGCGACATTCTCCTTGGACAAGGAGAATATCCACCGTTTCATTCGGAGAATAATCGCTCATTCCGGATTCTTCTACAAAGCGTTCTCAGTTCTCACGTCACAAGACATCGAGGTTTGTGTACGAAGTGTCAGAAAAACTAGTCGGAATTAAAATACCCAAGCAAGCGTCGTCGAATTGTTTGTTTTGATTTTTTGAAGGCAATTTTTCATTTTTTCCGGAAACGTCTTCATTTTTGCGACTACACCGCCATCTATCAAGAATTCAAAAAAATGTTTTGGATAAAACCTACATAATATTTGCCGTAGAATCCGAATCAGAAATATAAAATAGGGGTTCCTATTTAAGAATTCAAAGTTGCCCCCCTCCTCCACCCCCGGGAGGGTAGTCGTGGCGAACATTTCATGGGATCGGATGGCCACCTCGAAACCATTAAACTTTTGTTCGAGACATTTATTTGTACGATGCATATTTGTCGAGATAATCTAATGGATAAATTAAGCGAATACAGCGCCATCTATCACGAATTCAAAAAAAATTCTCGTATAAAACCTACGTCATTTTTGGTGTATAATCTGAATCTGAAATAAAAAATAGGGATTCCTATTTAAGATTCTAAAGTTGCCCCCCTCTCCCACCCCCTGGGGAGTGGGGGTGACGAACATTTTATAAGATCGGTTGGCCCCCTCGAAACCATTAAACTTTTGTTTGGAATATTTTTTTCTACGATGCATATTTCACAAGATATTCCAGTGGATAAATTAAAATGGGTCACCCGGTATATATATATATATATATATATATATATATATTATATATATATATATATATATATATATATATATATTATATATATATTATATATATACTATATATATATATATATATATATATATATATATATATATACATATACAGAGTGTTCACAATTATGCGTCCACGATTGCCAACTTTGTTATTATTTAAGCTACAGAGTCGGTTAAATGAACAAAATAGTAAAAAATGTAATAACAATCACAATGAACAATGTAAAAACAATAAAATGCCTAGTCAGAAATGTAGATTTTAAATATTATTTTAGCTGTAACTCTTGTCTCGTCCATATACACAAATTTTAATATGTTTACACCTAGTTATTAAGTTTTATACAATTATATTTATTCATATACACACATTTTAATATGTTTACACCTAGTTATTAAGTTTTATACAATTATATTTATTCATTAACTGTTTTATATTTACAATGTTTTTAATGTGTTCCACCTAGTTATTAAGTTTTATATAACCTAGTTAGTTTTTATTTATACATACCTTTTTATATTTATTCATTGTCTTGTCATATCTACAAACATTTTTAATGTATTACACCTAACGACAAGTTTTATTAATTGATATCAATGTATTTAATACTATTTTTAAGTTATTATATTATTATCAAACACTTCTGACTCACCCATGAATGTAATATTCTTTCTGGAAATAAATGAAATGAAATACTTTTAGGGTAGTCAGAAAGTAAACATTTTTTAATTGTAGCACCCTGTATATTTTATTACTGATCGATAGAGAAGATCATCACAAAAAAATGCTATTAAGTTCCACTTTGAAAGCAAAAATAAAAAAATCTGACATGTTTATGCCCTTCTACCAATGTACATTTCGTAGAAATATGTTTGATTTATTAACAAAACCAAACAACTGTTTCAAATTTGTACGACAACATAAGTATAATTTTTACCATGTAAATTCCTATGGCCATACTTAAATAAAATACACGGTATAATTGATTTAAAAATGCAAATTAATTAATCTGTTAAATAGTTAAATTTTAATTTAGTTCATCGTTTGTTAGAGAATTTTGATTAGAACAGATGGTAAAAAAGTGCTTGGTTTAGCTCGAACAAATGCTTTAATAATTATTTGTTTATACGAGGAGTAATCAAAAAATAAGGTTGCCCAATGTGCACGTTTAATTGCATGCTTTGATCACCCTTCGTAGATAAGTGTGAATGAAATGGCCAATACTTATTTGTACTGTGCGATCATTTAAAACATGATTTAGAGTAGGCTTTCAATTTTAAATTAGATTTTCACTATCGACCGTTAATACATAGTTTACCATAACCTCAAATTTATTCCGCCATTTAATTAACATTCTGGGCAACCGCACAAAAAAATGCCGCCTACTCTAAATCCTAGGTCTCCAAACTTTCCAGTCTTAGGGCCACACTGATTACTCCAGTAAGTTCCGAGGGCCAAAACCATAACGATAAGCCTTTAAAATTAGAATACTTCAGTAAACTAAATTTAATTTGCTATAAAAAAATATGAGTTTTCAAGTATGCTAGCTCTCCGCGGGCCGGATGTGGCCCTCGGGCCGTAGTTTGGAGACCCCTGCTCTAAATCACAATTTAAACGATCGCATGGTAGAATACTTCAAAGCATTTAAAGTGTCGACGAGATTCTTTACGCAATCTACAACAAATCAGTCATAAAGACTAAATCAAATACTCATTGAGACGACTACTTCCCGAGCTAATACCCCGATGGATATTTTATTATACAATTAGTCTTTCTATGACAAATATATTGTAGATTGTATAAAGAATCTCGTCGTCGGCACTTGAATGTTTTGATTTATTTGTTTCGTCAGATCCGAGAACTTTAAACTCCATCATTTCTGTCCGAGCTGAATTGCATTAATACCAATTCGTACGTGACAATAGCTCCAGCAATCTGTAAGAAGGATTATTATTTTGAAAGAACTATCATTACATATTTTAAGTTATTTTTTATTAGAAAAAAGATGCCCTGCAGTGTACTTACGTTTAAAACCAAGCCTCTGGTGATTTTAAACATTTTATAGCCTGTTAAAGTTGGCGTATCCGTATTAATTTGCATTAAGAATCTTCGCACCTTAAAAGACAAATGATTATTAATTTATATCGTATGTTTAAATAAAAGAATACCTTCAGAACGCCATGGAAAATATTGAAGGTTGGATGTTCAATAAAAAAAAAAAAAAAAAACTCTAGAGTGCCATGGAAAATATTGAAGGTTGGCAACTCTGAAGTTATACAGGGTGTCCCATTAGTGCGTTCTCTGAGGATTTCTCGGCTCAAGTTAAAGATAAAAAACAACCAAGATAAATTCAAATTCAAAACTATTTGAATTCGAGAAAATAAGCTTACGCTTCTTATAGTTTGCACACTTTAAACATAATATATAAAATTACGAAAAAACTATTCGTGAAAATGCAAACAGTGTCTTAATTAATAAGACAATTTAAGACGATAAATATCCATTGAAACAACTACTTCCCGTGCAAATACACCTCCGGATATTGAATTATACAATGATCATTATCATTATCAGACTACAAGTACTTGTAGTCTGATAATGACAAGTTAAAGTTGTCAAAACTATAGTCATAATAAAAAAAAAAACTCAGTTATACAAACAAAGTTTAAGCGTCTTATTTATGAAAAATGTCTGTCCTTCTGTAACTCTGTCCAGAAGGACAGTATATGTATGAAAAATCCCCTCTATGTCAATTCCTAAAACGTGTAGCCAACTTGTATTAAAAAAAATTGTTAAATCAGAGAACTCTAGAGTTTTTTTTTTTTTCATTGAATACACGATATTTACTATTTTATTGACCATTCAATCCCAGATTCAATTTAAGTACCTCACTATTGTAGCTGTGTGAAGGTAATGAGTTTAATATTGGTATAGGCTCTGTGCTTTCATCGTTAATCCATGCAGCATATAAAGAAACTGCAACAGTCCGCGCTATTAGAAAACCGAAGGAGTAGAAGAAGTATATCATTTTCATATGAGTTTTTCCAACACTAAAACTTGTATCATTGTTATTTGTTATGGACAGATCCGCAACCTTAATCTTACCTCAAGCTAAATAATAATTGTGCCAATATAAAAATCAAATTATTAATAAACGATTGCAGCATAATGTAAGACAACGTTTTATCCAATTTCCTATTGAGATGAGCCAGCCTATCATAATCTTGTCTCACTTCCGACCAATATGCAATGTCGACTTGATGCTTGTTCTTCTCTATGTTTTTCGTGATTTGATTAAATCTGATGGCCATCGCTGAACTCAGCAGGATTATGAAGAGATCGTTGTAGTTCCAGAAGAAAACCCCGAAAATGTGCGACAGCTTTTTAGAAATCAATTGAAGGGATTATTGTAATAACATGATAACCCAAAAATATACTGTATTACTTCGATTTGATTAGGGAGTAGTATAAAAAGCTCATATTCGCAAGCAAATCGAAGCTTTCAAAACTTTTCAAATAATCTACTATTAATTCTTAACCCATCAACGGCCGAGCAATTATAGAGTTAACTTTAAAAGTTGATTTTTGGTAAAATTCAGCACTTCTCGTTATGATTTCTATGAATAACTTATTACTAATTTTTTCGATTATTACTCATTAAAAAAATACATCAGTGTGTTTCTAACTTCACAATATTTTAGTGTTTAATACGCGTGGCGCATGAAGTAAAATTTCGAGTTTAGAAAAGCCCCGTGAAAATTTGTCTCGGGTCGCTGCGCGACCCTCGACAAATTTTCTACGCGGGGCTTTTCTAAACTCGAAATTTTACTTCATGCTTAGTCTGGGAGTGGAAACACTCGTTCTAAACTTCATATGCACGTTTTTATAAAAAATCGATTAATGACTGAAAATTACACATTAAAAAGTAAAGTAATACACATATCTGTTGGTCTACATATTAAGCTAGTTTTTATGGTATAAAGTTTATTTATTTATTTATTAATTAACGGAGGCCATTTCATACAGAACAGTTACAATAATATTACAAATATATAAACATATTACAGACATTTTAAAAAAATCTTTACTATTTTGCGCTGAATGCACGACGCAAAAAAGTTCCTACAAATATATCAAAACCTGTGCGAGTGATAAATTGATTAGCATGCTTTAAAATGCGTGTATTAGCCGACTGTTTCGCATAATCAGTTCTGTGGAACGGTATTTGAAATATAACTACATTTCGCAGTGGACGAGCAGGAACATGGAGTCCAGGAAGCTGTAGAAAGTCGGGACAGTCAATAGCTCCATCAAACACTTTTTTTACCAGCACACTTGTGTGGCCAACTTCTCGTCGGTTGCCTGAAATACCAACCCTTCGAAATACCACCCCCGAAAAACCACCTTCCGAAACAACCACCCATAAAAAATTTGCCTGTAATATCATCGTCTAAAAAACCACCTCAAAAAACAACCCCCAAAAATACATACCCCCTGTAAAAAACATTCTTGGAAATCCAGTTCCAGAAAAAAAAAACACCTCGTTCGAATATATGATAAACATTGTGTGGCCCGTTTTTGTTTTACAAGATCACTTTATATCGCTTGTTTGTATTACATAATTATTCATCCTGCCCCCCCCCCCCCACTCATCATATTTGTGAACTGAGAGGTTAACTTCTCGATTTTTAAAATATATCGATTATTCCCATCACTACTTTAAACATACTTAAAAACAGACGTCGTGTTTTAAACGGTTTTGTTTTAAACATGTTTTAAATCTTAAATTTGTTCAAAACATGTTTAAAAGGTTTTTTAATTATCTTAAAATTGCTAAATTATATTTTATACTACTTCAGTAAGATTTTTTGTTTACGTTTTTAAATGTTAGATAAATTGTTGAAGATATTTTAAATTACATTATTAAACATAACATTTTATATTACAATAAAATATCACTACTGTGTGTGCATAAATGTAGTTTTTAAATACAGGGATTTTTTCTTTCAGAGATTTCAATTTGAATCTTTAAACGAGGGTTTTCCACTCCCAGACTGAGCATGAAGTAAAATTTCGAGTTTAGAAAAGCCTGAAAATTTGGATTGGCCGCGTAGCGAAGCGAAGCGGCCAATCCAAATTAGGCTTTTCTAAAGTCGAAATTTTACTTCATGCGCCACACATATAAAACACTGAAATATCGTAAAGTTTAAAATATACGGCTATAGCAATCTAATATGTAGATGTGAACAAAACGTCAGTCAAATTCTGCGCTGAACAAATTGTTTAAAACAGTGATTATAGGCAACCCAATAACTATAACGTATATTAGGTTGCCTATAATCGTTGTTGTATGCGTGTGTTTTTTCTGTGTGTTTTTCTTCACTGTAAATCAGTGCTTTTAAGCGTGGCGCATGAAGTAAAATTTCGAGTTTAGAAAAGCCTAATTTGGATTGGCCGCTCCGCTTCGCTACGCGGCCATTCCAAATTCTTAGGCTTTTCTAAACTCGAAATTTTACTTCATGCTTAGTCTGGGAGTGGATAACACTCGTTAAAAGCCTCAAATTAACCGCTTTGAAACAACGAATTCCCGCAAATTTAAAAAACGCTGTAATTATTAGAATATGTATACTCAAAATACCCTGTATGTTCTGTTTTAAACACGTTTTAAACGTGTTTTAAACATATTTTTAATTGCTAATTTTTTTAACGCTGTTTTAATGGAAAAAACACGTTTTGTAAAAAGAACTGTTTGTTTTAATTAAAATTTATTCAGTAATTGGTTTCGAGTTATGTGAAGTTGTAAACTTAAATTAAAACACTTATTTGTTCCTTTCTTCACTTATTTTATTTTACTTGTTAGATGTACATTTCGAGTACTACGTACTCATTTTCAATAACAGAATGCCTTAAAACTAATTTACAATCGTTTATATATGGTTTGAGGATTAGTGGAAAAACCTTAATCTAATTATGTCGGTTACCTGTTTGGGGTGGATTGGTGTTAATGAGGGTCGGTGATTTACAATTTTCCGAAAGGAGGGTTAAAAGAGGATTATCTAAGGGACTCAGGTCAAAATTAAGTAGTTTGTTTTTGTTTTTATACATTTCTATTGATTCCAACATATTTAATCGATAACTGTTTGATTCTTTGAGTAATTTTACATTTTTTATTGGGAATTGATGGCCGGTTTCATAATTATGGTATGCTATCGCGGATTTTTCGGGGTTTCTATTTTTTATATGATACGTGTGTTCTTTGAATCTTTTTGATAAATTCCGTTGAGTCTGACCTATATAAACTTTTTCACAATTGTTACATTCTATCATGTAAATTCCTGATTTATTTAAATTATCCCTGTTATTCGATTTTTTGTTTAATAATATGTTTAATTTTGTGTTGCTGTAGTTAGCAGTTGTTAATTTGAATTTTTTGAATATTTTGTTGATTTGGTGGTGAACTAGAGGGTTGAAAATGAATTTAACAAATTTGTTATTCTTAATGTCGCTGGTTTCTTTTGAGGTATTCAGCTTTGTGGTATTTTTTTCGGAAAATTGTAAATCACCGACACTCATTAACACCAATCCACCCCAAACAGGTAACCGACATAATTAGATTAAGGTTTTTCCACTAATCCTCAAACCATATATAAACGATTGTAAATTAGTTTTAAGGCATTCTGTTATTGAAAATGAGTACGTAGTACTCGAAATGTACATCTAACAAGTAAAATAAAATAAGTGAAGAAAGGAACAAATAAGTGTTTTAATTTAATTAAAATTAAAAAAAAAACGTTTTTTTACAAACCCTGGTTATGTTACACTGATTTTGTTTATGTTTGTGGATATGTATTTGTTGTGGTGATTTATTTAGTTAAAATTTATTTCGAACAAGTGTTTCCACTCTTTGGTTAAGCATGAAGTAAAAATTCGAGTTTAAAAAACCCTGAAAATTTGGTTTGGCGGCCAAACCAAATTTTCAGGCTTTTCTAAACTCGAAATATTACTTCATGCGCCAGGCGCGTAAAACGCTGATTTATCCAGAAGTTGAAAAGCACACACAAATTCCAATAAATAATTCTAAGTTGACACGCCGAGAACATAAACTCGTAATATTAACCTTATCGAGCAGGTCGCAGTGCAACAATTTTTTTTTTGTACTTTCTCGATTTTTTCAATATCAGCGCCGCTATAAGGAGACCACACGCAAGACCAGCGCGTTATATAATACAATAATTGTATCAAGGTTCCAAAAATCTTGGACGTTACGTTTGATAAATCCAAGTAATTGGTATGACTTTGCTACAATCTTTGAGATGTGCATTGAAAAAGATAAAGTAGTAAAAAAATAAAAAGATACCTTTATTTGGCATTCAATTGAGTACCCATTACACCCATTGCATTATATACAAAAATAAAAAAACAAAAATACTTAAAACAAATATCATAAATAAATAACGTAAATTTCTCCTCGCATAACCCTTTCCGCATCCATTTAGCTACCTCTCCCTGACTTCCACCCTCGCAACTTTTTACATAACTCAATCCCCTTTCCACTCTCGCTCAAACACTCTTCTCTGGACATTCGTCTTTCTCTCTTACTCATCCTTTCTCTTAGCCATTCACACTCATTCATCCAATGATCCCATTCGTCCATTCCATCCTTACTGTACACACATTTCCCAAACTCTTCTCCCATCCAAACCTTATTAGCTTTCTCCTCGTTTCCGCATCTAAACCTCGCTAGCACTTTCACTTCATTCCCATTCAATCGAAACATGTACCGCGGTGGTCCCGTACAAACTTGTACTACCTTGTACTTCGGACACATCTTGCTATTAGCAATTTTTTGTTGCCTTTCTTGCAGGTCTACATTAGCTAGGATTTCCGCAACTTTTTCTTCTATTTTCTGCCCCTGGGACAGCTTTTGCTCTACCAGTATCGATGACCACCCGGCCTTTCTATATAGCCTCCCTCTTTCCTTCATCCATCTCATACCCTCATTCCTTACCCATTCCCTGTAACACATAACCCACGCTTCCCTCGCCACTCTCTCTTCACCCATCTCATACATCCGTCTCTCCATTTTCACCACTCTTTTAGCTGCCATCCACCCCACCGACATTCTATGGCACTCCTGCAGATAAAGTAGTATTAAACGTAACACCTAGATCTTTTACACAATTTACGAGTATTAAAGGTTCGCCCAGCAGGGAATACTGGAAATCTACCGTTGTTTGCCGTCTAGAGAACGTGATAACATTACATTTTTTTAGGTTTAAAGATAACTTGTTAGTCTTGCACCAACTATCAAACGATTGTAAGTCATTATTAAGAACTTTGGCATCTTCGACGGAACGGATTTTCATGAATATTTTCATATCATCCGCAAAGAGAAGGCATTCTGCATTGGAAAAACATTGAACTACATCATTAATAAATATATTAAATAGAAGGGGGCCCAAGTGTGACCCCTGAGGAACACCTGACGTGACACAGATGGTACGTGAATGACAGCGCCCAATTTTAACAAATTGGAATCTTCCCGAGAGATACGACCTTATCCAACTTAGCAAAGTATTGTCAATATCAAAATCCCTTAATTTGTTCATTAGTAAATTATGGTCGACCGTGTCGAAAGCCTTGGAGAAGTCAGTGTAGATGGAGTCCAGCTGACACTGCTCCTCAAAAGCACGAACAATTTATGCATCATACACTAGAAGATTAGTAGAAGTTGATTTACCAGTACGAAATCCGTGTTGACGCATAGAGATCGAGGATTGCAGTACCCCTGTTAGGTAATCACAAAGTAGTTTTTCAAAAATTTTAAGTGCTACAGCTAAAATAGAGATCGATCTATAATTGTCGACACAATTTCGATTACCAGATTTAAAAATTGGCGTGATATAAGCACTTTTCCGGCAGGTGGGAAAACTACCCTTACGTAGAGATGCATTGAATAAAAGCCATAATGGGCGACTAAGGGAAAAGGCACAATTACTAAGGAAGGTGGCGCTAAGTCCATCAGACCCTGGGTTACTGTTGTTTTTTAAAGATGACAACTCATTCAATATATCTGATATACTTAATGTTGGAGGAATGCATTCGTTTATGTGATTGTTACTATAAGTGGTCGAAGTTACATTAATATTTGATGACGAGTTTAGGTTCGGCGTATGATAAACAGATCCAAAAAAATGCGCAAAGAGGTTAACTATGCTATCGGTGTCGTTAACAAGGGAATTTCCGTTCTCAAATGTTGTTGGAATCTGGTTAGAAGCTCTTTTAGACTTAACGTAACCCCAAAAAGCTTTAGGATTATGTTTTAGGGAATATTCAACATTATAATATGGTTTAAGTAACACTCGTTTGCCAGTCTCTTGCACTGATCACGAGTTTTGCTAAATGAAACATAGTCTTCAGCTGATTGAGATGTTATGTACCTTTTATGGAGCGTTTTCTTTAAAAATACAAGATCTTTTAGCTCTTTAGTAAACCAAACTGGGAAACAAGATGTTTTTGCTTTGAGGCGTTTTTTAGGAACGTATAGCTCAACAATTTCAAAAAGGGTTGAATAGAATTTATCACATGCTTCATTAATATCACAGCAGCTAAATAAATCATCCCACCTAACGTTAATAAATGCATTGTTTAAGGCTGTGTAGTCAGCATGCTTAAAATCAAAATCTTCTTCTTCTTCTGCTATCCCTTGTTGCCCCTTAGGGCGTCGGGTAAAAAATCAAAATCAAAAGTAAAATTATTTTCTGTCTCCAGCCATGCATTGCTAGGGGCAGATTGAAGTGTTAAAAAACACTCCAATGCTGGATGATGGGTGTCACAAGGGACGATCGGGAATTGTGATTCAGAGAGCTGAATATTATTCTTGATAAAATCTATGGGCACAAAAATCAAATCAAGGATAACTGAGTTGTTATTACAAATTAAGTTCACTTGATGATAGTTAAGAAAGCCTAATAAGTTAGCTACCAGTGAAGTTTTTGGACAGGTGGAATCCGTATTTACTCCATAGATATCATTAATCCAAGTCGCGTGAGGTAAATTATAGTCACCATACATGAACAAGGTGTTACAATCAGCAATCGACTCAATAATCTCACAATGCGTCTGATACGTAGTATAATCGCAGTTAGGAGGAATATATACTACACCAAATATAACGGTATCACAACCATAGCAAATACTCACATACAGCTCTTCGTGAAGAGAGTTATAACTGTAGACTACATTAGAAGTGTAACGTTTGGATACTGCAATTAGAACTCCACCCCCGCGGGATTTCCCGGTAGTAACATTATCACGATCGCACTGATAAACGTTATAATCAAAAAAACCTAGCTCCGAATTGGAAATTGAGTTTACCAACCATGTTTCAGTCAAAATAATGACAGTATGTTCCATCAACGCTATAGTGGTATTCATTAAGTGTAATTTAGAGCGTAGACCACGCACATTCTGATAATAAACAGGTAATTTTGAGGAAAACGTTTTATGCGATGATGGAGACGGAGGTCCACTAGAGAGCGCTAGATTTCTTGAACAGGCGTTGTTGCTTGATGTAAAAAAATATTATTACTCGCATTTGTAGATTCCGGCTTTTCTGAGGTACCCACGCGTTTCCGACGACGATTAACGAAGGGGCGAACAGTTACACCTTTAGGCCACTTTTCGGCAGACAGGATGTCATCAATTGAAGAAGATAGTGCGCCAACTTTGAACGAAGAGCATATGCTATTATTGGTGAGCGATATACAAGTCGCATTAGACACGCCAATGTTGGTCTTCAAATGTGTTTCGATGTCCGCTGTAGAAGTGCCGGGTGCACAGTTGTTAATATGAATAAATGTGCGACGTTGGGCTGATGTAATTACTGTTATTTGTTAACGATATAAATAAATACATACAAAATTGCAACTTCCTTCTATTTGCAGATGAAGAAGAAGATTTTTCGTGAAATAAAAAATAACTCGGATGTCACATTCTTACAATGAAAAAACTGTTTTTATTCCTTACTTCACTTTTATTTTTATGTGTTAGATGTACATTTCGAGTGCTAAGCACTCATTATCAATAACTAACATTAGTTATTGATAATGAGTGCTTAGCACTCGAAATGTACATCTAACACATAAAAATAAAAGTGAAGTAAGGAATAAAAACAGTTTTTTCATTGTGATTAAATACTCCACATAACTCAAATCAAACAATTAGTGACATTCTTACAAGATGACGTAAATAACATTTATGAATGGTGTAGTGATAATGATTCTAAACCTCGGTAAGTGTTCGTCAATTTCTTTCGGTAGAGGTCAAATTTCTAAAAATATTTACTCCATCAACGAGAACGACCTACCATCAGTCGAACACATTAAAGATCTTGGAGTAATATTTGACTGTAAACTAATCTTTTATAAGCATATTGATACTATATGTTGCAAGTCCTTGTAGACACTTGGTTTTATTACACGTTTTTCTAAGGACTTTTCTGTGAATACTCGAAAACTACTTTTTATTACGTTGCTGAGATCACAGCTGGAATATGGTTCTTGTATTTGGTCCCCGTATTATAATAATTAAATTAATTGAACGAGTCCAAAACAAGTTCCTTATGTCAATATCGTTCAAAAATGGGATTAGAAGGGTTGATTATAGTCGTAGTTACATGTTGTGTTCGCTACAATTGATCTCATTGCATCAGAGGGGTATATATGTCGATCTGTGTGTATTGTACAAAATTATACACGGGTTGATATGTTGTAGCGAGTTATTGGGTAAGTTAAACTTTAATATTTCGTCTAAAACAAGACACATCAAAATATTTAACGAGGATTTATATCGTACAAACTATACCAGGTACTACTCCATTAATCGAATGATAAGAACATGTAATTTAAATATTTAATTGATGAGGCGGATACATGATGAAACTCCATAATACTATTTGAAATAAAACAACGCATTATTTCATCTGCCTGATGAAGCCACTGTGTGGTGAAACATGTTGCAGTGTTCAACAATAAAAGTGAAACCCTCCCAACTGTGTTGTTTTATTTCAAATACATGTAATTTAGTTTGTTCCTCCCCTCATTTCAGATTATTTGATGCGTCATTGAATACATTTAAGTTGCATCTAATATTAATAGATTTGTCGGCTCTTATTGCCGATTTTTTATAAGCGTATCCTCAAAATCTATGTTTGTTGATTAGTGAATGTTAATATTTACTTGTAGAATTAATTACTTTTTTTTATGTTATTTACTTTACTTTCTTTGTCATGATTTTTGTAAAAAAGGCATTGCCGTAAATAAATGTTATTATTATTATTATTACAGTGTATACATTTTGCATATTTAAAAGAAAAATTCACAATATGTAGAATTTTTCTTTTAAATATGCAAAATGTATACACTGTAAATTTTCAGGCATTAATCGATTTTTTATAAAAACATGTGATATAAAGTTTGGAACGAGTGTTTCCACTCCCAGACTAAGCATGAAGTAAAATTTCGAGTTTAGAAAAGCCCCGCGTAGAAAATTTGTCGAGGGTCGCGCAGCGACCCGAGACAAATTTTCACGGGGCTTTTCTAAACTCGAAATTTTACTTCATGCGCCACGCGTTTAAAACACTGAAATATTGTGAAGTTAGAAATACACTGATGTATTTTTTTGAATAAGTATACATATGCAGACGTTGTACATATTTCCACGTTCGGTTTATTAAAAGAATACAATTTGAAGCTTTAAACAAGTGTTTTCCACTCCCAGGCTAAGCATGAAGTAAAATTTCGAGTTTAGAAAAGCCTGAAAATTTGGTTTGGACGCGTAGCGCGAAGCGCGGAGCGGCCAAACCAAATTTTCAGGCTTTTCTAAACTCGAAATTTTACTTCATGCGCCACCGGTACAAAACACTGATTCAATGAAAAGTTCAGCGGTGTGTTTTAAACTTCGTAATATGCCAGTGTTTTGTACCGGTGGCGCATGAAGTAAAATTTCGAGTTTAGAAAAGCCTGAAAATTTGGTTTGGCCGCTCCGCGCTTCGCGCTACGCGTCCAAACCAAATTTTCAGGCTTTTCTAAACTCGAAATTTTACTTCATGCTTAGTCTGGGAGTGGAACACACTCATTTTAAGTTTCAAATTTAACTCCTTTTAAAAAGCAACGATTATCTTAAGATTTACTCAATATACGCTGTAATTGGGACATGTATACTTGAAAGAAAAACTGCCAATTTGTACAAGTTGAGGCATTAATTGCAATTGATTAGCTACAATTTATAATGGTCATAGAGGCAACTCAATTTACACATAACCAAAAAATTAAAGGTGTCAAATCGTATTTTATGAAAATGTTCGGTGTTATATAAAACTCTCGGTTTGAGGATATCTTATTTACCTGGACCAAAGTGGCGGTGAAAAGCGTTGGTTTTATGTGGCTGAAAACTGACGGATATACGGTTTTATAATACCCCGACATTGATAACGAGCCATTGTAGACTTTGTAGGTGTATTCTGTGTGGTATCCTAGTGATAAAAGATGCTCAACTGTAAAGTAAAGCACAATTACAAGACGATGTCAGTTTACAAATGGGCAAAAAAGCATACCTGCTGCAAATGATAGTAATATCACAGCAGTTAACTTTAATCTGTAATTTAACCTTTTAGGATACCCATATTTTATTGCCATCGTTGAATCAACTTTGTACCAATCTGTCATCAAACTTGGCCAATGTTTCGCCAATTCTATATGTACTAATACTGTTGTAAATCCAAGAATGTAAAATAAATGATTGACTAAAAAACAAAACTTTCACTATTTATAATTTCGAAATATTTCTATTCTAAATTGTAAATAATAATAGAACGTCTGGTTTTGGTTCTTTGAGAAATGCGCATTTCTGCGCTGCACTTAGGTCTCATTAGGCCCATTGTGTTTCCTTCCATCGACCACCCAGCCTCAGCTGGAAGGTAAGAGTCGCATTTTACACAAAAATTTGTTGGAATAAAAATATGTTTAATTAGCTTAAGAATAATTTAAAAAACAGTTTTTAAGATACATTTATCTAGCATTTTTCGAAAATAAAAATAGAAAAGTTATACTTAAAAAGCTTTCCCACTATAATTTTTTATACTAAGGTAAGTTTAGTCCTTTCATTTTATGTTTTTGCTAAAAACAGTCTCTGCTTTTCTCAACTTTACCAAATATTAATTGTCATTGACATCTTTATCCTGACGTCGCCACCAGCTTGAAGCCACCGCTAGACTAGAAATCCCGAACGCGACGCCGAAGCCACACCAAGTCTGCCCGGTACCTCCGTGCACTGTGTTCCTCTCACTCTTATTTTATTCTGTTGTTTTAATGTTTTTTTTTTTTTGTTTTGAAATAAATCATTTATAACAGCACCTGTGCTTGAAAAGTTAATTGCTCATGTCTCATAACCTCAACCAACCTGAGCTAGTTGGAAATCAGCGTGGGGTTTCTTCCCTTACGTTGACAATCTAAAACAGCTATTGTCACGATTATATTTAACCGTGTAATATTATACGCCCTCTAATTTTCTCTGGGTTTTCTACTGCCCCTCTAAAAGTATCAAACGCCCACGTTGAGAACCTATGGGCTAGACTTATCGGTGATCACCAATCTGAGGTAACTCTCTGCCGCATCCTTGTAGAATACCTGGAGGTGCTTTCGCCCTTCGCCCGCTACAGCCCCCACCTGTTGGCCTTTATGACGTTTCGGGGTTGGCTCAGAAGAGGTGTCGGAGTGCAGCCTCTTGGTACCCTTACCCTTAGCTGTAACCGCCGCCTTCTGATTTGTCCTGGGTCAGTCGACTCGGCCCAGGCTCCCCCTCTTTTCCCCTCTTTTCGAGTCGTTCCGGAGGCGGCTACCTTAGTCCCAACGACTAGGTTCGCCCGAGCCTCCGCTTCCCTCTTCTTTTTTTTTTGAGTTTGGCCTCATCCCCGCAGATCCGACTCCTCCTGCAAACAGTGGTGAAACATGCCAGGTCATCCTGTGGTGATCCAAGGGGACCAGCCGCAGGTTGACCAATTGCAGGTTCACCTGATGAGGTGGCGGCGCGCCACACCTCTAGTCGGGGTGCTATGTGCCATTGCTGGCATCAGTTGTGGCGTACCAGAAGGCTCGTCCACTCTTGACTTGATATTCTTGTTGGCATCCATAGAGTGAATTCTCAACTTCATACTTCCGGTTCCCACCCACCACTGAGTCACAGGGGGGAGTGTTAACTTGACATCCAGGATATATTCCCCAGGAAGCGGTCTGCAGCATAAGAGGGGTCCCCGCAGCAGACTCTCGGCTACCAACCGAGGGCCCACAGTATGGCATCCGTGCGCCTACCACAACCCAGGGTCAATCCTGTCGGACCTCTGACGGGACGACGCAGCCGATGGGTTGGAGTTGGAGCTTTAACCGCCCCTTTAGACGAAATCCAGACCAAAGTGGTGTATTGATTCGACGCCCCTGCAGGTGACGCTTCCTCTCAGCCACCAGGATCCCTTTATCCGTCGACACGGGCCACGACACGGGCCACGCATGGCACAATCACGTGAGGTTGGTATTTAACCTCGCCCCCAGAAAGAGCGATTTAGTAAGCTGCCCCTGGAGGCGAGGAGCCCCCTCATCACGTCAAGGCCCCAACCATATTCGAGGGGGAATAATTGAACGTAATTAATTACCAAACTCTATTTTATATAATTTAGAAAGGAATCTACTGTAATGATGCAAACATTCATATATTGAGCTCAGGTTTGAAGGCTATTCAATAGGGCCAAAAACACAGAATTGGGACACCTAAAGGAAAAGCTTGCGAAGTGCAACAAAGAAATCCGAAAAGCCATAAGAGACTCGTGGAGGAAGTTCTGCGAAGAGTTAATTGACACTCCGGCATGTTCGAGAATCAACAAAGTCCTGGCAAAGGATGGAAGTGCTGCAAAAGAGGTAGGTTTCCTCAGAAAATCTGACGGGACCTATACTAAAACAAAGAAGGAAAGTCTCAAGGAACTATTAAGAGTCCACTTTCCAGCATCAACAATCCTGTCAGAAGAGGGCATACTCGACAATCCCGGCCAAAGATGAAAAAAGCCAGACCGAAATGATTAGCCACAGAGGTCACAAGAACAAGCAGAATCAGATGGGCCATAAGCACCTGCTTATGGCCTATCTGATTCTGCTTGGTCTTATAAGTCAGCTGGGATGAATGGAATCTATCCCATCCTGCTGCAGATGGGCATAGAGGAGGTGCAGCATCTGTCAAAGATCTTTAAAGCCTGTTTGGCATGGGGACACGTACCAAGGGTGTGGCAAAGTGTAAGGATAATCTACTTGCCTAAGGTAGGTAGAATAGCAGATCTAACACCGGAGTCTTACAGACCCATCAGCCTATCTTCATTCCTACTGAAAACAATGTCTTCTGGCTCTGTCTTCACAGCCCCGCGGCTCCTTCTTTTGTGCATTTAAAAACATTTTAGGTTTTAGGTTAGTTTCAAAGCAAACTTTAATTATTTAAAGTGTCAAAAACCCGACTTTAACTTTAAAGTCGACTTTTACTTTAAATTTGTATTGTGAAACCGAATTGAACTTTAAATTTGCATTTAAATATTCAAAGTGGCTTGAACTTGATTATAAAACCGGCTGTTGTTTACGGTTATAAACATTTTATTACTATTATTATTATTAAGGAAAGTACAAACGTCGTGCTTGAATCATTTTTCGCAAATCATTTTTCGATCATTTTTCGATGATCGCAATCATCGCGTTTAGATTATTATTAAATTGGTTAAAATGTGTTATATTATTTAAATAAAGAGTTACCTATTTCATAAATGTTCCAATGACACCACAAAAAATGGTACATGTTTACAGTTAGTATAAAAGTAAACGCGCACAAAACTGCCAGGCAATAAACGAGGCGAAAAGATTTCCATTTAAAAACCAAATCGTAAGGGTTTTTACAGCAAATTCCTTTGACGGGCAGCAAGCAGAAAATCTGCGCTACGATTATCATGCTTTTCATAGACCTGTGCATGCTTTCGTTGATCGCTTGAGTTTCTAAAATATAATACAAAATAATATATTTAATTGATGAGGCGGATACATGATGAAACTCCATAATACTAATTGTTTGATTTGAGTTATGTGGAGTATTTAATCACAATGAAAAAACTATTTTTATTCCTTACTTCACTTTTATTTTTATGTGTTAGATGTACATTTCGAGTGCTAAGCACTCATTATCAATAGCTAATGCAGCATTAGTTATTGATAATGAGTGCTTAGCACTCGAAATGTACATCCAACACATAAAAATAAAAGTGAAGTAAGGAATAAAAACAGTTTTTTCATTGTCCATAATACTATTTGAAATTAAACAACACAGTTGGGAGGGTTTCACTTTTATTGTTGAACACTGCAACATGTTTCACCACACAGTGGCTTCATCAGGCAGATGAAATAATGTGAAATAATTATTTCATCTGCCTGATGAAGCCACTGTGTGGTGAAACATGTTGCAGTGTTCAACAATAAAAGTGAAACCCTCCCAACTGCGTTGTTTTATTTCAAATACAAAATAATATATTGGCATATCGATACTTTCAAGCAAAATAATTGATAATTATTGTAGTAATCTCTATTAGAAAACACTTTACGTAACTAAAAGAAGAATATTAAAAATAATTGATATTTATACAGGGCAGAGCTGGGCAGGATTCGAATCATTCAGGATTTGAATCCTTTTAGAGGATTCAAAAGAGGCATTTGAATGCTTTAGTTCAACTGGATTCGTTACATTTTTATAAGAGGATTCGTATTCGAATTAAAATGTGGGTGATTTGAATCCTAACAAAAGGATTCGAATATTTCTAAAAGGATTCGAATATATTTTTAAAAGGATTCGAATATTTATAAAAAGATTCGAATATTTATAAAACGATTCGAATACTTACAAAAGGATTTGATTCATCAAAAACAGCTCGAATTAATTCTGAAGATTAACATGAAAAATGTCTTTTGTGTGTTTTTAAATTTCTCGTTAAATAACTGTTTTATACGCGTGGCGCATGAAGTAAAATTTCGAGTTTAGAAAAGCCCAGAAAATTTGTCTCGGGTCGCTGCGCGACCCTCGACAAATTTTCACGGGGCTTTTCTAAACTCGAAATTTTACTTCATGCTTAGTCTGGGAGTGGAAAACACTCGTTTAGAGTTTGAATTGAACTCTTTTAAAATCAACGAATGACAGAAAATTAACAGATAAAATAATTAAGAAAAAGTAATGTGATTTTATAAAAATAATGACGTACCATGGAATTGATACAACAATTGCGTGGAAACGCTCGTTCGAAACTTCAAACTGAGAACATTAAATGGCTGAAAATGTTTTTTAAGATACTATAATATCTTTATTAAAAATAGAAATACATCGTAATAAAATACATTTTATATTATGTATACATATATGTAAATAATTTATATTTCCCTTTTCTGTAAGGGCTATCGACCATAGGTCTTTCTGCCCTGTGCTATATCTGTGTTTTTTTTTTTCGTCGATTTCAAACTAGGAAAGTAGGGTTAAAGGCGGAGGTGTATTCATATAGGGTTATGGGTGGGTTTTTGTATTTTGGGATTATATCGGGGTTTCTAGGGATGCACATTTTTTTAAGATGTTCGTAATTCGACTCGTTACATGCGAATCGTTCTGCAAGAAATCGAAGTCTTTCTTTTATTGGGGTAATTTGTGTTGTTTCGTAAAAGAGTACATTGGATGGGTTGTGGAGGGGATTTTGAGGGTGTCGAAGTTTGGTGAGGGTACGGAGGGAAGATCTTTCAGCTACTTCAAGGTTGTTTATGGTGACATTGCATGAATTTATGTACAGGATGGAGTTAAAGTCTAGGATGGGGCGGCAACTCATTTTATAAATTTTAGTACATGTATTGGTATTAATTCCTTGATTTTTGAAGTCAGGCAACGGAAATGTTTCGCTTGCTTTACGATGTTTGCTTTTATATCGGAGGTGTGTTTTTTGAAGGGTCTAAAAGGATTCCTAGGTATTTACATAATGGGGAAGAGTATATAGTGGATCCGTTGATGGTTATGGATAGAGGATTTAGTGGAATACGATGGTAGGGTAGGAAGAGATGGGATTTGTTGGGATTAATTTTAAGCCTCCACTTGGAAAACCAAGTGGCTGATCGGTTTATAAATTGTTGGGGGGAGTTTAGGGTTGAGGCTAGGGTTGATAAATGGGTGATTAAGGCAGTATCATCCGCAAACTGCAGGGGATAACAGGTTGGTTCTATGAAGTTGGGATTGGGATGGTTTAAGTCGGAGCAATATATGTTGTATAATAGAGGAGATAGAGGGGAGCCTTGAGGAACACCTTGTTCAGCATAAAATTTCGAGAATAAGATTTTTGAAGTTTTGAAGTTTGAAGAAGAAGTTAGAAGTTTTGGATTAGGTTGATGAGGTGGTTGGGTAGATTAAGGATACTGCATTTATACAAAAGGCCTCGGTGCCAAACGGAATCGAAGGCCTTAGATACATCAAGAAAAACAGTGGCCGATTTTTTGCCTTCTAGATGAGCTGTTTGGCAGTTGGATGTAAGGATAGTTAAAGGGAGTGTTGTGGAGCGATTTGGTAGGAAGCCATATTGATAGATCGGGATTTGAGGTAATGCATGGTTGAGTATTTTTTCTTTAAGGAGGGATTCGTACAATTTTCCGAGCACGGGGAGGAGGGTTATAGGACGGTAGTTATTTGATTGTAGAGGGTCAGTTTTAGGTTTATGGATGCAGGTTATTATTCCGTGGTTCCATTCAGAGGGAAAAATTTGACGAGTATAATTAAAATGATTGTACGACATTTTTACCACCAATTCTTTTTACCACTCCGGTTTTACTACCATATATTATTTACTACTAATTTTTTACCATTAGTTATCTTATAAATATTTCTGAAGTATTTACAAGTCTGTATAAAACATTCATTCGGTTCTATTTTTGATTTTTTGATTTCCTGGTTTGACATGTGGGATCCCTTTTGTACTCAATTGAAAGTCTCGAGAAAGCAAGCAATTAAGAATTTTTACAGAACAGGGTCGACAGAAGCATTTGTTCTAGCTAAAAAGGCCATAGCACTGTCTAGAAAAATATTCAATCAAAAAAAGAAGAAAGCTTTCAAGGAATTCTGTGAATCTATTTCTCGTTTCACTCCAATTTCTGAAGTCTGGAGAAAAATAAAAAATTTTAGAAAATCATTTCAGCCTCCTTCTGTTCCTACTTGTAATATGGAGGTTTTGAATTCCTTTTTTACTAAATTAGCTCCTCCTTTTGTAGAACCATATTTTAAATTAGAAATTCCCTCGACCTCTTCATTTTTTCCTTCATCTAACTTCACATTAAGAGAATTAAACTCAATTTTGGATAATTTAAAGGATTCTTCTCCAGGAATAGATAATATATCTTATTCTATGATTAAAAATTTACCCTTTGAAGGAAAATCATTGCTTCTGAAATTCTTTAATAATTTCTTATTATCTGGGAATGTTCCAGAATCTTGGAATAAACAAATTATCTGTCCTATTTTAAAGCCTGGTTAAAGTCCTAATTGTGCTAACAATTATCGTCCTATCGCTCTTACTTCTTGTATAAGAAAAACTTTTGAACATCTCATGAAAATGATATTGGATTGGTGGTTGGAGAAAGATGATATTTATCCGACTTCACAGTGTGGTTTCAGAAAAGGGAAGAGCACTATCGATAACTTAATCAAATTAATTTCAGATATAAATAGCTCCTTTTTAAATAAACAAATCACTGTTGCTTTATTCATAGATATTTCTGCTGCATTTGATTCGGTTATCCCGTCTATATTGATCGACAGACTTTCATCAATAGGCATTCCATCGAATGTAGTAAAATGTATTTGGTCTCTAATAAATAAAAAAATTCTTTACCTTAAAAATGATACCACATTTTCGAATCCCAGAGTGTCATATATAGGTCTCCCTCAAGGATCCATTCTTAGCCCAATTCTGTACATATTATATACTTTGCCCTTAAAATCTTTAATTTCCCCCTATTGTTCTATTCTTCAATATGCCGACGACATAGTTTTATACTGTTCATCAGATAATACCCAATCATTGTTTAATAGAATAAATCAAGCTTTATTTGATTTGTCAGATTGGCTGTTTTCTCATGGCTTATCTCGTTCCTCTTCAAAGTCTAAAAATATAATCTTCATGAAAAAATCTAGAAATATTCCCAATTATCAACTCTATTTCCAGGACGTAGCAATACCAAAATTCAAAGAAGTTAAATATTTGGGTATCACTCTAGATTCTTCGCTCTCATGGAAACCTCATATTTTGGACTTACAAGAAAAAGTTAATAAAACTCTTAATGTTTTCAAGAGTCTCTCTCATGTTTGGTGGGGTTCGGATCCTGCTACTCTAATTACTCTGTATAAATCGTTAATAAGATCCCGAATAGAATATGGTTTGCTATTGTTCTCTCCACAAAATAAATCTTCAGCGATAATCATTGATTGACTACAAACATCTGCATTGCGTATTGTTCTGGGCTGTATGAGATCTGCCCCTTCTAGAGCTTTAGAAGTGGAAAGTGGTGTTCCTCCAATACTCATAAGATCTGATTTTCTAGCAAGAAAATATTTTCCTAAATGTCTTGCAAATAATAATCAAATGGTCATCACATCTATAAATAAATTACTGGATACATACAATCTGAATCATAAACCCCATCCTGCTATATTAGAAAACTATGAAATTTCCTCTTCTTTTAACATTTTTAAATTACCTTGTTATCTTTCTCCCTACTTCTCTAATTTTCTCCCTATAAAAAGCACATTCAATTTG
Organism: Philonthus cognatus; assembly: GCA_932526585.2. NCBI lineage: Eukaryota > Metazoa > Arthropoda > Insecta > Coleoptera > Staphylinidae > Philonthus > Philonthus cognatus. Next base: position 63,390,143 of record OW052248.1, on the reverse strand, counting down.
GATATTAACTAATCCTAATCTTCTACATAATAAAAACGTAATTTTTTATAATATAGCTCGAGAAAAATGGCAAGACTCTGTTTTTTGCTTTACGGATGGTTCATTTACATCTTCTCATACTGGTTGTGGAATATATATATATATAGAAAACTCTTTATCTTACTCTTTTAGAATCCCTCATTCCTCTTCTATACATACAGCAGAGCTTTCAGCATTACTTGAATGCCTAAAATTAATTAAAGAACTCAGTATAAATAAGGTAGTAATATTTACAGACTCTAAGTCAGCTTTATATTCAATACAAAAATTAGGAATAAACGCTAATACATATTTATTTGTTTCGAATATTAGGACTATTATAATCTTTGAATTGTTCAATAAAGGTTATAAAATAAATTTTTGTTGGATACCTAGTCATGTAGGCATTATGGGGAATGAAACTGCCGATTTATTAGCTAAATCTTCAAAGGATAGCCCTTTGTCTAAATATTCATCTCCTTATAAGGATTTCTTTAAAACACTCATATCCAGCCTTAAATTGAAATGGCAATCTTTTTGGTCCTCTTCTTCCTCTCATATTAAGTACTTTTCTTTACACCTTGTAATCCCTACCAGTGTTTGGTTCTTTGATACAAAAGTTAGAGGAAGAAGATTCGTGATTTCCATTATTCGTATGAAGATGGGTCACAACTCTTCTCCCAGTCATTTATACAAAATAGGAAGCATAAGTTCTCCAAACTGTTCTTGTGGTGACATTGGGGATTTGAATCATATAATGTAAAAATGTGTACTCTCGTCTTATAGCAACTGGTCACCCAGCCCCTCATTCTCAAACTAAAGTGAGTTTAGTTTGGGAATGACTACTAGATAGTCGAAACTAGTCACACAATTAAATGTAAGATCCAGTGGTTAAACAAAGTAAAAAGTGTTTTATTTACAAGTGAAAATAGTAGAGATGATATTCGCAGATGACATGGCGATAGTAGCAGAATCAGAAGGAGACCTACAACATAACATGGATATACTCAACAGAGAGCTAATGAAAATTAACATGACAATAAACCTGAGGAAAACAAAGACAATGATAGTAGCAAGAAACAGAAGAACGCACCAAATAAGAATCCAAGGAAAAGAAATAGAACAAGTGGACCAGTTTAAATACCTAGGGACATATATAGAGAGTAACGGCAAAATAGACAAAGACATCGAAGAAAGAGTACGTAACACAGGCAAAATATTTCACATGTTGAAAAATACATTCCTTAACAGACAGGAGATACCAAAGAAGACAAAAATAGATATCGTGAAAAAAATAGTAAGACCAACGCTGATGCACAGCTGCGAATCATGGACGACGACAGAAAAACACCGAATAAGAGTAAACGCAGCAGAAATGACATTCCTACGGAAGATAGAGAATAAAACAAAAAGAAACCGAATAAGAAACACAGTAATTAGAGAGAACCTAGAAATAGAGCCGATGGAGAAGAAAATAAAAAAAAGCCAAATGAGATGGTACGGTCACATATGCAGAATGGGAGAAGAAAGAAACGTAAGAAGATATATGATTCAAGGACGCCAGGCAAAAACCAAAAAGGAAGACCGAGGAAGGAATGGAAGGATGAAATAAGAGAAGAGCTAGAGAAGAAAGGAATAAAATGGGAAGAAGCAAGAAAACTCACACAAAACAGGAAGATATGGCGAAAAATATACACAGAACAAAAACTCACCTCACACTGAAAAGTAGAGAGGCACATATAACGATGTTATATAAGACAAAATAAATAAAGTTGCATTTGATATATTAACAAACTGTGAATAAATCGACGAAAATTTAGGAATATCGAAAATCTCAACATGTTGAAAATCTTGACGGTCCACTCCCAGACTAAGCATGAAGTAAAATTTCGAGTTTAGAAAAGCCCCGCGTGGAAAATTTGTCGAGGGTCGCGCAGCGACCCGAGACAAATTTTCACTGGGCTTTTCTAAACTCGAAATTTTACTTCATGCGCCACGCGTATAAACCACTGATTTACAGTAAAGTAAGCCAAAAATGTTCACGGGGCTTTTCTAAACTCCAAATTTTACTTCATGCGCCACGCGTATAAAACACTAAAATATTGTAAATTTTAAAAAAATACTAGCCTTTATTTAGTTCGGAAAATTTGTCTCGGGTCGCTGCGCGACCCGAGACAAATTTTCTACGCGAGGCTTTTCTAAACTTGAAATTTTACTTCATGCGCCACGCGTATAAACCACTGATTTACAGTAAAGTTGAAAATATATAACGCTTAGATCTGATGGTGATCAATATTTACAGAGATGTAGCGAAATAATGTTTTTTGTAAAGAGTGCCTTGGAAACAGTTGAGTAACTCACTTATTTGACAACTCCTAGGACCCATAATTGTTGTTAAATACATCACCAGTTGAGATGTGTTCTAAACTAACGAGTGTCTTCCACTCCCAGACTAAGCATGAAGTAAAATTTCGAGTTTAGAAAAGCCCCGCGTAGAAAATTTGTCGAGGGTCGCGCAGCGACCCGAGACAAATTTTCACGGGGCTTTTCTAAACTCGAAATTTTACTTCATGCGCCACGCGTATAAATCACTGATTTACAGTAAAGTTTAAAATATTTAACGCTTAGATGTGATGGTGATCAATATTTACAGAGATGTAGCGAAATAATGTTTTTTGTAAAGAGTGCCTTGGAAACAGTTGAGTAACTCACTCATTTGATTACTCCTAGGACCCATAATTGTTGTTAAAATACATCACCAGTTGAGATGTGTTCTAAACTAACGAGTGTCTTCCACTCCCAGACTAAGCATGAAGTAAAATTTCGAGTTTAGAGAAGCCCCGCGTAGAAAATTTGTCTCGGGTCGCTGCGCGACCCTCGACAAATTTTCACGGGGCTTTTCTAAACTCGAAATTTTACTTCATGCGCCACGCGTATAAAACACTAAAATATTGTAAATTTTAAAAATACTAGCCATTATTTAGTTCGGTTGGTTGACAAATTGTGTTGAATCTTCTAATCAATTTTGTTTCATGGCACACTATATTTATTGCTAAAAAATCATGTAAACAAGATTTATTTAATTTTTTTTTAGCATAAATATTTCATTAAAATCAATATATCGAGCATAATTGGATTCAGAAAAACAATGTCTAATACAATAAAATAAGAATTGTACATTAGCAATCAAGACATTTTCTACACAATAACTGACAAGGACAGAACTCTATAATTCCAGGCGGAAAGACCAACGGTCGATAGCCAATTGGCAAATTATTTAATTTTTACTTTATTTAATTATATTATATTTTTGTATTATTACTATTACCAAAATTTGCCAATAAAGATTTATATATATATATATATATATATATATATATATATATATATATATATATATATATATAAGAAAAGTATATGCAGCCATTTAAAAATTTAAAGTTTACTATAATTTGGCAATGAAGTTGAAAAAATATATAATTAGTGTCAATTTAAGAAACTGCGATTGACTTTGTTTTTTTAGTTTATTCAAATCGATCAATAAATAAGTTTTGTCGTTGGGCGTTTTTTTTTATCGAATACCCGGTAGATTAACATATTACCAATTATTAAAGTTTTGAACATAATACGACGATATATTTTTGTAGCAAAAAAAAAATATTTTACTTTATTGTTATGTGTGAATGCGCATTTAAATTTAAATTTATGGAAAAATATATGAGTATACAATGATGTTCTTGCGTTGAACAATTAATAGTTATTTAGTATGTATAATTATGTTTATTTTAATTTTTTTTTCTATTTAATTTCTAATCAAATTTTATCTTATAATCTTATGTTAGTTGACTAGCTGTAAGAAATGTATTAATTTTGTCCTATAATTGGTGTAAAACTGTTGGGCAATAAAGTTATTATTTTTATTATTATAACTTTAATAAATTAATATAGATTAACACTTTACCAACTATTAAAATTAATAACAGATTAACTTTAATGAATTAATATTTTAGTAACTATTAAAATGTAAACGATTTAATTAAATGGATTTTATTAAAGTTAAATTTCACTATAACCACTGAATAAACAATATTACCTATCGACATTATGAAATCTCAACTGAAAAACACTCGACCACGAGCAAAACAAAAAAATACGGTGGAAATAAAAAATACCTGGAATAATAATTGTTTACATTCTCTTTACACATAAATATAAATCTTTTAATAGCTGTTAATAACTTCAACGAGGTTTATCAACATGCGGAATAAATTGATTTTCCTTTAAGTAAACAAAGTCTAACAAACAGTGGTGTATGAACCTGCATTATTATTCAGGAGTAAGGAGGATTATGAAAAACAAAAACGTTCCGGTAATCAGTATGGAAGGATTGATAGAGAGGTAAATTGAATTGTTATCAAGATGGACTGTCGTCGAGTGGGAATATTAATTGTCGGCGATGAATTATTGTGTGTTTTTGTAGTAGATTATTTGATTTGGTTTAAATTAAATATGTTTGTACTATAATTTTACCATTATATTATAAAAGGATTCTATTAAATAAATAATATTGTATATACAGGGTGTTCATTTGAAAACTTCCCAACGCGGATTTATGGAAAACCACTGATTAAAAGAAAAAACGCCGAGACACGTCCAAAGATTTCCCAAGGGGGACAACTTTTTAACCAAAAACGACTTCACCCCCTTTTACTCTCTGCCCCCCGGGGTCATCCCCTTACAAATTTTAAATGACAAGGGGTATCAAGTAATAGCTTGTTTGAAAGGTTTTTCAAAGTGCTTTATTTTGACGTTTGAATTTTTGAAATCGGTCGATTTGTTTACGGAAAAATTAGAAAAATCTTTATTTATCTTAATTTGTTCAGATAGAAAAAAAAAACACACGAAAATATCATTTTATTAATAAGTGTTCAAAAACCAACAAAACTTGGCAGCAACCAAATAAAAACCCTAATTTTGTTCGCCTTCTTTTCATCAATACGGAGATAACATTTATTCTTATACCTGTTTAGTTTGGGTTAGTTCCTATGGAAAAGAAACAATTCCATTTGCTGTCAGTTACCTTTGTGACAATCTTGGGATAGTGAAAATAAATTTATTGATTCATATTTTACTTCCAAAATGGTTTACACACTAGCCGAAAGAGTGGAAATTATTTTAATTTATGGTGCCCAAAATCAATGTGCTCGGCAAACTGCCGTCACATTTAACGCCAGACATCCGGACAAGATAACTTCGCATAGGTATGTTTTGGACCTTGTTACTAAATTTACTCAAACTGGATCTGTTGCAAATAAAAAACGTAATCATCGTAGAGTTTTAAATGAAGCCGCTCAAATTGAAGTTTTGGGTCATTTTGGCATAAATCCTATTACTTCATTACGCAAAATTGGTGATGCGTCTGGTATTTCATTAGGCTCTGTACACACAGTTACTGAATTACATAAATTTCATCCATTCAAAATGCAAATATTGCAGGAGTTAACCGAGGGTGATTTCGATAGGCGAGTTGAGTTTTGTGAACAAATGACTGCAGTGATTAATGATAATACCATTCATGTAAAGAATATCTGCTTCACTGATGAATGCACATTTTATCTAAATGGATTTGTTAATAAGCATAACTGCAGGTATTGGAGCAATAAAAATCCTCATGCTTTTGTAGAAGGGCATACTCAGTACCCCCAAAAAATTAATGTATGGGCAGGCATTTTAGGAAACAAAGTGATTGGGCCATTGTTTATTAATGGGAATTTAAATGGAGGCATTTATTTAGATATGTTGGAAAATACCATCAATCCGCTTATCACTGAAACCATTGAAAACCAAATCGGAGACGATGGAAACCCTATACTTGATGAGGCTGAAATATATTTCCAGCAAGACGGCGCTCCTCCTCACTATGTTCTTCCGGTTTGGCAATGGCTAGACGACGAATTTTCAGATAAATGGATTGGGCGAAGAGGGCCTATAGAATGGCCTGCTAGATCTCCTGACTTGTCGCCATTAGACTTTTTTCTATGGGGCCATTTAAAATCTATTGTGTTCACTCCCCAACCTGAAAGTTTAGATGAACTTCGTCAACGCATCACCGAAGGCTGCCATGATCTCCCACAACATGTTTTTGAAAATGTCCGGCAGGAATTTGAACATCGCCTATATCATTGTTTGGCCAATAACGGGTAACATTTTGAACACTTAATAAAATAAAAAGTAATATTTTCGTGTGTTTTTTTTCTATCTGAACAAATTAAGATAAATAAAGATTTTTCTAATTTTTCCGTAAATAAATCGACCGATTTTAAAAATTCATACGTCAAAATAAAGCACTTTGAAAAACCTTTCAAACAAGCTATTACTTGATACCCCTTGTCATTTAAAATTTTTAAGGGGATGACCCCGGGGGGCAGAGAGTAAAAGGGGGTGAAGTCGTTTTTGGTTAAAAAGTTGTCCCCCTTGGGAAATCTTTGGACGTGTCTCGGCGTTTTTTCTTTTAATCAGTGGTTTTCCATAAATCCGCGTTGGGAAGTTTTCAAATGAACACCCTGTATAATTCAGCACTACGAGCCAAGTTGGCCCATGGCGTGGTAGCAAATCCTTCTCCAGATTGCTCTATTTTCTGATTTCTTTCTCCAGTTTCCAATTCCTATTTCTTCTAGGTCCTTCTCTACTGTATCTAACCATTTTGTTCGTGGCCTGCCTCTTTTTCGTCTTCCCGCTATCCCTCCTCTTAGCACTTGTTTTGTCGGTGTCTGGTTACTCATTCTCTCTACATGGCCCAACCATCTTAACCTTTGTGCTCTCACGACGTTTGTTATTGAAGGTTCATCGTAGAGTTCTTGTAGTTCCTTATTAGTTCTTCTTTCCCACACTCCTTCTATTTTCTTTCCGCTATATACATTAATTATGCATTGTTATCTATAATATACTTATGTTCTATGTTTTTATATACATTTTCCCTGTAATAGGATGTTCTGTATCTGTAGGGAAATAAATACTATTATTATTATTATTATTATTATTATGGATTTCTCGGCGATTAATCAGCTGGTTATTCATTGCTAAACGGGATACACCAAGTGTAGCAATTACCTATCGTAGAAATGTCCGTGTGATAGTGCATGTTTTTAGAAGTATAGCTTTTTGAATGATGGTGTGAAGAAACGGTTCGATATTTAATTTTTCTTGAATAATTTTCTCACTTATCACTTGGTGAAACATTTTTAAATATTGATAATGAAGGTTTAAATTAAATTACACTTGGTTTGTTTCACAATTTTTTACTACGTCATACACTCCTGATAATGCTGTAAAACGCGAAACTAGTCGAGTAAATAGTAAAGTAAAAAATTGTGAAACAAACCAAGTGTAATTTAATTCAAACCTTCATTATCAATATTTAATTTTTGTAGGTTTGGTTTGAATTGTTTGTGTGTGATTCAGGTGGTGGATATAATGAATGGAAGTATAATCGAGCGTTATTATTATTATTATTATATCCTTCTTAGTACTTTTCTCTCAAAAATATCCAACGCATTCCTTTCCTTTATGTTGAGTTTCCATGCTTCTCCGCCATATATTACTACTGGCCTGATTATGGTCTTGTAGATTTTTTTTTTTACATTTCTTGGGACATTTTTTGATCTTAAAATATGTGTTATTCCTCCCATACATTTTATTCCTTTGGCTATCCTTTCTTGTATTTCTTCGTTTTCGTCCCCTCTGCATGTAATTTTGACTCCCAGTTAATTAAAATTCTCTACTCTTTGGAATCCGTGCTCTATTTCTTCTGTAGTTATCTTTAATTGTCTATTTACATCTTGGGTTCCTGTACCGCTTTCTATTACTATGAATTTGGTCTTATCTTGGTTTATTATTAATCCCTTCCTTTTCGCTGCTATCTCTGATATCCTTGTCGCCGCTACTAGATTTTCTTTTGTCCTTGTTAGAATGACAATATCATCAGCGTATGCCATTAATTGGATTCTGTAGTTATACAGAGAGTTTTATGTAACACCGAACATTTTCATAACGAGAATTTTTCGTTTAAGGATCCATATGCATACGTTGCACATTTTTCGATGCTTGGTTTGTTAAAAGAATTTAATTTGAAGCTTTAAGCGAGTGTTTTCCACTCCCAGGCTAAGCATGAAGTAAAATTTCGAGTTTAGAAAAGCCTGAAAATTTGGATTGGCCGCGTAGCGAAGCGGAGGGGCCAATCCAAATTAGGCTTTTCTAAACTCGAAATTTTACTTCATGCGCCACACGTATAAAACACTGAAATATCGTAAAGTTTAAAATATATTTTGAAATACAGGGAATTTTTCTTTCAGGTATACATACGTATGCATACACTGTAAATTTTACGACATTCCTTGCTTTTTTAAAAGGTTTCATTTGAATCTTTAAACGAGGGTTTTCCACTCCCAGACTAAGCATGAAGTAAAATTTCGAGTTTAGAAAAGCCTGAAAATTTGAATTGGCCGCGTAGCGAAGCGGAGCGGCCAATCCAAATTAGGCTTTTCTAAACTCGAAATTTTACTTCATGCGCCACACGTATAAATCACTGAAATATCGTAAAGTTTAAAATATACGGCTTTAGCAATCTAATATGTAGATGTAGAATAAAACGTAAGTCAAATTCTGCGCTGAACAAATTGTTTAAAACAGTGATTATAGGCAACCCAATAACTCTAATGTATATTTTGTTGTATGTGTGTGTTTTTTGAACTTCACTGTAGATCAGTGTTTTTAAGCGTGGCGCATGAAGTAAAATTTCGAGTTTAGAAAAGCCTAATTTGGATTGGCCGCTCCGCTTCGCTACGCGGCCAATCCAAATTCTTAGGCTTTTCTAAACTCGAAATTTTACTTCATGCTTAGTCTGGGAGTGGAAAACACTCGTTAAAAGCCCTTAATTAACCGCTTTGAAACAACAAATTCCCGCAAACTAAAAAAAAAAACGCTGTAATTATCGGGATATGTATACTCGAAAGAAAAATGCCCTCTATGTTCTGTTTTCAACACCTTTTAAACATGTTTTCAATTGTTAATGCTTTAAACGCTGTTTCAATGAAAAAACACGTTCTGTTACAAAAAACTGTTTTAATTGAAATGAAAAAAAAATGTTTTTTAACAACCCTGGTTTCTAGGGTTTATTATAAAAGAGGGTACAAATACGTCATAAGAAATACCTTATTTTTGATAGCTATAATTACAATTTATTTATAAAATTCGTTAAAACCGTCTATTGTCATAATATTTAAGTAAACCAAACATATGTAAAATATATAAATTTACAAAATTAATTTGAGTCAACTTTTTAGGGGAAATACACCAGTGTGCGACATAACAATACGATTTGATAGGCATCGACGTTCTTTTTACGCAGGAGTTCTCCAACCTGAAGTTCCTGTCGGTGTTTGATGTTTTGGAGTTGATCCTCTATCCACCGTGTCCACCGTGCCCACCGTGTCCTCCGTGTCCACCGTATCCACCGTTTCCACCGTGTCCACCGTTTCCACCGTTTTGCAGGAACAATGGGTTTGCGCTGATAGTCATGGCCATTAACAGCAAGCAAACCTAAATAATTAGAAATTAAAACTTGTCTTCATTCACCACTCCAAAGAAATGGAATATTTTGTTACATTGCAAACAAAAATGAACAATTGAAACATCTGCGTAAAAATTAAGACAATACGTTCAACAATACAACTTATTAATATTTGTTAGATAAGAAAATCTAAACGTCACTCAATGTAGTCGAGAAAATTGTGAATAAATGACGAGTGCTTAAAATATTTCTTATCCTGCACTAATTCCAGCCACGAGTAGTATTTTTTTAAAACAATTTTACGATTTAAATCAATTCTATATAAAAAGCTCTTGTGTCATTTTCAATGATGCATTGGTCTTTACAACGTATTCCTTATAATTCTGTCCATTTCCTTAGTTTGTCTTAAATTTTTTTACATGGCGGATTTGCAATTATCTTTAAAGGCACAGAAACGTTTATTTACAATCTCTAGACACACAAATAGTGGAACTACCTTCAGATTAAAGTTTTGATTTTTCTTAGTTTTTATTCCAGAAAAAAAGATTATATTCAATAATTTTACACAAAATTCAATATTCTTTCAAAAACGGGTAAATAAATCGATTCATTTTTTAAAATATATTTTGAACTAAACTCAATGAAATTTTACGTTTTTTGTTTCTCATTTTAAATAAAAATATAAATAACACAATAAAACACTTTTAACTTTGTTTGTATAACACACTTTATTTTTATGTGACTGCAGTTTCGGCAAATTCAGCTTGCCATTATTAAAGACAATTCAAATAATATAAATATTTTTTTACTATTAGTGTATCGGTTTTGTAAAAATTTACCACATTAAGTGTAAATAAAAATTAAGTTAGAAATAACTTAGTTTGTGCAGAGATTTTTACGAAATAATATTTGTAAGTTTTGTATACATTTGAATTATTTTTATTTTGAAAAGCTAACAAGAAATGTTTAATATTGTTGACCACCTTTTATTCTAACTGTAATTTTTTAAGCATTTTGACTCTATTAACAGTTCAGTTAATTTTTATCAAAATTAAGCTCATTCCATTTGATTACAAAGGGCCGTATGATTTCCCTGTGAATAATTCCAAAGTATTTGTTCCAATAAATATTTGGAAATGTCTCAACGAGACAACATTTTTGCAAAAAGACGAATTCACTTGTATACACTTTTTAAATATTAATTAGCAAATTCAATTTAACGTTATATATTTGATCACTTACTGCGTAGATAAAAATATGTTGGATTTGCATCTTGAAGCTGGATGTGTTCACACTTAGTGCCAGATAATGTATGAGTGTATGAAGCACAGATTTGCATTTATATACCCCGCGGTTTAATCATGGATGATGTAACCATCTTTATCGCAATCAATTCAAAATACCCAGAATGTTTATTTGTTACAACTTGTAATAAAACCCACAATTAATTAATAAACAAATAGAATATTCTTTGCCCAAGTTATTTGAAATCAGTATTTAACGCGTTAACCGCTAGCGAATATGATGCAAATATGATTGCTTTGCAAAAGGTTTTTTTTTAGTTTTCAGTAAATATATGATGAGAAAAAATTAAGTTGTATGCTTATTAAAATCATAATGAACTATATTTCTAGTATTACTATTACTTTTGACTACCTAGCGCACAGTAGGCGCTAGGTAGTCAAAAGTAATAGTAATACTAGAAATGAATTGCTCTGGCGCACAGTAGGCTGAAACAAATATTTAGCGTGAGAAAAGTCCCAAAACTGAATACATCAAATGTCCATGTAAGATAGTCAAAATCATTCAAAATACTTATAAAAATAAGGTGGGAACATTCACATTACGTTTTGTTTGTATATAGAGGCGCTGCACAGCATTTCGAGTATATGGGAGCATGGGATAAACATCGATAAAACAATTATTTATGGATGCAATGTTTTTATTTGTTTATATATCAATAATACACATATATTTTCATCAATTAACACGTAAAAATCATATTATACATATTTTTTCTATAGTTAAGCGCGTTTCTTAATATGTTAAAATTCGTATTATCTTATTTATACGTTAAAATAATGATTATTAATTCTATATTTAAATAATATTGGTCAATTGAGTTAAAAATAACTTAATATACCATTCGAATAGAAACATTCAGAAATCGGATTAATATTTGGGGGTGTGTACAGGTAGCGGTATTATAGAAAAGGAGGAATAAATATTAGAAGTAATCCCCAATAAAAGCGGTAGTACGGGATTAAAAGGTATTAGAAAAACACAACTTATAGGTAGGTAGGTAGACAAATAATCTTGTTTCCCCCTAATATACGAATCCGATATACCGGTACCTTTTCATTTCAGTTAATTTTCTTTTCCCCGTAACCTTTACCTAAATTAACCTCCATACATTAAGCCCCGTTCTCAACCTACATACTTATATGCATCTAGTACTACAATCAAATATAAAGCAATAATTGAATAATTAAACTAGTCGGAAGAATCTTCATCACTATTATCTAATATCGGTATATTTATACCTATATCATATGAGGCCGTAGTCTTTGTCTTTGAGTAGACAGAGACATCATCGTCAATTCTAACATTTTTGCGTGTTGAGACTGAGATGATATTAATGGCTCTGAGGTTAATAATAAAATGCTCATCAAATGCTCGATGTCCAAAGTGCAGATTTTAGAGTCTGGGTCGACTGTTCAAAGTCTAGAGTATAGGGTATCTAGAATATAGAGCTAACAGATTAGAGTCTAGGTATCAGAGTCTAGAAATAAGAGTACATATTATAGTCTAGTCCATAGACTAGATTCTACAGACTAAATAGAATACCCTGTTACCGGCGATTCTTTCAATCGTTGGCAGAAAAAAATTTCTAATTTTATTTTTTTTTTCGTATATAAAATGAGTTTATCCCCAACAATTACCTGAGGACCGATCAGTGATTTATCTCGGGTAATTTATATGACTACAGTCCTACCACCTGGAATGCACTCCGAGCAGACCTCCTAGGGGGAGGATTGGTGACCAGCGGCAGTCTGTTTTTCGAAAAAAGGGATTTGTGTAACCTTTTGCATTCTCCTTTCCGAAGAACGGATTAGATGAGATTCCGAAATTCTCGATATTCGTCGAATCCGGTAATTGCGACGGATTCGGCGAATTTCGGCCGGCTGGTCACGTCCACCAAGAAAACTACCCCTCTCCACCCTCGTTTTTCGGCATTTAAATAATGGAGGACGGCACTTCTGCATCAGTGGCAAACCAGTAACAAAAGCAACAACAAGTCTAAGTGAAATGTGGTCAGTGGTGTATACGTTTTTTTTTTTGACAACTTCGTGTTGTGTTGTCTTTATCAAATTGTCTTTAATTAGTGCAAGTGAACTAATTAGAAAAACCGGAATTGCTCCCAGTGCCGCGTGTCATCGCTCCAGTCTTCGTTACTGCCAAAGCAGCCTTTGGTCGATGCTTTCCGGAACCCTCTGGACTTTTTCCGATACCGCTCGACTCCCGGCAACGCCTTCCGGACTTTTCCGACGTCGCCGGTCTTTATCTCTGCTCTCCGGACTCCGTCGACGCCTTTCGGATACATCCGAACATTTCTGAAGCCGTCCGGCCCTTATCGTCGTATACCGTACTTTGCCGCTTTCGTACGGATTTCGCTGCCACCACTCACCACCTCTGACGACCAGCCTGCCACGATCCACGCCTACTACACCTACGTATTAGTTAATATTTTTTTTTGTGCTGTGGTTTTATTTGTTGTATTTTTTTGTGTAAATAAATTTGTTGTTTTTAGATCGGTGATTTAAGGACTAGTTGCTCGTGCTCTCCATTTCTAAACCCCTGAGCTAGCTGGAAGTGTATACGGGGTACCTTCCCCTATGACACCCCAGACTAGAGTCTACAGACTAGATAGAGTCCACAGACTAGAGTTTAAGGACTGAATAGAGTCTACAGACTAGATAGTGTCTACTGATCAGAGTCTACAGATTAGAGTCTAGGGACTAGATAGAGACCACAAACTAGTCTATAGACTAGACAGAGTCCACAGGCGATAGAGTTTACACTCTACAGACTAGATAAAGTCTACAGACTAGATAGAATTTACAAATTAGAGTCTACAGACTGAACAGAGTCTATAGACCAGATAGAATCCACAAACTAGAGTCTACAGACTAGATAGTCCACATACTAGAGTTTACAGATTAAATTGAGTCCATGACTAGTTTACAGACTAGATAGAGTCCACAGACTAGAGTTTACAGACTAGAGTCAACAGACTATATAGAGTTCACAGACTGGTATACAGACTAGATAGAGTCCACAGACTAGAGTCTACAGTCTAGATAGAGTGCACAGTCTAGCGTTTACAGACTAGACACAGCCCACAGACTAGAGTCTACAGATTAGATAGAGTCTACAGACTAGATAGTCCACAGACTAGAGTCTACAGATAAGATACAGTCTACAGACTAGATAGAGTCCATAGACTAGAGTCTACAGACTAGCTGAGTTCACAGATTAGAGATCACAAATTAAAGTATACAAACTAGTCCACAGACTAGTCTAGACTGTCTATAAACCTTAGTTTAATCTACATAAGTCGACTGCTCAAAATGCAGAGTTTAGAGTCTGGGTCAAATGTCAAAACTCTAGAGTTTAAGATGTCTATAGTACAGCGTTTAGAGATTCTATTCTGGATTTTAGAGTCTAGGGATGAGTATACAGACTATAGTCTTGTCTACAGACTGATTAGAGTCTAGATAATTAGTCTAGACTATTGTCTAGGCTGCCTGGAGTACAGAACTACACTATTAGAGTCTAGATAATTAGAGTCTAGACATTATAGTCTAGGCTGCCTAGAATATAAAACAAAAGCATACTACTTGTCTACTAAAATTCAATTGCGACTTATACGCGCATTATTCCCTGCATAAATGCGACGAAAAACGAATCTTCGAAATAATTCGAAATCTACTTGCTTTAGAAGTATAGTGGAAAATACTTTTTTGTAGAAAATGTTCCCGTCAATCGTACTATGTAATAAAAATGGACCATTCCATTAAAAAAATGAATTACCAGATATTGAAAAGGGCACTTCGATATTGACATATTAAGAACACTGATTGTTAAAATTGAGAGTTTCTAATTACTCTACTCATAGAGGCATACTGTAGGTACAAGTAGAGATATAAATCATATTTTTATCTTATTCTTAAGAAAAGTTACAGACAGATTTCAAGATGCCTTTTGGAGGTCAAAATTTTAGAAATATTTGTTTTTCTTGAAAACTATAAGAGATAAGTGTACATATGTTCGAATAAAATATGTTGCAATTTAAACGAGGAATCTAAAAATTACTAGTATGTGTTCCATTTAACTTACTTCTGGAGGAACCGGAAGTGATAGAAAGTTGAAAATATTTCACATGAGGAGAACCGATTCAACCGTGTAACGAGGATTTTTTTCAAATTTTTAGTGCAACGGCAACACCATAAACTTTTAACGAACGGTTTAGCGTAGACACCCTGTACTAGAAATAAAAATGCCCTGTATGTTCTGTTTTAAGCACGTTTTAAAAGTGTTTTAAACAAGTATTAAGCACGTTTTGAACATGATTTTAATTGTTAATGCTTTAAACGCTGTTTCAATAAGAAAACACGTTCTTTAAAGAAAACTGTTTTAATTAAAATTTTAAAAAACGTGTTTTTTAACAACCCTGGTTTGTAGAGTTTATTATAAAAGAGGATACAAATACGTCATAAGAAATACCTTATTTTTGATAGCTATAATTACAATTTATTTATAAAATTCGTTAAAACAGTCTATTGTCATAATATTTAAGTAAACCAAACATATGTAAAATGTATAAATTTACAAAATTAATTTGAGCCAACTTTTTAGTGGAAATACAGCAGTGTGCGACATAAAAATAAGATGCCTATCAAACGCTCTTTTTACGCAGGAGTTCTCCAACCTGAAGTTCCTGCCGGTGTTTGATGTTTTGGAGTTGATCCTCTATCCACCGTGTCCACCATGTCCACCGTGTCCTCCGTGTCCACCGTATCCACCGTTTCCACCGTGTCCACCGTTTCCACCGTTTTGCAGGAACAATGGGTTTGCGCTGATAGTCATGGCCATTAACAGCAAGCAAACCTAAATAATTATAAATTAAAACTTGTCTTAATTCACCACTCCAAAGAAATGTAATATTATGTTACATTGCAAACAAAAATGAACAATTGAAACATCTGCGTAAAAATGAAGACAATACGTTGAACAATACAACTTATTAATATTTGTTAGATAAGAAAATCTAAACGTCACTCAATATATTCGCGAAAATTGTGAATAAATGACGAGTGCTTAAAATATTCCTTATCCTGCACAAATTCCAGCCACGAGTAGTTTTTTTTAAAACAATTTTACGATTTAAATCAATTCTATATAAAAAGCTCTTGTGTCATTTTCAATGATGCATTGGTCTTTACAACGTATTCCTTATAATTCTGTCCATTTCCTTAGTTTGTCTTAATTTTTTTTACATGGCGGATTTGCAATTATCTTTAAAGGCACAGAAACGTTTATTTACAATCTCTAGACACACAAATAGTGGAACTACCTTCAGATGAAAATTTTGATTTTTCTTAGTTTTTATTCCAGAAAAAAAGATTATATTCAATAATTTTACACAAAATTCAATATTCTTTCAAAAGCGGGTAAATAAATCGATTCATTTTTTAAAATATATTTTGAACTAAACTCAATGAAATTTTACGTTTTTTGTTTCTCATTTTAAATAAAAATATAAATAACACAATAAAACACTTTTAACTTTGTTTGTATAACACAATTTATTTTTATGTGACTGCAGTTTCGGCAAATTCAGCTTGCCATTATCAAACACAATTCAAAAAATATAAATATTTTTTTACTATTAGTGTATCGGTTTTGTAAAAATTTACCACATTTAGTGTAAATAAAAATTAAGTTAAAAATAACTTAGTTTGTGCAGAGATTTTTACGAAATATTATTTGTAAGTTTTGTATACATTTGAATTGTTTTTATTTTGAAAAGCTAACAAGAAATGTTTAATATTGTTGACCACCTTTTATTCTAACTGTAATTTTTTAAGCATTTTGACTCTATTAACAGTTCAGTTAATTTTTATCAAAATTAAGCTCATTCCATTTGATTACAAAGGGCCGTATGATTTCCCTGTGAATAATTCCAAAGTATTTGTTCCAATAAATATTTGGAAATGTCTCAACGAGACAACATTTTTGCAAAAAGACGAATTCACTTGTATACACTTTTTAAATATTAATTAGCAAATTCAATTTAACGTTATATATTTGATCACTTACTGCGTAGATAAAAATATGTTGGATTTGCATCTTGAAGATTGATGAGTTCACACTTAGTACCAGATAATGTATGAGTGTATGAAGCACAGATTTGCATTTATATACCCCGCGGTTTAATCATGGATGATGTAACCATCTTTATCGCAAGCAATTCAAAATACCCAGAATGTTTATTTGTTACAACTTGTAATAAAACCCACAATTAATTATTAAATAAATACAATATTCTTTGCCCAAGTTATTTGAAATCAGTATTTAACGCGTTAACTGCTAGCGAATATGATGCAAAAATGATTGCTTTGCAAAAGGTTTTTTTTTTAGTTTTCAGTAAATATATGATGAGAAATTAAGTTGTATGCTTATTAAAATCATAATGAACTATATTTCTAGTATTACTATTACTTTTGACTACCTAGCGGCCGTAGAATCGCTCTGGCACACAGTAGGCTGAAACAAATATTTAGCGTGAGAAAAGTCCCAAAACTGAATACATCAAATGTCCATGTAAGATAGTCAAAATCATTCAAAATACTTATAAAAATAAGGTGGGAACATTCACATTACGTTTTGTTTGTATATAGAGACGCTGCACAGCGTTTCGAGTATATGGGAGCATGGGACAAACATCGATAAAACAATTATTAATGGATGCAATTTTTTTATTTGTTTATATATCAATAATACACATATATTTTCATCAATTAACACGTAAAAATCGTGAATTATACGTTAAAATAATGATTATTAATTCTATATTTAAATAATATTGGTCAATTGAGTTAAAAATAACTTAATATAACATTCGAATAGAAACATTCAGAAATCGGATTAATATTTGGGGGTGTGTACAGGTAGCGGTATTATAGAAAAGGAGGAATAAATATTAGAAGTAATCCCTAATAAAGGGGGTAGTACGGGATTAAAAGGTATTAGAAAAACACAACTTGAAAATAGGTAGGTAGACAAATAATCTTGTTTTCCCCTAATACACTAATCCGATTTACCGGTACCTTTTCATTTCAGATAATTTGCTTTTCCCCGTAACCTTTACCTAAATTAACCTCCATACATTAAGCCCCGTTCTCAACCTACATACTTATATGCATCTAGTACTACAATCAAATATAAAGCAATAATTGAATAATTACACTAGTCAGAAGAATCTTCATCACTATTATCTAATATCGGTATATTTATACCTATATCATATGAGGCCTTTAGTCTTTGTCTTTAAGTAGACAGAGACATCATCGTCAATTCTAAAATGTTTGCGTATTGAGACTTTTCTTAGAGATGATATTAATGGCTCTGAGGTTAATAATAAAATGCTCATCAAATCTTTATTGGAATTCACTCTTGACGATTTGCGAGTGTGACATAATCGATTCTTTCTTACCTCTTTATGTCTGGCTTCTAACGCATCCTCAGAGAGTTGTCCTAAAGGTAAATTGAAAGAACCGATTATGTCACATCCGTGAGTTAAAACTTTATGAATAGTATTCGGCATGTAATACCATTCATAAAATTTTAAATATAGTTTTCTAGTTTGATGTAATAACTGGTTAAATTTATCTAGTTCTATATTGCAGCCAATTCTCTATAATATAAAGAGTACTAGCTCTTTATATTATAGAGAATTTTGTAATAATATCTACGTTTATTCCAGTTATCTCTGAACTAACTTCAGGATTCTGAAAGAAGCGTCTTGCTGTATTTCCGTCATTTGAGGACCCATAACCCGGTTTTGGCTTATCAACTGAAAGTCCCATTTTGGTTTTGAGCAACACCTGTATGCTTTTTTTTATTTTCCTCAATTATTGTTTTATTTTCAATGCCTCTGACTTGCCATTGTTTAATAGGCAGGCGATAACTTATATCAAGGAGGCATTCAAAAAAACGAATCCAACAATGCAAAGCTGATAAGCCAAAACTGTAGTTAGACACGTTAACGGGTCTATCCAGTACACTTTTATCGTTCATTTGCTTAGGTGTCGCTTCACAAATGATACATTTCGACGTTGAATTTGTACCGGACAGTATATTACTCACACTCCCGCCCATCATTGTAAATAATAATTCAAATGTGACGAAGTATTCCAAATCAAATGGAAATCTTATTTTACAGGTTTGCAGTTCATTGATTATTTTATGCATTTTTTGTGCCTCACCTCGCACTAGATCTGCAGTTTCTTTTGCAAAAATAAATTTTATTGGCCTAGAATAATGTGTTGACGATGTTCTTGCGTTAATCCATATATCTTTGCCGGGGCCTACTTCGATTATTTTTATAAGTACTAACGCTACTAAAAATAAATACTCATCAGTACTTTTAGCATCATAAAATTTAATTTTGTATGTACTATGCCCCGAACACATTACGTTTTGTTTGTTTATAGAGGCGCTGGCGCAAAAAAGTTGAATGTTTTGAACCGCAGTAAAATAGCTATTATAAAAAACCGTGTAATCAATGAAGTATTCTAAGGTGCCTCCGCTGCGTAAAAATGGATGGACCGTAAGTACAATTATATTATAAATAGTTCCCCAAGTACTCAGATAGTAGTTTGGTAGTAGAAGTATCTAAAACATAATTTTTCGTGAAATGGACGAATAGAACTTGAATAGAACTATTTAGTAGCCAAGAGTAGCCACAATATCTAATAATAACAGTAATCTTCCAATAATAAGGATGATTTATGTACAATTTCATCGTCCAATACCGTTCTATTCAAAAGTTATAATCGAAAAACAGAAAATAGTTGAAATTAAAAATGTGTACATTTGAAGTTTAAAGAAGAGGTTATGATTGATTATTCGTTTGATAATATAATATGTTCAATAAAAAAAAACCTCTAGAGTGCCATGTTAATCTTTTTACAAATTTAAGTTGGCTACACACATCAGCAATTGACATATAAAACGTTAGACCTAATAATTATAATGTATATTGTAACGGTATAAAATTGGCTCAAGGTTTTGTATCACGCGCGGAAATCCTCACATGACGTCAAAATCTAAGTCATTACTGTATAAAGTCGACTCAGTTTAAACTGAAACAGTCTTGTATAAGGTTGTCTTCATGTAAACGAGTGTTTTCCACTCCCAGACTAAGCATGAAGTAAAATTTCGAGTTTAGAAAAGCCCCGTGAAAATTTGTCGAGGGTCGCGCAGCGACCCGAGACAAATTTTCTGGGCTTTTCTAAACTCGAAATTTTACTTCATGCGCCACGCGTATAAAACAGTGATGTATCTGAAAACCATAAAATCAAATGCGTCTGGTGCTGATGATATTAACATCCAGATGATAAGACTTTGTTGTCCTCATATCCTACCTATAATAACACATATTATAAACTGCTGCGTAGAAATGAATAACTTTCCATCCACATGGAAAAAAGCGCATATCATTCCTCTGCCAAAGAATTCCAATCCTGAAACATATTCTGATCTTAGACCGATCAGCATATTATCAGTAGTTTCTAAATTATTAGAGAAGATTATCGATGTCCAACTTAGAAAATACATCAATTACCAATTGACATATAAAACGTTAGACCTAATAATTATAATGTATATTGTAACGATATAAAATTGGCTCAAGGTTTTGTATCACGCGCGGAAATCCTCACATGACGTCAAAATCTAAGTCACTACTGTATAAAGTCGACTCAGTTTAAACTGAAACAGTGTTGTATAAGGTTGTCTTCATTTAAACGAGTGTTTTCCACTCCCAGACTAAGCATGAAGTAAAATTTCGAGTTTAGAAAAGCCCCGTGAAAATTTGTCGAGGGTCGCGCAGCGACCCGAGACAAATTTTCTGGGCTTTTCTAAACTCGAAATTTTACTTCATGCGCCACGCGTATAAAACAGTGATGTATCTGAAAACCATAAAATCAAATGCGTCTGGTGCTGATGATATTAACATCCAGATGATAAGACTTTGTTGTCCTCATATCCTACCTATAATAACACATATTATAAACTGCTGCGTAGAAATGAATAACTTTCCATCCACATGGAAAAAAGCGCATATCATTCCTCTGCCAAAGAATTCCAATCCTGAAACATATTCTGATCTTAGACCTATCAGCATATTATCAGTAGTTTCTAAATTATTAGAGAAGATTATCGATGTCCAACTTAGAAAATACACCAATTACCAATTGACATATAAAACGTTAGACCTAATAATTATAATGTATATTGTAACGGTATAAAATTGGCTCAAGGTTTTGTAAATTTATTTTATAGGGTTTTGTTATATGCAATTTTATTAGCATACGCTAATTTAATTCTATGTTTGAATTAATCGTGCATTGGATGAGCGCGCGTCTTTCTCTTGCACACCTGACCGCGCATCTGTGACTTTCGGAGTTCGCGCAGATCGTTCTCAACGGACTGATTAGATTTTCAATTCTTTTTTGAGAAAACGGCTAGTCACCCTGTAATAAACTAGTGTAAAGGAAGTATACCTTACAATTTTATTTTTTTAAGAAAATCTAGAAAATACGGTTATTGTTCCAAAAAGGGCCTCTGGTGGTTACTATAAGAAGAAGTATACCTTACAATTTTAAATTTTTAAGAAAATCTAGAAAATATGGTTATTGTTTCAAAAAGGACCTCTGGCAGTTACTATAAGAATTCCATTAAAGAGAGTAAAGCGTGTTTTGAAAGTGCTCTCTATTATCTATCAAATGAGATTAATTTCATTAATCATTAATTTTGGTTAATCGTAACTAAAGTTACAAGCAGTTCAATGATCACACTTCCCAGCTCTCCCCTACTTCATATAAACGAGATAAAGAAACAAGTGAGTAGTTAAAATTGAGTAAAAGTCAGCGTAGGTGTGAACACTCACGCTGAATTCAATGAACTTCAATACGTTTAGATGACATTTCATGGCAACTACTATTTTGAGAATGTATTTTCTAATTTTTATTCATTTTTTTTCATACGTTTTAAGCGATAATTCCAATAAAACTGAATAAAAATCGAAAAACAAAAAAAAAATTTAAAATCTTGTTATTAAACAAGCGAATGCATTTTATTTTCTGGTGATTATGTACGTCTGATAGAGATAAAAACTTACATTGACATGTTTACATTGGATGTCCCTATGATGCGTCTTAAAACGGGAAATACCGTATACAGTAATTAAAATAATCAGTGTGCTCATTTATCGATAACACTTTCCATAAATAGAACACATCATCTTTTGCAATAACAAATTGTATAAACAAGTACTGATGACCTTTTAATTGGAATGTTTTAACTGGGTACCAGAGCTGTTCCGATTAAATGTAAAATGTACTCGAGTATTGAATTGTAGTCGAGTAGCAAGTACTAGTACGTAACTACGAGTACTTATAAATTTAAAGCGTCTATATCCCCACCGCCATATTCTTTCAGAAAAAAAAAAAAAAACAATTGTGTGACTATTTAGTCCTAAGTCATTTTAACTATTGCGATGTTTCACATAAAGACAATTTATCATAAAGAAAAATTGAGTTTGTCAATAGGTTGCAGAATATTTACAAAATATAAAAACGAATTAAAATTAATATCGACTTTCTGCAAAGAGTTTGTCTCCAAATATTCATTGAAACAACTACTTCTCGAGCTAATACCCCGACAGATATTGAATTATACAATGAATATTTGCGTTACACGACAGCACTGCTGTTCTATGCATAATTTATATGCAAAATGCAACATCAGGTCAATTTATTTATTTATTTCAATTTCCTTTTGTTTCATTTAGTTTGGTTAAAGAATAGTTTGACCTGATGTTGCATTTTGCATATAAATTATGCATAGAACAGCAGTGCTGTCGTGTAACGCAAATATTCATTGTATAATTCAATATCTGTTGGGGTATTAGCTCGAGAAGTAGTTGTTTCAATGAATATTTGGAGACAAACTCTTTGCAGAAAGTCGATATTAATTTTAATTCGTTTTTATATATTGCGAATATCTCGACGTCTAACAATCCTGTACAATCCTGAACAAAATGGTGTATCGGACCGGAAAAATCGAACTCTCTTGGACATGGCTAGATGTTTGTTGTTAGAGTCCAGCCTACCAACTACATTCTGGGCAGAAGTTGTTCACACAGCGAATTATCTGCGAAATCGGTGCCTTTCAAATAATCTACATGGAAAAACACTATACAAAATCTATAAAGGAAAGAAGCCGAATGTTATCACTTAAAAATATTTGGTTCAAAGGTAATCTACCTAGATAGAAAGCCTGCAAAAGGGTAATTCAAGGCTTGAGAAAAAGAAGGAAGTATGGTGGGTTATTCAACACAGTCAAAAGGTTACAGAATTTGGCTGAAAGCAGATAGAAACATAGAAATAAATCGGGATGTGAAATTGTTAAAGAGTCCTGGCAAAAGAAAATACGTTGACGTTGGACTATAAATTGAGATGAAGAAGGCGTTTAATCAAGAACTAACTCCACTATCACAAAATCATCAAGTACGATCAAATGAAGAGTTGGAAGAATAAATGAACAAAGATTTAGAAAATGAAGAACAACCCGAAGAAGTTGCAAGAAGTGGAGACAAGAAGGTCGAGAACCAAATTAGGAGAAATCAAAATGAAAAACAACTCAAAGAAGTCCCAAGAAGTGAAGACGAAGAGGCGTTTATGCTTCTTGTATAGACAAATACACACAACTCCGTATTTAGAAGGTTCAGAATGCATGCCTGAGCATGCTTACCTTAATCGGATCATATATCTTATAAATTAAAAAACGCCAAATGGCTAAATATGGAACAGAGGAGGTTGTTGCATTGCAGTGTATTATTTCATAAGATTATACTCACATGCAAACCACCATACTTCTATTCTAAAATTAAATTTCGCACTAATGTTCACACTCTAAATCTTAGATATAGAAATCTATTATCACCGCCGTCTTTTCATTTAGAACTTGTCAACAGATGTTTTACCTGCAATATTTACAAAGTATACAATCCTCTACCAACTAATTTGAAATTAATGAAAGTGAACATATTTAAAGACTTCTATAAAAAGATGTTACTATGTAAAAATGATACCACATAGCTTTGAATAAACCGACACCTACTCCTTTGATTAATCCGTATACTTGTTTCCATCATCATACTTCACCATCTTATTTGATGCCGAAGTTCTGAGACACCAAAACAAAACAGCTCATGAATACATTATTATTAATGTTATTATTTTTGACTTTGTATTATGAAGGGCTAAGACCTTGATCAACTTAAGTTGTTCTTAGTCCTATTTACAGATACATACTTATTTAACCTACATTATATATATTATTAAGTTGTATCTACCAATGTATGTTTTATTTGCAAATAAATAAATAAAAAAATAAATAAAGATTATAATCTAGTTTTCAAAATTGTATTTAATATTATTTGAAGTAAAACTGACATGGTAGCAACAATCTTAAATATTAAATTTTTCCGACATTTCCCTGATTCAAAATTTTTTCCCTGGCCTTTTAATATAACTTTCTTCTGTGGAAAACCTTCATTTTGTTAAATTGTTTTCATTGTTTTTGTCAATATTTAAGTTAATTTAATAAATTTGTATATGTTTTGTAATTTGCCTGTTGATTTTGACAAATTTAATAATGTCATATGGCTTTTTTGTTAGTGTTTTGGTCAATTTGAATATAATTTCACGACTTTTCTCTGACTTTCCCGGTTTTAATGATATTCAGTGAATTTTTTATCTACGTAATTTTCAGGCATTCGTCGATTTTATAATAGAGCTCAATTTGAAGCTTTAAACGAGTGTTTTCCACTCCCAGACTAAGCCTGAAGTAAAATTTCGAGTTTAGAAAAGCCCCGTGAAAATTTGTCGAGGGTCGCGCAGCCGACCCGACCCGAAACCAAGATCATTACTGTGCAAGGTTGTCTCGATTTAAGCCGAGCCGACCTTATCACGCGCGGAAATCCTCACATGACGTCAAAATCAAAATCATTACTGTATAAGGTCAACTCAGTTTAAACTGAAACAGTCTTGTATAAGGTTGTCTTCCTTTAAACGAGTGTTTTCCACTCCCAGACTAAGCATGAAGTAAAATTTCGAGTTTAGAAAAGCCCCGTGAAAATTTGTCGAGGGTCGCGCAGCGACCCGAGACAAATTTTCTGGGCTTTTCTAAACTCGAAATTTTACTTCATGCGCCACGCGTATAAAACACTGATTTAACGAGAAATTTAAAAACACACTAAAGACATTTTTCATGTTAATCCTTACTTTGTAAGTATTCGAATCCTTTTATAAATATTCGTTTCCTTTTATAAATATTCAAATCCTTTTAGAAGGATTCGAATCCTTTTTATATGGATTCGAATCACTCACATTTGGATTCAAATACGAATCCTCTTAAAAAAATGTAACGAATCCGGATCACGAATCCAGTTGAACTAAAGTATTCGAATACCTCTTTTGAATCCTCTAAAAGGATTCCAATCCAGGATTCGAATCCTGAATGATTCGAATCCTGCCCAGCTCTGCTAAATACTGATATATTAATGAGAGGTTAGAGTTCATGAAGCCGTCATTTAGACAATTATATTATGCATGGCTGGAGTGGTGCATAGCAGAGTTTCACTTCAAGTGAATGCTTTGATAAGAACATTAAATGACTAAAATGTTTTTAAAGATAATAATCTAGTTTTCAAAATTATGTTTAATATTATTTGAAGTAAAACTGACATGGTAGCCACAATCTTAAATTTTAAATTTTTCCGACATTTCCCTGATTCAAGATTTTTTCCCTGGCCTTTTAATATAACTTTCTTCTGTGGAAAACCTTTATTTTGTTAAATTGTTTTCATTGTTTTTGTCAATATTTAAGTTAATTTAATAAATTTGTATGTGTTTTGTAATTTGCCTGTTGATTTTGACAAATTTAATAATGTCATATGGCTTTTTTGTTAGTGTTTTGGTCAATTTGAATATAATTTCATGACTTTTCTCTGACTTTCCCGGTTTTAATGATATTCAGTGAATTTTTTATCTACGTAATTTTCAGGCATTCGTCGATTTTATAATAGAGCTCAATTTGAAGCTTTAAACGAGTGTTTTCCACTCCCAGACTAAGCATGAAGTAAAATTTCGAGTTTAGAAAAGTCCCGTGAAAATTTGTCGAGGGTCGCGCAGCGACCCTCGACAAATTTTCGGGCTTTTCTAAACTCGAAATTTTACTTCATGCGCCACGCGTACAAAACACTGATTTGAAGTGAAGTTCAGAAACACACAAATACTACTTTAATCAGAGTAACAGGGAATCAGATGTTTAGTCTGTTATCAACGATGTTCAGTGTTAATTAAAATAATTAGATTTTAAATTATTTGTTAAAACAAGTGGTAACGATATTTATATATAAATGGTTAAAAAAAATTATAAAATAAAATTTATTCTTAAAGGATTTGTATTCGTGATTCGAAAAAAACAGGATTCGAATCTTTGATTCGAATCATATCATATTAGGTGATTCGGATTCGTAATTCGAATCCTTTTTACGAGAATTCGTCCCTGCTCTGCTCATTAATACGTCAAAATTAAGTAAAAAAGTGATTCACTGAAATGTTGACATTGACAATTAATACAAAAATCAAATGAACTAGATGAAATTTAAAGTCTTCTAATCAAAATTATGGCCGACGATAAACCTGAATTTTACGATGGAACCAATGTTTTCCTATTGCCCAATGGTGACACATATTTGGGAGAATATTGCGCCCATATCAGTGGAAAAATTTGGAGGGAAGGTCACGGAGTGTACCACTCGGCAGATGGACAATTTTACGAAGGGGAATGGAAGGATGATAAGTTGATTGATAACACTGAAGTTACTATCACGTATGTTGATAAGAGTGTGTACAATGGTTCTCTTTTAAAGAGTAAGTACGATGGCCCTGGAAGTTATACGTTTGAGAATGGGATCAAGTTGTTTTTCAATTGTACTGCTAATATACCTATTGGTAATGTGATAATGGCAGATGTTGATGGAAGATTATGGCGTGGTAAATATTTAGTACTGCAATAAGTGGAACTGAGTTGAAGATTGTGAGGTCAGCAGCTCACGTTAGTGTAAATGAACTGAACTTGGCACTGACGATGGCACATATCCAGCGACGGCTCGCAGGCTAACTTCAGGGTCGGCCACAGCGCCAAGGCAAACAAAATTTAAGGTTGGGATCGCGCTTTATAAGTACAAGGAATTGCACAACAAAGTCACCTTTCAATAACGGATACATATTACCTTGGGTCTCTGGCCGACCCTGAAGTTAGGCTGCGAGCCGTCGCTGCACATATCCGATTCATGTGACGAACAAATTCAGAGCAAAAAGTACAAAAAGTGCTGCATTTGTTCATGTAACGAACAGACCTATTGTGTTTTTAGGTAGACGATTGAAAGAAAGCCTTACCTCTATCGGGTTTTCAATCGGTTTTTTTTTCTTCAAAATTTTCATTTCAATTCTGTTAAAACAATGTTCTTTTTCCCTTAGTCGTCCTCTATGGATACTTTATAACCAATCCCTAGTTTCAGGCTGTTTTCCTTCTCTTTGGAAAAGTGCCATAGTTACACCAATTTTTAAAAGCGGCAAAAAGAACGTTGTTTCAAACTATCGCCCGATCTCTCTTCTATCGCTTATACCAAAAATATTTGAAAAATTAATCATTGCACCCCTATCTGAATGTGTATCTAGTGTCCTATCCGATAAGCAACATGGTTTTAGAAGTGGGTGTTCGACTTCCACCAACTTACTGACCTATTCTATTTCTATTTCTATTGAAAGTGAGTGGGTAGTTATGCTACCCTCCACTGCGACCGCAAGGATCTATTGTGGCTCACAATTAAGGTCGAACATCCGACCTTACAGCTCACCTTCCAAGTCCATCTTCTTGATGAAGTCAAGGATCTTGTCAGGTGAAGTTTTCTCCAGGTCCTTCAGGTTTAGCTTTGGTGTGCCAAACACCGTGGTCCTGATCTGGTTGCCAGCTGGACAGGCACATATGACGTGCTCTGCTGTTTCATCATCCTCTAGGCATAGGCGGCACTCAGTGGTGTCGCTTAGTCCTAGTTTGTTAAGGTGATGCCTTAGACGGCTGTGTCCAGTGAAGAGAGCAGTTAATGTGTGGACATCTGATCTGCTCAGCTTCAACCATGAGGCCGTCCTGGCCGCAGATGGTCCACTTATTACCGCTCTGAAATGTCTCATCCCAGGGCGGTTTTGCCAGAAATCCTGTGCCTCGTGTCTCATCCATCCGTTGTTACGGTCTCTAGCTGTTGATCTGGGTATCCCCAGAGCGGGTTCTGGTCCGATGTAGGCTGTACGCATCCCCCTCTCTGGCTAGGGAATCGGCTAATTCGTTTCCCTCCACGCCAGAGTGGCTTGGCACCCACATCAGAGTGACCCCGTTTACCTGTGCCATTTGGCAGAGGGCTTCCTTGCAGTTCCGTACAGCCAGCGAGGAGCATCTAGAAGATGCCAGGGCCCTAAGGGCCGCCTGGCTGTCCGAGCATATTTTTATTGTCCTGCCCGCCCAACCCTTTAAAAGGATTTCGTGGGCGCACATTTCAATGGCGTATATTTCAGCCTGAAGTATGGTAGCATACCTGCCAAGGCTGTAGTAAAGTTCAGTCCTTGGTCCGACGACTGCGGCTCTTGTTCCAGTGGACAGTTTTGAGCCGTCAGTGTACCAGTAGGAGTCAGCCTTTTCTGGGGTGATTTTGTGTCGCTCCCAGTCGTCCCTGCTTGGGAACAGGACCTTGTACGGCTGATCCTCGCAGTAGTCCGCGACTGCGTAGTCAGTCCTAATACTTAGGGTGTCATCCGCCTCAATGGCAGTTGACAGCCCATTTGGTGTGAAGACTATCACCTTCGGATCCAATAGGGCCGCGTGGTGATATCGATACGTTGATAATCTGGCCTCGCCCTGTATTAGGATATGCAGGGGGGTGAGGTTCAGTAGCATTTCTAGCGCCGCTGATGGGGTAGTGCGTATGGCTCCAGTTACCGCCACTGTCGCCATTCTCTGCAGTGAGGAGAGCCTTGATATGGCCGTTTTTCGAGTTGTAATCGGCCACCAGGCGATACTGCCATAGGTTATTATTGGTTTTATGACCGAACCATATAGCCAGTACATTTGCTTGGGGTTTAATCCCCATGACTTCCCGCAAATTCTATGGCACGTCCACAGGGCGTACCTTGCTTTGCGGATTGTCTTGTCCAAGTGGGAGTTCCAATTCAGCGATTTATCCAGGGTGATTCCTAGATACTTCGCCTCTTCCACAAATGGTATGGTTTCTCCCCGTAGAGTAAGAGGTCTCAATTTCAGGATCCTCCTTCTCGTGAACGGGACAACTGATGTTTTGCTAGGGTTTACGTTTAACCGTTCCCCTATACACCAGTTCTGAGTCGCATCCAGTGCCTCCTGCATGGCTTCACAGATTTGGTTTTCATCCGTGCCCCTTGCAAGAATGACTATGTCATCAGCATACGCTTGCACTTCGACGTCGAGCGTATCTATTATTGCAAGCAGATCGTCTACCAGTAAAGACCACAGCAGGGCGGAAAGAACCCCTCCCTGCGGGTATCCCCTGGCAGTCCTCAGCTTGACCGTGTCGCCACATAGTGACGTTGTCACGGTTCTGGTGTCGAGCATTGCTCTGATCCAGCCTGTAATAGCCGGTGGAACCCCTCTGTCCCTCGCGGATTTGCAGAGTGATCCCGTCAGAGCAGCGTTGAAGGCCCCTTCTATGTCCAAGAAAGCTGCTACCGCAATTCCCTTGTAGTCCAGGGTTTGCGCAACTTTCCCGGCTAGGTTATTCAGCGCCAAGTCCGTTGACTTCCCCTTTTGGTAGGCATACTGGTGCACACTAAGAGGGTTAATACTCAGTATCTCCCTCCTGATGTAGCCATCCAGCACCTTTTCCAGGGTCTTTAGGATAAATGACATCAGGCTTATAGGTCGGAAGGATTTTGGTAGGGGATCTGTTTTTCCCACCTTAGGTAGATAGACTACCTTTACTTCCGACCAGCTAGTTGGAATGTAATTCCACGCTAGGCTCGCCCTGAACAGTCTTATAAGGTGGAGGATTACTTTCTCCAAGCCTTTTTGGAGTAAGACAGGGAAGACCCCATCTATTCCTGGTGCTTTGTATGGTTGGAAGGATTTGACCGCCCAACTTACTGATCTGTAGGTAACAGATCAGTAAGTTGGGCGGTCAAATCCTTCCAACCATACAAAGCACCAGGAATAGATGGGGTCTTCCCTGTCTTACTCCAAAAAGGCCTACTGACCTATAGTAATTATATTGTTACAGCCTTAGAAGCGGGATTTGAAGTAGACTCAATATATACCGATTACTCTAAGGCTTTTGACACAGTAGATCATAGCATCCTTCTTTCGAAACTTAAGCTTATAGGAATCGGAGGGTCCATGTTAGATTGGATACAGTCTTACTTATCAGGAAGGTCACAGGCCGTGCGAATTGGTAGTGTTATATCGTCTGAGATACTTGTAACTTCAGGGGTTCCCCAGGGATCACACCTGGGACCTCTTTTATTTAATATCTTTATAAATGATGTGGTTGATTGTTTCCATAATTCCCAGTGCTTGCTATTTGCAGATGATATAAAATTATTTTTACGAATCGCGGATGATAGATCTTCTGCGTTATTACAGGAAGATTTAAATAGATTTTCAGTTTGGTGTACTGACAACCGTATGAATCTTAACCTCAAAAAATGTAATTGCATAACTTTTACTAAAAAAAGGGCCTCGATAATGAGAAATTACTATATCTCTAACGTCCTTTTACTTCGCGTTTCAGTCATTAAAGACTTGGGTGTATTATTGTCTCACAACTGGAACCATCTACGCAATATAACTGCTAAGGCATACCGTGTTCTGGGTTTTTTTAAAACGTAACAGCAGAGATTTCTCAAACATTCATACCCTTAAGGCCTTGTATGTATCCCTTGTCCGCCCCCACCTTGAGTACTGTTGCACTATTTGGAATCCTTACAGCAAATCGGACGTAAAAATGGTTGAGAGGGTCCAAGTTAAATTTACAAAATTTATCTCCTACAAGTTCGGGATTGTCGGCTCCTACAATGACGTCCTACAATCTTTAAATATCCATTCGTTTGAGCAGAGACGAGGGAATGCAGACGTCATGCTAGGATACAATTTAATAAATGGGGCGATTGATTGCCCCTATTTACTTAGCCAACTTAAATTCAATGTGCCAGCTAGAGGTTTGCGTTCCTTCGATCTGTTTCACGTACCATATTGTAGGACGGACTATGGTAAAAATGTTGGTATATCCAGAATCGCCAATTATTGTAACGCCATCAATCCCGACTTTGGTGCTATTAGCAGGAATGCTTTGAAGAAGATCTTCCGACAGGGTAAATCAGTGATGGGGAAACTACGGCCCGCGGGCCAAGTCCGGCCCGCGGAAAGGTTTAATCCGGCCCGTTTAAGAGTGCCGTCGTGAGAATGTTTGAACGCGTTCTTAGTTCGTAATGTGACGACCCGCATAAAAACTACCTACCTACGATTAAGCATTATTCTTTGGCCCGCTACGATTGTCTGGTTATTACAAATGGCCCGTCTTAAAAAAAGTTTCCCCACCACTGGGGTAAATAGTCTACATATTTTAATCTGTTGTTTGTTCCTAAATGTGTTGTTTGTTTTATACTTTTTTATATACCTATATTTATTATGTATTTGTATTTATATTTCATTTATTTTTATTTTTAGTTTTATAATATTATTGTACTCAAATGGACATCCGTTAATAAATAAATAAATTAAATATGATGATTTTTCTCAGTATACCATTTAAATGATTTTCGTCTGTTTTCAATGAGTTCAAAGTTTTACCAATTTACACTATTTTTTTTTTATATGTGTGACCCCCTTAGCTACTTCCATGTTACTAAATGCAATTAATATTTAGGTGTGGTTGTGGGAAATCGAGTCAACTTATCACCGGAAAACCTTTTCTTCAAAAACATCCACGAACTACGCGGAGTCTCCAAAAAACGTCTGAAAAAAATCGAACCCGAATGGAGCCCAACACCGGAACCATCCGTACGATCCGGAGACTTAATTCCGACCATCACTGATAAGGATCTGGAAAAAATAATCTTCGCCAAAAGCACAAAAACCGATGCCAAAACCGACTTTGCCGACAGCGACTGGTACCGCAAATTCGCGGATTACAAAAACAAACGCGAGGTAATTTTGGAAAAAGTGAAAAAACACGAAAAGCTAGATAAAGAAGAAGCTGCTTGGTACGCGAATTACGCCAAATACAGGAAAATGAATAGGATTCAAAAGTTGTTTACAGAAAGAAGTGATAAAGTTGACGTTTCCTTGTTAGACAAGTTCTACAGCAAGGAGGAAAGTTGTAAGCCTTACAGTATAATATATCCTAGTTATGATTGGAGGCTTCCGCCTGAAAGCAAGAGTAGTTTTGTGGTGGAACAAGAGGAAGATTCGAGTGGTTTTGAGGAAGATTTAAATATGTGTGTTGAAATGGAGGAGGAGGTAGAAGAAGAAGTTAATTTGGAGGACTCGGATATTTCGGAAGAATTGGATACAGGAGGGCGTACCGTTGGTATTGGTACAGATTCGCTGTATTCTTTCATGGACGCTATTGCTGGAAAAATGCGGTTAAGATCTTGCAAGTGGAGTGATTCAGGTTCATTGGAAGTTCAGGAGGTAAAAATGAAATCTTGTATAAATAATGAAAATGATGTATAGAATATTTATTTGATTATAATTGAGGAGTTGGGTGGAAAAAGGGCACTTCTACAAAATTGGCATTTTGAGTTAGAACTATTGAAAGTATTTGAAGCATCAGAAGTTTGTTATTCTAAGGTAACCTGTATTTCTTTCAAATTATATTTATACAACACATGTTGGTTTTATTGAAAACTTTTTTTGAAAACATTTTATTTTTTGCCTAACATACCTAAAATCGTAAAAAATAACAGCTGAAATAGTGCCCTTTTTCCATAGATCTTAATAAATACTACAAAAAGATTAATTTTAGCAAATATTTATTATTAAACATAACTCTTGTTTAACATAAACGTAAAAAAATATTAAACACTACCATTCTAAATCACTGTCACTGTTTTGTTGGTCGTTTTCTTCAGTAGATGTAGATGGCAGGTTCACCTGTTCCTTGAACACATTTTTGTTATACCACTCTTACTCATCTAACTCCAAAAATTTCAATAAATCTTTTAAGTTCTGCATTTTTTTAGATTTAATCAAAACTGGTGGAACCGACTCCAAATTTACTTCCAAGTTATCTTTTTTTCTTGTAATCCAAAAATCAAATGAAGTATAAAAGCCGTTATATGACTCTGCTGCACTCAGAATACCTAAAGCATTATATTTTATCTGACAATACTTTCTTAAAGTAAAATTTTGTTTTTTAGTATTTTCAGATTTCATTAAAAAATCTTTTAAGCCCTTGCCCCAGTCTTTAATTAGCGGCGCGCCTTCAATAACCTCAAAGTGCGTCGGTTTTTCTCTACACTGTTGCATAATTTGCAAATAAACGTTTGGAGTTTTGACCGTTTCTAGTCGTTTCAGTAAATTTCCGTAAACACCAAAATTTCTATCGCAAACGCAGTAAGAATGTCCACGAACTGGAAAAATGTGCCGAATGTTAATATTTTTTGTTTTTGCAAGCCATGAACAGTAGTGTAGCATATTCATATTCTTATTTTGTCCCCCTGCGGCGTCTGAAAAAAGTACGATATTTTTTAAATTCGGGTCATGTCCCACCGCAGTTTGCAAAAAATGATCAACAAAAGAAATCACCGAATTTGATTTTTTCTTTGCTTCATTTTCCGTAAAGCAATAAAACGAACTTGTATCATCATTGTGACAGTGTGCATTAAACACGTACAACCATAAAAGGCGTTTGTAAAACTGCTGAGAGACAATGAGTTTTGGCAAAGGCAAATTTTGCGCGTAATCAAACTCGACAACAAAAGTTGATTTATCATGTTTACAATTTTCTATTATTTCTTTTTTAATGTCTTTGTATGCTTGCACTTTTTTGTCGTGTACTGATTGTATCACTTTGCAAGAATCGTTTGGGTTTAACTTAAGCTTCATTTTGTTTTCTTCACAAAAATCACAAATGTCAGATCGTGGACTCCGGAAAGAATACTCGGAGTTTTCGCAAAACCATCGATGGAAAGTACAGTACTTCATGCCTAGTGTACGACCAGTTTTTTCAAAAAAATACTGCTGGAATCCTGTAAACAAATTCTTTACATTTAGAGCAGGATTTTCGAAATACTTTCTTTTGGATTGCGACCGATTATAATGAGATGCTTTGTTTGGAATCTGTGCCAAAAATTCATTTACCAAATACCAAGTTTCTGGGTTTATTTTGTGGGGCCTGTTTTCATGTTGGCCTCTTTGGCGCTAATAGAAATATTTCCGTCTTTTAACGACTTCGTGTGGATTGTCCGTATACGTTTGTACCCAATTTGAAAAATATTCAAGAAAAAGTGTTTACATGTTGAGAACATATTTCCAACTAGTCCTTGCTTGACATTTAGGAGCTGTAACCCTTGTTTTTGGTTGAAACGGAGACATGCAACCAAGAAGAAAATTAACCTGTTCGTTCTTATCTGCCAAGATCAAAAATTTTTCAAAAAATTCTTGTTGTAGTCTGCCTGGTATAACCTCATAACACTTCTTCTTACAGCACACAAGAACTGCAGCAAAGGTTTTTGCATGCGCTGTCACACCTGAAAATTTAAAATCTCTGAGTATAAAAATTATTGGTAGTAATGTACTTTTTTCCGCTATTTCTTCCTATTTTTTTCCTATTCTTTGTCCACTGCTCCTTGTTTATTATTTGTTTTCGACCCAAGTTTTTTCTTTCAAGATGATCAGATTCCAAATCACAGCTACTTTCTGTGTCTTCATAACTACTGTCCTCAGCGCTATTTGAGTCATTTTCAGAGCTCATTGTGCCCTTTTAACTTATCAATAAAATATGCATCAAAATTAGGTTAAGCACATGTGAA
Source organism: Philonthus cognatus (assembly GCA_932526585.2). Lineage (NCBI taxonomy): Eukaryota > Metazoa > Arthropoda > Insecta > Coleoptera > Staphylinidae > Philonthus > Philonthus cognatus. The sequence goes on along the minus strand of OW052248.1, from coordinate 63,355,082 downwards.
ATTTGACGTTCTATGAAAGAAGGGCACTTGTAGCGCTTTACAGATTAGCTCACAGTGCCACTTATATGCGAAGTATGAAAACAACAGAACCAAAGGCCGGTAAAGGAAGGTTTCTTTTGTGATATAAACCAATTTACGGAGAAAGGGCATTTCCATGGAAGAGTCCTTTTTCCATCCAACTCCTTAATTGGTATTATTGTAAATCCTTTGCTACAATGTAAGAAATTGAATAAATAATAAATGATTTTGTTTTGTGTTGTAAGAGTTCACTTTGCGACAGAGCTGGGCAGGATTCGAATCATTCAGGATTTAAATCATTCAGGATTCGAATCCTGGATTTAGAGGATTCAAAAGAGACATTCGAATATTTTAGAGGGAATCGCAAAGCTATACTGATGAGAGATAAATCTCGAAACGCGTCTATAGATGGCCTGAATAATTTGACCCAAATTGTTACATTTGCAGTAGGTTACTGTATGTAACAGCAAACACTTGTTGTATAATTCAATGTCCGTCGGGGCATTAGCCCGGGAAGTAGTTGTTTCAATGAGTGTTTGATACAGTCTTTGTAAGACTAATTTGTTGTAGATTGCGAAAAGAATCGCACTTTTAATGTTCGAATATTTTAGTTCAACTGGATTCGTGATCCGGATTCGTTACATTTTTTTAAGAGGATTCGTATTCGAATCCAAATGTGGGTGATTCGAATCCTTATAAAAGGATTCGAATATTTATAAAAGGATTCGAATACTTACAAAAGGTAAGCAATTTGAAAGTTAACGGAAATCTTTGAAACATCCCAAAACGCACTAAGATTTTGAAAATTCAAAAAAAATTCACAAAAAAACAGTCGTGATATTTATAACTAAAAAAAAAATCTGAAAGGCGTCAAAATATTTAAGTTAATAATTATTTTGGAAATTTATGAATTAAAGAATTTATGACATTCATGAAAAGTGTCAACATTTTTAGAATGAACGTAAACGTAGAAAATTAACGAAAACCGTAAAAATTGTGAACACTACGAAAATCTAAGATATTCAAAAATCTTAGGAAATTCTCAAAATATTGAAAAGCTCATAAACGTTTTAAATTTTATAAAACAAGAAAAATCTTAAAATATTAAAAGTTTAATAAAAATTTACGAAAACTGCTAAGATGTTAACATTTGAATTTTAACTTGAGATCAGTGTTTTACGCGCGTGGCGCCCGAATTTGGATTTGGACGCTGCGCGTCCAAATCCAAATTCTTTGGGCTTTTCTCAACTCGAAATTTTACTTCATGCTTAGTCTGGGAGTGGAAGACATTCGTTCGACAATTGACAATATTTTTTTTGTTTGTTTCTGTTTTGTAGACAAAAAAATAGTAATAATAAGAAAAGTTGTAAATTAATGAATATTAAGAAAACAAATAAAATTTCTAAAACAAAAAAATTACGACCTTTTCTATTTAAAATTGAAATCATCATTTTTTACAACAATCGATGAAAAGCTTGGACATTTACGAAAAGAGTCGACATTTTTAGCAGTGACAAAAATCTTGAGATTTCATCAAAAACGTCGAGAATTTGAAAATTAATGAACATTTATCAGAAGTAATATATTTTTTGTAAAATTGTAAAAGTTTATACGTTTAACTTTTACAATTTTACAAAAATTATATTATTACTGATAAATGTTCATTAATTTTCAAATTCTCGACGTTTTTGATGAAATCTCAAGATTTTTGTCACTGCTAAAAATGTCGACTCTTTTCGTAAATGTCCAAACTTTTCATCGATTGTTGTAAAAAATGATGATTTCAATTTTAAATAGAAAAGGTCGTAATTTTTTTGTTTTTAAGAAATTTTATTTGTTTTCTTAATATTCATTAATTTACAACTTTTCTTATTATTACTATTTTTTTGTCTACAGAACAGAAACAAACAAAAAAAATATTGTCAATTGTCGAACGAATGTCTTCCACTCCCAGACTAAGCATGAAGTAAAATTTCGAGTTGAGAAAAGCCCAAAGAATTTGGATTTGGACGCGCAGCGTCCAAATCCCAATTCGGGCTTTTCTCAACTCGAAATTTTACTTCATGCGCCACGCGCGTAAAACACTGGTCTCAAGTAAAATTCAAATAATAATAATAATAATAATATGTTTATTTCCCAACAAAATTTACATTTTTTATACAAGGAAAACTTATCAATATACAATATATGCGTTTATGGTAATGTTAACATCTTAACAGTTTTCGTAAATTTTCATTAAACTTTTAATATTTTAAGATTTTTCTTGTTTTATAAAATTTAAAACGTTTATGAGCTTTTCAATATTTTGAGAATTTCCTAAGATTTTTGAATATCTTAGATTTTCGTAGTATTCACAATTTTTACGGTTTTCGTTAATTTTCTACGTTTACGTTCATTCTAAAAATGTTGACACTTTTCATGAATGTCATAAATTCTTTAATTCATGAATTTCCAAAATAATTATTAACTTAAATATTTTGACGCCTTTCAGCTTTTTTTTTAGTTATAAATATCACGACTGTTTCTTGTGAATTTTTTTTGAATTTTCAAAATCTTAGTGCGTTTTGGGAAGTTTCAACGATTTCCGTTAACTTTCAAATTGCTAAACGATTTTCATAAACTTCCTAGATTTTCGTTTATTATCAAAAATCACGAATTTCTTGGATTTTCGTTATTTTTAAATATTTTATACATTTTATGAACGAATTTTCAAGATTTGAGTCAATTTGTAATATCTTGTATAAATGAAATTGCCAATTCTTGGTTGCAGAATACTTCAAACATTAAAAGTGCGATTCTTTTCGCAATCTACAACAAGTTAGTCTTACAAAGACTATATCAAACACTCATTGAAAAAACTACTTCCCGGGCTAATACCCCGACGGACATTGAATTGTGATCCGGATTCGTTACATTTTTTTATGAGGATTCGTATTCGAATCCAAATGTGGGTGATTCGAATCCTTATAAAAGGATTCGAATATTTATAAAAGGGTTCGAATACTTACAAAAGATTTTGAATCGTCAAACATAATTCGAATTAATTTATTTATTTATTTATTGAATAAACGTATAAACTTTTACAATTTTACAAAAATTATATTACTACTCATAAATGTTCTTTAATTTTCAAATTCTCGACGTTTTTGATGAAATCTCAAGATTTTTGTCACTGCTAAAAATGTCGACTCTTTTCGTAAATGTCCAAGCTTTTCATCGATTGTTGTAAAAAATGATGATTTCAATTTTAAATAGAAAAGGTCGTAATTTTTTTGTTTTTAAGAAATTTTATTTGTTTTCTTAATATTCATTAATTTACAACTTTTCTTATTATTACTATTTTTTTGTCTACAAAACAGAAACAAACAAAAAATATATTGTCAATTGTCGAACGAATGTCTTCCACTCCCAGACTAAGCATGAAGTAAAATTTCGAGTTGAGAAAAGCCCAAAGAATTTGGATTTGGACGCGCAGCGTCCAAATCCAAATTCGGGCTTTTCTCAACTCGAAATTTTACTTCATGCGCCACGCGCGTAAAACACTGATCTCAAGTTAAAATTCAAATGTTAACATCTTAGCAGTTTTCGTAAATTTTTATTAAACTTTTAATATTGTAAGATTTTTCTTGTTTTATAAAATTTAAAATGTTTATGAGCTTTTCAATATTTTAAGAATTCACTGATTATAGAGGCTTCTACTTCGTTATACATTATTGAACATAAATAAAACACTGTTTATCACTTTGTTTGTATAACAATTGGTTTATTTGGTGACTATAGTTTCGATACTACACGTATCATTATCAAACCGTTAGTGACTAACGGTTTGATAATGATACGTGTAGTATCGAAACTATAGTCACCAAATAAACCAATTGTTATACAAACAAAGTGATAAACAGTGTTTTATTTATTTTGAGAATTTCCTAAGATTTTTGAATATCTTAGATTTTCGTAGTGTTCACAATTTTTACGGTTTTCGTTAATTTTCTACGTTTACGTTCATTCTAAAAATGTTGACACTTTTCATGAATGTCATAAATTCTTTAATTCATGAATTTCCAAAATAATTGTTAACTTCAATATTTTGACGCCTTTCAGATTTTTTTTAGTTATAAATATCACGACTGTTTTTTTGTGAATTTTTTTTGAATTTTCAAAATCTTAGTGCGTTTTGGGATGTTTCAAAGATTTCCGTTAACTTTCAAATTGCTAAACGATTTTCATAAACTTCCTAGATTTTCGTTTATTATCAAAAATCACGAATTTCTTTGATTCTCGTTATTTTTAAGTATTTTATACATTTTATGAACGAATTTTCAAGATTTGAGTCTATTTGTAATATCTTGTATAAATGAAATTGCCAATTCTTGGTTGCAGAATACTTCAAACATTAAAAGTGCGATTCTTTTCGCAATCTACAACAAGTTAGTCTTACAAAGACTATATCAAACACTCATTGAAACAACTACTTCCCGGGCTAATACCCCGACGGTCATTGAATTGTGATCCGGATTCGTTACATTTTTTTAAGAGGATTCGTGTTCGAATCCAAATGTGGGTGATTCGAATCCTTATAAAAGGATTCGAATATTTATAAAAGGATTCGAAAACTTACAAAAGGTTTTGAATCGTCAAAAATAATTCGAATTAGTTTATTTATTTATTTATTGAATAAACGTATAAACTTTTACAATTTTACAAAAATTATATTACTACTGATAAATGTTCATTAATTTTCAAATTCTCGACGTTTTTGATGAAATCTCAAGATTTTTGTCACTTCTAAAAATGTCGACTCTTTTCGTAAATGTCCAAGCTTTTCATCGATTGTTGTAAAAACTGATGATTTCAATTTTAAATAGAAAAGGTCGTAATTTTTTTGTTTTTAACAAATTTTATTTGTTTTCTTAAGGGGGTTTCTCAGTGTAGAGCTTCAATTTTGACATCATTTTCAACATTTTTTTTAAGGGTGATATAAAAAGATAAGTAAGACAATGCCTATATCATTTTATTCATCAACATTTTTCCTACATTTTTCGATTTTTTTCGTCCAAAAATATTCATTTGTCATTAAATAAAATGGCGTCGAAGATGGCCATGCACGCCGCGCTAAGGTCGACGGGCGTCACTCGTTCGGGTAACTGGGAGGTCTGAAACAGACAAGACCAAAAAATTATTAAAATATATTAGTGTAGCTATGGTAGCAGCCTCGGGCAAGTCAAATCGTCAATTTTTGACACAATAGCGGCCATTTGAAATAACATGTCGAAAAATTCGACTTTTTTTTGGCATTCAAACGTGCGAAAAAAAACGAAATTGCGAAGCAATTTTAATGATTCTGGGTATCACCATAGCCAATTAAATTTCCTACAAAACCTGCTAAGCGACATCAAAATTGGTCAAGTAGTTTTTCGGCAATCCACGCGCCCGTCCCAAAAAATATGACTTTTGGGAAATCGCGTTTAAAGTTTTGGAAATGGTTTTAGTCGTTTTTGGGGAACTTACCGTCAGTCTGCGATGCCTGGGGCATAGAGTACACCTTCCTCGATCTCATAGATCTCGTTTGCATGCACTGCTTCCTCCCGGGCCGCAGATCTCGCCTCCTTGCTGGCCGTAGACGCACGGTGCTCCGAGCGTACAAGGCGGTCCGCGTTGCGCCTTCTACAAAACTCGAACGCCGTGTTGCCGAGTTGGATGCCCATGATATTCATGGTGTGTGCGATGCTGTTGAAACCGTCGTTAAAAATAATTGTGGCCAAATTATTTGTTTGAAGTTCCACCACTTGAAGACCTGAATAAGTATGCTTAGGGGAGAACGACCAAATCAGCGAATTCAACGACTCGTTACTGTTTTTGGTGTTAGCCCCAACACATCTTTCCAGCAAGTTGTCATTCGGCAGATCTTCGTAGACAGATATGACTGCTTCCTGAACTTTTTTGTCAAGTGGTGGTTTGTGCACGTAATTCGCCAACGTTCCACCTGCTTCAGCCTTCTTCCAGTCGCACCAGCTCGCGCAGCAATTCTCGTGTCGAGGTTCGTCGTCCGTTGAAATCTTATGGTAAAAAGTAGCCCACACTGCTTTCTTCATTTCGTCCTTGTCCTGTGCGTTTCTCCTGATCGCCAACCCGTAGTACTTCGTTAGATCCAGTATCAGTTTGTCCGTCAGTTTGCCAGAGCCTTTGCCACCAAGACCCTTCGTTTTCTTCTTCAGTGATCGTAGTCTGCTGCCCATCCGCTTCTCCACATGTCCAACGCATTCCTTCTTCATTACAGTGACGTCCTCTCCATATGGATCCAAATCCAAGATGGCCTTGAAGGTCTTGGAGTCGCCGTCTCCTATGTAGGTGCCGTACTGAACGCCATGCAGTTCCTCTGACCTGGAAAACATCTCCTTCACCGCATCCACTTCCATCTTCCCAGCGCTGCCTGAATGATTCGCCGAACAGCTCTCCTGATGATCAGCATACCAAACATCATATTCTGCAGTGCCCCGTTTGGCTTTCCAGGAGACACATATTCGACAGAAACTGCATTTCACGAAACTGTCAACTACTTTCCCACATTCTCTGCCGATTAACGTCGTGACGCCGATTAGAGATAAAAAGCCTCGCTTCTTCCAGGTCCCATCCCCAGACACCGCTAGAATCGAAGAATTTCCAGTCTTCTTCTCAGTCAGCTTCTCTTCCTGGGCAGCAGCTTTTTTTGTAGACAAATCGTACGTGGCTTTAGAAGCAGTTATTATGTTCTTCGGACAACCGTAGTACGTGCCGGACGCTAGCCCAGTACCTAGGTCCATCAGTCCACAAAATAAATTGAGCCCCTGCATTCCGATTCCCAGTAGACGCATAACAAAGGCGATTCGACGATTTACTTCATAAGCGTTTCCAATATATGTACATGAAGGAATCTCTTTTTCTCCACACACGCACAGCATACAAATCTTGAAGCCGAGTCCACGCTTCCCTTTCTCATAAAAACTCACGTTTTGCTTACACACTTTGCACTCAACGAAGGAGGATATTGTGTTAAACACCACAAAGAAGTTCAGGAGGCGGTAACCTTGGCTTTGGTGAACTGGAATATCATCTTCGTTGAAAGTTGAAGTCCGGAGTTTCTTTGCAGAAGTCGATGTAAACTCGGTTTCCGCTTCTGCTGTATGCTGATTGCCCGTAAAAGCCCTTTTCCTGTATTGTGTCTGTCTCCTTTTGCCGCGCGAACTTTTTCGGTCCATCGTAATGTAATGCCGGTGCTAGGCTTGTTTACAAACTAGCAGACACGCGAAACTTGACTTGAATTATGCTATATCAAGAAGGCAGACATACTGTATATTGTACGTGTGCATGTGGCGCCACCTAGGAGAAACATTATATACTACATGACTCCTAAATGCACGTGGTGCCATCTCGAGGCAATAGGAGACCCTTTCCAGCCGAGAGAGAAAGTTACTCCGAGCGCCCTCGGTAGGCGCGCAATGACGTGCGACGCCTGGTCCGATCATCGAATATTTCGACCAAATGAAATAGTTTCCCGGCAAAACGGTTTTGCCCATATATTCTCTATAATATAAGGTATCGAAATATGCAATAAAAAAAATCGATTTTTTTTAAATTCTACACTGAGAAACCCCCTTAATATTCATTAATTTACAACTTTTCTTATTATTACTATTTTTTTGTCTACAAAACAGAAACAAACAAAAAATATATTGTCAATTGTCGAACGAATGTCTTCCACTCCCAGACTAAGCATGAAGTAAAATTTCGAGTTGAGAAAAGCCCAAAGAATTTGGATTTGGACGCGCAGCGTCCAAATCCAAATTCGGGCTTTTCTCAACTCGAAATTTTACTTCATGCGCCACGCGCGTAAAACACTGATCTCAAGTAAAATTCAAATAATAATAATAATTATAATATGTTTATTTCCCAACAAAATTTACATTTTTTATACAAGGAAAACTTATCAATATACAATATATGCGTTTATGGTAATGTTAACATCTTAGCAGTTTTCGTAAATTTTCATTAAACTTTTAATATTTTAAGATTTTTCTTGTTTTATAAAATTTAAAACGTTTATGAGCTTTTCAATATTTTGAGAATTTCCTAAGATTTTTGAATATCTTAGATTTTCGTAGTATTCACAATTTTTACGGTTTTCGTTAATTTTCTACGTTTACGTTCATTCTAAAAATGTTGACACTTTTCATGAATGTCATAAATTCTTTAATTCATAATTTTCCAAAATAATTGTTAACTTAAATATTTTGACGCCTTTCAGATTTTTTTTTTAGTTATAAATATCACTACTGTTTTTTTGGGAATTTTTTTTGAATTTTCAAAATCTTAGTGCGTTTTGGGAAGTTTCAAAGATTTCCGTTAACTTTCAAATTGCTAAACGATTTTCATAAACTTCCTAGATTTTCGTTTATTATCAAAAATCACGAATTTCTTGGATTTTCGTTATTTTTAAATTTTTTATACATTTTATGAACGAATTTTCAAGATGTGAGTCAATTAGTAATATCTTGGTAATTTACGTGAATTTCCTAAATGTTCATTAAACTTAAAAATGTTAAAGCTATTCGCGAATTATCAAAATTCTGTCGCACAATAAAACACTTTTAACTTTGTTTGTACTGTTTGTGTTATACAAACAAAGTTAAAAGTGTTTTATTGTGTTAAATTAACATGTATAACGAAGTAGAAGCCTCCACAATTCAAAATTCTGTCGGTTTTCCTGAATTTCCCTTGATTTTAAAAATCTTTGGTCGTTTTTCGTGAAATTCGAAAATTCAGTGATTTTTTTTCCTTGATTTTAAAAATCTCCGATCGTTTTTCGTGAAATTCGAAAATTCAGTGAGTTTTTTCAATAAGAAAAACTTCTATAAACTTTTGGGGAAGTGCGGCCGATTAAAAAAATTATAATTCTATTTTTTTATAGCCAGAACTATAAACTTTTGGGGAAGTGCGGCCGAATTAAAAAAATTATAATTCTATTTTTTTATAGCCAGAACTATAAACTTTTGGGGAAGTGCGGCCGAATTCAAAAAATTATAATTCTATTTTTTTATAGCCAGAACTATAAACTTTTGGGGAAGTGCGGCCGAATTAAAAAAATTATAATTCTATTTTTTTATAGCCAGAACTATAAACTTTTGGGGAAGTGCGGCCGAATTCAAAAAATTATAATTCTATTTTTTTATAGCCAGAACTATAAACTTTTGGGGAAGTGCGGCCGAATTAAAAAAATTATAATTCTATTTTTTTATAGCCAGAACTATAAACTTTTGGGGAAGTGCGGCCGAATTAAAAAAATTATAATTCTATTTTTTTATAGCCAGAACTATAAACTTTTGGGGAAGTGCGGCCGAATTAAAAAAATTATAATTCTATTTTTTTATAGCCAGAACTATAAACTTTTGGGGAAGTGCGGCCGAATTAAAAAAATTATAATTCTATTTTTTGATAGCCAGAACTATAAACTTTTGGGGAAGTGCGGCCGAATTAAAAAAATTATAATTCTATTTTTTTATAGCCAGAACTATAAACTATTGGGGAAGTGCGGCCGAATTAAAAAAATTATAATTCTATTTTTTTATAGCCAGAACTATAAACTTTTGGGGAAGTGCGGCCGAATTAAAAAAATTATAATTCTATTTTTTTATAGCCAGAACTATAAACTTTTGGGGAAGTGCGGCCGAATTAAAAAAATTATAATTCTATTTTTTTATAGCCAGAACTATAAACTTTTGGGGAAGTGCGGCCGAATTAAAAAAATTATAATTCTATTTTTTGGTCGTTTTTCGTGAAATTCGAAAATTCAGTGATTTTTTTTCCTTGATTTTAAAAATCTTCGATCGTTTTTCGTGAAATTCGAAAATTCAGTGAGTTTTTTCAATAAGAAAAACTTCTATAAACTTTTGGGGAAGTGCGGCCGAATTGAAAAAATTATAATTTTATTTTTTGATAGCCAGAACTATAAACTTTTGGGGAAGTGCGGCCGAATTAAAAAAATTATAATTCTATTTTTTTATAGCCAGAACTATAAACTTTTGGGGAAGTGCGGCCGAATTCAAAAAATTATAATTCTATTTTTTTATAGCCAGAACTTTATTTTAATTAGCCAACATTTAAAATAAAGTTCTGGCTATAAAAAAAATAGAATTATAATTTTTTGAATCGGCCGCACTTCCCCAAAAGTTTATAGAAGTTTTTCTTATTGAAAAAACTTACTGAATTTTCGAATTTCACGAAAAACGATCGAAGATTTTTAAAATCAAGGGAAATTCAGGAAAACCGAAAAGTTTATAGAAGTTTTTAGTAATTTGACGGCAAAAAAACGACTAAATGTCATTTTTTTTAATAAGTTCATTAATTATAAAAATCTTATCAAAAGGAAACTTTTCGCAATGAACTTATCAACATTTTCAAATTACCGGTAATTTAGGAAAAACAGCCGAGATTTCAAACATTGACGAACGAAAGAAAAAATTGCACATTTATATTAAGTGTTCAATATATCCTCCATTTTGATTTTGGCATACTTGAAGTCTTCGTGCTAACATTTTTAACATTTTTGTTTTTGCTAACATTTTTAAAATTACCGAAAAGTTTAAAAATTTGTAAATCAATGAAATGCGTTAATATTTTAATAACCAACGAATATTTATGAAATTTAGGATAACCGTAAATATTTTGAAAATCAACAGAAATCTAGGAAATTCAGAAAAACCGTCAGAATTTCGAAATTTGATGGAAATGTAGAAAATTCTCGAAAACCGCCACAACTTTGAAAACCGACAAAAAAATCGGAAATTCACGATTAATTGTCGAAATTTTGAAAATTTGTCAAATTTACAAAAACAAATTTAAAAATTAACGGAAATCTTGTAATTTTACGCGAAGCGTCAATATTTTAAAAGTTGACAATTGTTGTGGAGTTGGTACTTTCGCAACCTTACTCCCGTGGTATTTTATGTTGACGAGGATACCACTTGCCAAACGCACTCCCCGGAGATGACTTTAACTAGGTAAGGGTTTTGTATCTTCAATGATACCACGATGATAAGTTACTACTCGTATTTTATTACATCTGTGTACAGTATCAATACAATGTTAGTCTTACCGTCTTAGCGTACTCGTACAAAACTGACTCTTAATTCCTAAAGTTTAATATTTATAACGTAAAACAAATGAAAGTTTGTAATTAAGTATTAAGGAAAACTACTCGAGGAACTATATTAGAAAGTCTTCGAGACAATTCCCAAAATATTCCCAAATAGTAATGGAATGCACATTCACATTAATTGCATTCCATAACACAATAATAGTTATAAAAAAAATATACGCATATCGGCATTTTGTCTTTATATCAACGGCGTGCCATTTACATGAAAAATACAATATACAAAAATATACATTATCAGGATATTCGCATTATCTGAATACCAGCATTATCCGGATATCCGGGATATTCGAATATATTGTTAGGGATTATCCGAATATTCGTTATTCGGATAATCCGGATAACGAATATCCATAAAATCCGTTATTTAAATATTTGAATTATTTGTATCCGGATAACCGCAGCTCTAGTATGCATCGGGATATGTATACTTAAAAGAAAAACTCCCTGTATACTATACAGAGAGTTTTATGTAACACCGAACATTTTCATAACGAGAATTGTTCTTTGAAGTATCCATATGCATACGTTGCACATTTTCTGACACTCGGTTTATTAAATGAATTCAATTTGAAGTTTAAAGCGAGTGTTATCCACTCCCAGGCTAAGCATGAAGTAAAATTTCGAGTTTAGAAAAGCCTGAAAATTTGGTTTGGTCGCTCAGCGCGAAGCGCGGAGCGGCCAAACCAATTTTTCAAGCTTTTCTAAACTCGAAATTTTACTTCATGCGCCACCGGTACAAAACACTGATTCAATGTAAAGTTTAGCGGTGTATTTTAAACTTCGTAATTTGTCAGTGGTTTGTACCGGTGGCGCATGAAGTAAAATTTCGAGTTTAGAAAAGCCTGAAAATTTGGTTTGGCCGCTCCGCGCTTCGCGCTGCGCGACCGAACCAAATTTTCAGGCTTTTCTAAACTCGAAATTTTACTTCATGCTTAGCCTGGGAGTGGAAAACACTCCTTTAAAGCTACAAATTGAACTTGAAAAAAAAACAACGAATATCTGAAGATTTACTGCATGTAATCGGAATATGTATACTTTAAAGAAAAACTCCCTGTATATGTAACGTTAGACGCTGTAATATTTCGAGCTTTTTTTAAAAGCGTTCAATTTGAAGTTTCGAACGAGTGTTTCCACTCCTAGGCTAAGCATGAAGTAAAATTTCGAGTTTAGAAAAGCCTGAAAATTTGATTTGGTCGCGCAGCGCGAAGCGCGGAGCGGCCAAACCAAATTTTCAGGCTTTTCTAAACTCGAAATTTTACTTCATGCGCCACCGGTACAAAAACTGATTGAATGTAAAGTTTAGCGGTGGTTTTAAGCTTCGTAATATGGCAGCGTTTTGTACCGGTGGCGCATGAAGTAAAATTTCGAGTTTAGAAAAGCCTGAAAATTTGGTTTGGCCGCTCCGCGCTTCGCGCTGCGCGACCAAACCAAATTTTCAGGCTTTTCTAAACTCGAAATTTTACTTCATGCTTAGCCTGGGAGTGAAAAACACTCGCTTAAAGCTTCAAATTGAATTCTTTAATAAACCAAGCATCGAAAAATGTGCAACGTATGCATATGGATTCTTAAAAAAAAAATTCTTGTTATGAATATGTTCGGTGTTACATAAAACTCTCTGTATATCGTATGTTCAATAAAAAAAATCTCTAGAGTGCCATGGAAAAGATTGTAGGTTGGCAACTTTGAAATTATGCAATATCGTTATTACATCTGACGTTTTATATGTCAATTTCTAAAGCGGGTAGCCAACTTAAATTTAAAAAAAGTAAAAATCATAGTACTCTAGAGGTTTTTTTTTTATTGAACATACGATAAAATTACGAGAATATTCAAATATTTATTGGTTATTAGTCTTCCTAAATAAGAAATTATGCAATATAGTTATTACATCTGACGTTTTATATGTCAATTTTTTAAGCGGGTAGCCAACTTGAATTTAAAAAAAGTAAAAATCATAGCACTCTAGAGGTTTTTTTTTTATTGAACATACGATAAAATTACGAGAATATTCAAATACTTATTGGTTATTAGTCTTCCTAAATAAGACTTAATGTTTGCGGTTCATACGAATATTCCTGTAATTTTATACTTAAGGGGGAGTATTTTTATATTTTTTTCAAAAAATCGATTTTTTTTTTATTACATAAATGTAATGCCACATGTCTGAAGAATATTTGGTTAAAATTATATGGCGGTCCGTGCATTAGTTCCGTCGCTATACGGCTTTCAATGAACCATTGTCCTGAGCGCGGACCGGCCGCTCAGCTAGCAATTCCGCCGCAGTTGTCAAACTTCAAACGCGTTTATCTCGAAACAAGATTTTTCAAATCTGCGGGAATTCCAGCTTGCGAACCGTTCAACCAATCGACTTCTAGTTTTGACTGCCTAAAAGGAAATTGAATTGATGGGCCTCTGAACCTTTAAAGTCGCAACATTTGGATGACTAACGATTTTTAACGGCATGCCAAAGTTGAAAAAATCATGCGAAAATTCGTACCTTTTCTTTCAAACGGCCGCCATTTTGTTTCTATAAGGAATTTTTTCATGTTTCTTAGGTTCAAATGCCTCCTTGGAGTTTAAACTTTACTTATTTTTTGGTTTCATGCTTCTAGGTGACGTATTGCGGCTTCTATCCATCCCGCAGGTAACAAATATTTTCAAAACATGACTTCTCGGCGCCGCCACTATGGACGCCATTTTAAATTATTATACTTTGAAAAAATTCCATTTTGTAGACAAGAGATGAATAAACATTGTGCCAAAAACCGCAAGTGTCTAAGTCTTTTCAGTTTCCCCAAAAAAATTGTCAAACATCAGGTAGTTTTGGCACAATTATAAAAATACTCCCCCTTAACCCATTAGGCGCCATTGATGCATATACGCAACATTATTAATTTTGTGTTAATTGAATTACTAAATAAGTTAATTTGATATATTATATTATTTGACTTGACTTAAAAATGTAGGAAGAATAACTGAAATATTTTGTTATTTAAATATCTCGATTATTACTTATTTAAACAAATGTTTTCAGTGTATTTCTAACTTCACAATATGTCAGTGTTTTATACGCGTGGCGCATGAAGTAAAATTTCGAGTTTAGAAAAGCCCCGTGAAAATTTGTCTCGGGTCGCTGCGCGACCCTCGACAAATTTTCCACGAGGGCTTTTCTAAACTCGAAATTTTACTTCATGCTTAGTCTGGGAGTGGAAATACTCCTTCTAAACTTCAAATTGCACTTTTTTATACAAAATCGACGAATGCCCTTCATTTACAGCGTATACATTATGTACACTCGACCGCAAAAAAATCACGAATTTCTTAGATTTTCCTTATTTTTAAAAAAATGTATACATTTCATGAATGAATTTTTAAGACTTGAGTCAATTTGTAAAATCTTGGTAATTTACGTGAATTTTCTAAATGTTCGTTAAACTTAAATATGTTAACCCTATTCGCGAATTATCAAAATTCTGTCGGTTTTCCTGAATTTCCCTTGATTTCAAAAATCTTTGATCGTTTTTCGTGTAATTCGAAAATTCAGTGAGTTTTTTCAATAAGAAAAACTTCTATAATTTTTGGGGGAAGTGTGGCCGAATTCAAAAAATTATTATTCTATTGTTTTTATAGCCAGAACTTTATTTTAATTAGCCAACATTTAAAATAAAGTTCTGGCTATAAAAAAAATAGAATTATAATTTTTTAAATCGGCCGCACTTCCCCAAAAGTTAAAGAAGTTTTGAATAATTTGACGGCAAGAAAAAACTTTCATAGGCGTGGCGCATGAAGTAAAATTTCGAGTTTAGAAAAGCCCCGTGAAAATTTGTCTCGGGTCGCTGCGCGACCCTCGACAAATTTTCCACGCGGGGCTTTTCTAAACTCGAACTTTTACTTCATACTCAGTCTGGGAGTGGAAATACTCCTTCTAAACTTCATATTGCACTTTTTTATACAAAATCGACGAATGCCCTTCATTTACAGCGTATACATTATGTACACTCGAATTATTATTCTATTTTTTTTATAGCCAGAACTTTATTTTAATTAGCCAACATATAAAATAAAGTTCTGGCTATAAAAAAAATAGAATTATAATTTTTTGAATCGGCCGCACTTCCCCAAAAGTTTATAGAAGTTTTTAATAATTTGACGGCAAAAAAACACTTTTATACGCGTGGCGCATGAAGTAAAATTTCGAGTTTAGAAAAGCCCCGTGAAAATTTGTCTCGGGTCGCTGCGCGACCCTCGACAAATTTTCCACGCGGGGCTTTTCTAAACTCGAAATTTTACTTCATACTCAGTCTGGGAGTGGAAATACACCTTCTAAACTTCATATTGCACTTTTTTATACAAAATCGACGAATGCCCTTCATTTACAGCGTATACATTATGTACACTCGACCGCAAAAAAACGCGCCACTTGAAAATTCACGTTTTTTTCGTGAATATTCAAACAGCCATAACTTCGGTCGATGATTTTTGGAACGCTAACGTTTTCTCTTTAAGGACACATAAGTGGATATAACGAAATTTAAGCACTTCTGCATTTAAAAGTCCTACCAACAAAAAAATGTTCAGAATGTTAGAAATGATAAAAGTTGAGAAGTTATACTGTGTCAAAAAAAAATCGTAGCTCCACTTCAAAAAGAGCGCAACAAAATGCCATCATTTTCCTTTGAAATAAGCGAAAAATCATGTCGATCCAATGATTTGGCTCGAAGTTAAGGCAGTTTTTTTAAAAAGTGTATTTTGGGGCATAACGTTGGCGGACAGGCTTAACTCTAGCAGTAGTTTTTTGGCAGTAGGTTTTTTCAGTAGAGGTGAAATGCAAGTTTATGTAAGGCTTTTGCCTTATTTCAGGCCAAAATTAACTTCTGCTCATTGAGTTTGGGGAAAAAATCAATTCTTCTCAAATTGTCATAACTTTACTCCAAATCAATTTATCGATCTGAATTTTTGCGCATATTAAAGGAGAAGGACTGAATTTATTCTTGATGTCCCTTGCTTGAAGCCACAATTTCTTTTGCGCATTGTACAAGTTAACAAAGTTAAACGTTTTAAAGTGAAAAACGTTTGATCGCCTTTAGGGGGTGAAAGGGGGTAAAATGTGCATGTTTAAAGATCTGACTAATATGCCTCAAAGAGAAAACTTCAAGCTTTTTAAATCGCATAATGTCACAGGTTTGCGAGCAGAGTTATGCCTGTCCGCCAAAGTTATGCCCCAAAATACACTTTTTAAAAAAACTGCCATAACTTCGAGCCAAATCATTGGATTGACATGATTTTTCGCTTATTTCAAAGGAAAATTATGGAATTTTGTTGCGCTTTTTTTGAAGTAGAGCTACGATTTTTTTTGGGCACAGTATAACTTCTCAACTTTTATCATTTTTAACATTCTGAACATTTTTTTGTTGGTAGGACTTTTAAATGCAGAAGTGCTTAAATTTCGTTATATCCACTTATGTGTCCTTAAAGAGAAAACTTTAGCGTTCCAAAAACTCAAAAATTCATCAAATTTCATCCACATCGACCGAAGTTATGGCTGTTTGAATATTCACGAAAAAACGTGAATTTTCAAGTGGCGCGTTTTTTGCGGTCGAGTGTATATTTAAAAGAAAAATGCACAGTATGTAATACAATAAGTCATTCGTAGAAATCATTAAAAAAAGTGTAGAATTTTACCTACAATCAACTTTTAGAGTTAACTCTATAATTGCTCGGCCGTTAATGGGTTAATATAATATTCTAATTTAAAATTTATAATTTTTTTTTCAATCACCCTTTTTTATAGTTGAGCGCCAGGTTCACATCAGTGGAAAATTCAGGATTTTCTTACCATTGTTTTGTTTCTTCTTCGACCGAACACGAATTTGTTTAAACAGATGACTGCAGGAGGTGTAAGGTAGCTCGATGTAACATAGCCGCGATCAAATACCATTCAGCTATGCCGACATCTTGCCTTCTCAGCCTCCCCAAAATTAAAAAAAAGCACAACCATTTTTGTGTTTTTTGTTTAGTCACGAACCACATCACTCACTTTTTCCGCACTCGAGAAACAAACGAATATTTCTAATTCACACAAACACGACGCGCGTTTAAACAATTAATACTCATGTATTAATTGGTACTTAAGTCAAGTCTGCGCGCAAAAACAAATGCCTACTTAAGTCTAGTCTGATATTTTACTTAGTCTCGTGCATTTTAAATTTTTGTTGTGTTGGAGACTTGGAGTAATTTTTTGTGGTACTATTTTTACGTTGTACACTCAGACTAGATTAGTGCTTAGGATTAATTAAATGTTCGTTGTGTAGAAGACTTCATAATTTTTTTGGTAGTACTAGTACTACCAAAAAAATTTGTACTAGTACTAGTACTAGTACTACCAAAAAAATTATGAAATCTTCTACACAACGAACATTTAATTTTAATTAAAAGTTCGTTGTGTAGAAGACTTCATAATTTTTTGGTAGTACTAGTACTAGTACTAGTACTAATTTTTTTGGTAGTACTAGTACTACCAAAAAAATTATGAAGTCTTCTACACAACGAACTTTTAATTAAAATTGTTGTTTTAATTAAAAGTTCGTTGTGTAGAAGACTTCATAATTTTTTTGGTAGTACTAGTACTAGTACTAATTTTTTTGGTAGTACTAGTACTACCAAAAAAATTATGAAGTCTTCTACACAACGAACTTTTAATTAAAATTGTTGTTTTAATTAAAAGTTCGTTGTGCAGAAGACTTCATAATTTTTTTGGTAGTATTAGTACTAGTACTAATTTTTTTGGTAGTACTAGTACTACCAAAAAAATTATGAAGTCTTCTACATAACGAACTTTTAATTAAAATTAAATGTTCGTTGTGTAGTAGACTTCATAATTTTTTTGGTAGTACTAGTACTAGTACTAGTACTAATTTTTTTAATAGTACTAGTACTACCAAAAAAATTATGAAGTCTTCTGCACAACGAACATTTAATTAATCCTCAGCACTAATCTAGTCTGAGTGTACAACGTAAAAATAGTACCACAAAAAATTACTCCAAGTCTCCAACACAATAAAAATTTAAAATGCTCGAGACTAAGTGAAATATCAACGAACATTTAATTTTAATTAAAAGTTCGTTGTGTAGAAGGCTTCATAATTTTTTTGGTAGTACTAGTACTACCAAAAAAATTAGTACTAGTACTAGTACTACTAAAAAAATTATGAAGTCTTCTACACAACGAACATTTAATTAATCCTAAGCACTGATCTAGTCTGAGTGTACAACCTAAAAATAGTACCACAAAAAATTACTCCAAGTCTCCAACACAACGAAAATTTAAATAATCCCGAGTGCTCATCCAGTCTTTGTGTAGAACGTAAATTACACTCGTCTGGTATAATTCATATTCTGCACTAAGACCAGATTAGCACCTAGGATTAATTAAATGTTCGTTGTGCTAAAGACTTGAAGTACTTTTTTGGTGGTGCTATTCCAGACGTAATCATTTTCGTTCTACTCAAAGACTAGATTTGTACTCTAGAAACTATAATCAGTTTCTAGAGTACAACTCTAGTCTTTAAGTAGAACGATAATGATTACGTCTGGAATAGCACCACCAAAAAAGTACTTCAAGTCTTTAACACAACCATCATTTAATTAATCCTAGATGCTAATCTAGTCTTAGTGCAGAATATGAATTATACCAGACGAGTGTAATTTACGTTCTGCACAAAGACTGGATGAGCACTCGGGATTAATTAAATTCTCGTTATATTGAAGACTTGGAGAATAGTGGAGTACTTCCTTGGTGGTACTATTACAGACATATACAATTTACGTTCTGCATTCAAAGACTGACTAGATTAGCACTGGGGGATAAATTAAATTTTCGTCGTGTTGAAGACATGGAGTACTTTTTGTTTGGTGGTACTATTCGTGACGGAGTTTTGTCGTGGACTGGCCGCGGGATCCTGGTGTTCGTCCTTTTTGGTGGTGTCGGCGACTTCCTCTCTGGATGGCACGTGCCTTGGACCGTTGGCTGCCGCTCGCGGTACGTGCCTTCCTGGTACCACCCCTACCCTTGAAGATTATGGGCCGTTAGAAAAATTGATGTTTATCTGAGGTGTGCTGACGTGCGAATGGCTCGATGTGTCTATACCAATGGACGTGACATGGATACGCTTAGTTCGTTCGGGCATGAGGGAATTTCGAAAGAAAAAAAGCGCGTGTTCTCTTCTTCAATTAATCAAAATAAGTAAATTTTACGAAATTTGGAACAGATAAAAAGTAACTAAGATACAGGGTATCCCGTTAATGTGGGAAAATGGCTTAACCATAGATTCCTAGGATCAAAACATGATGATTTAACTAACTTATCTATATCCAAAAGTTTACGGTTAAACCGGAATTAATCTTCAAAGTTCAAAAAAATATTATTACTTTTATTTATAACAATTGATCGCTGTATTCGATCCGATTAAAACTTATTATGGTTGATTATCATAATGTAACACACCATTTCAGTTGTTGATTGAAAAAGGAATTCCTTTCGTGTCCACCTGCATTAACACCCAAACGCGATGGCTAATTGTTAGTCGGAACGGGACGCGCGCTGCGTCATTGTTTTCGTACAAATCTATGCTCCGCACATCTCCAACCGGCCCGCTTGGCGGAAGCGGACTCCTACGTGACCATCGTCTCTTATGGTCAGGTATTTCTTTGTTTTTTCGATATGATCACTTTGCATACAAATGAAGGATGGGACGTTCGAGTCCCACCGCAAGCACAGTGTAAAGATACTTACCTGTTCCATGAATTCGGATAAACCCTCTCGTCCTGAATATACCGGGTGAATATTTCTAACCAGATTGCTGGTCCCGATTTTAACTTAGAGGGTTTATAACAGGGCTTTAAACCGGAACTGAACCGAAAACGTTATTTTTGTCGCAACGAAAACTGGAACTGAACCAAAAAAATGGTGATATGTCCATCATAGTACTTTCCCCCGTAAATTGCGTATTAAATCACTTTTAAAATATTTGTAGCATTATTATTTTCAAAATGTCTTCAACTTTTTCATAACTACAACTTTTATTTGAAACATTTTTCAATTGGATCAACACATACTGACACAAACCAATGACTAGATAAAAAACACTATTTATTGAATATCTCAAAAACTAAGAGTGCTATGACAAAAAGTAAAGATACAAAAAATCTTTAATATCGTATTACCTACAACTTTTATTTGAAACATTTTCCAATTGTATCAACACACACACTGACACAAATCAATGACTAGATAAAAAACACTATTTATTGAATATCTCAAAAACTAAGAGTGCTATGACAAAAAGTGAGTCCACAAAAATCTTTAGTTTTTTATTTCCTACAACTTTTATTTAAAACATTTTTCAATTGGATCAACACATACTGACACAAACCAATGACTAGATAAAAAATGGTAATGTGTCCATCATAGTACTTTCCCCGCAAATTGCGTATTAAATCACTTTTAAAATATTTGTAGCATGATTATTTTCAAAATGTCTTCAACTTTTTGATAACTACAACTTTTATTGGAAACATTTTTCAATTGGATCAACACATACTGACACAAACCAATGACTAGATAAAAAACACTATTTATTGAATATCTCAAAAACTAAGAGTGCTATGACAAAAAGTGAAGATACAAAAAATCTTTATTCTTATCTTATTACCTACAACTTTTATTTGAAACATTTTCCAATTGTATCAACACACACACTGACACAAATCAATGACTAGATAAAAAACACTATTTATTAAATATCTCAAAAACTAAGAGTGCTATGCCAAAAAGTGAGTCCACAAAAAATCTTTAGTTTTTTTATTTCCTACAACTTTTATTTGAAACATTTTTCAATTGTATCGACACATACACTGTCACACATCAATAACTAGATAAAACAAACAACTTTTAAAATATCTCAAAAACTAAAAGTGCTATGACAAAAAGTAAATAAACAATATATCTTCATTTGGTTATTATCTACAACTTTTATTTGAAAGAATTTTTTGTTTGATGAACATTTATTGAAAAAATCTGAAAAAACTGACAAACGCTAAGAGTAAAGTACCACTTCCGGTTTTCCGATTTTCACGAAAAACTTTTCAGTTCTTCCAATTGTAACAAAAAGCTTAAGTTTTAAGTTTCATTTCGATATCTTTAGCGGTTTTTGCGGTACAGCGCACACAGACACACACACACACACAGACAGACAGACAGACTGACATTTTTCAAAAATGGTCTTATTCGACTCAGGGGACCTCAAAACGGATATTTCCGCTAAAATTTTTGATTCGAAAATTTTCACGAAAACAATACTTTCGCTTTGTATTACATACGGGGGAAAGCAAAAAAAGATTCGAATCCTGTTTTTTCGAATCACGAATACTGTTTTTTCGAATCACGAATACAAATCCTTTAAGAATAAATTTGATTTTAGTATTTTTTTGCAACCATTAATATATAAATATCGTTACCAGTTGTTATAACAAAAATATTCAAAACCTAATTATTTATTATTAACACCGAATTAAAGATGTATTTGTGTGTTTCTGAACTTCACTTTAAATCAGTGTTTTGTACGCGTGGCGCATGAAGTAAAATTTCGAGTTTAGAAAAGCCCGAAAATTTGTCTCGGGTCGCTGCGCGACCCGAGACAAATTTTTACGGGGCTTTTCTAAACTCGAAATTTTACTTCATGCTTAGCCTGGGAGTGGAAACACTCGTTCAACACTTCAAATTGAACTTTATTATAAAATCGACTAGTGTCTGAAATTTACGTAAATAAAAAATTCACTGAATATCATTAAAACCGGGAAAGTCAGAGAAAAATCATGGAATTATATTCAAATTGACCAAAACACTAACAAAAAAGCCATATGATATTATTAAATTTGTCAAAATCAGCAGGCAAATCACAAAACACGTAAAAATTATAAAATTAACTTATGCTAATGTATACATAAAGGAAATAAATCAGTGTTCTACACGCGTGGCGAATTAAGTAAAATTTCGAGTTTAGAAAAGCCCAGAAAATTTGTCTCGGGTCGCTGCGCGACCCTCGACAAATTTTCACAGGGCTTTTCTAAACTCGAAATTTTACTTCATGCTTAGCCTGGGAGTGGAAACACCCGTTCAAAACTTCAAATTGACCTCTATTATAAAATCGACGAATGACTGAAAATTACGTATATAAAAACTTACTGAATATCTATGTAAAGTTAATTAAAGGAAAGGCACTTTGTATTGTTTCACAATTAAATCTTTATTCCGACTAGTTTCGGTTTGTTAGACCATTTTCAAAGGAATGTTTAATTAACTTTACATAGTGTAATATGTTTCACCAAGTGCCAGATGAGAAATTAATTGAAGAAATTACTGAATATATCACTCCTGAAAATGCTGTAAAACGCGAAACTAGTCGAGTAAATAGTAAAGTAAAAAAATTGTGAAACAAACCAAGTGTAATTTAATTTAAACCTTCAATATCAATTACTGAATATCATTAAAACCGGGAAAGTCAGAGAAAAGTTATGGAATTATATTCAAATTGACCAAAACACTAACAAAAAAGCTATTGTTAAATTTTTCAAAATCAGCAGGCAAATTACAAAACACGTAAAAATTTATAAAATTAACTTAAATATAGACAAAAACAATGAAAACAATTTAACAAAATAGGGGTTTCCCACAGAAGAAAGTTATATTAAAAGGCCAGGGAAGAAAATCTTGAACCAGGGAAATGTCAGAAAAATTTAACATTTCAGATTGTAGCTACCATGTCAGTTTTACTTCAATTAATTTTAAACAAAATTTTAAAACTACACTATTATCGTTAAAAACAATTTCAGGAATTTAATGTTCTTATCAAAGCATTCAGTTTGAAGTTTCGAACGAGCGTTTCCACTCCCAGACTAAGCATGAAGTAAAATTTCGAGTTTAGAAAAGCCCAAAAACACACTACCAGCAAAAATTGGCCCTCTTAACTTAAATATTTGGTAACTGTTATCTATTTTTGCACTTTAAATATTTGTTGACTGCAATATAATTTTGCACTTCTTACTAATGAGTTGTTAGCCAATGTTCAGTTTTTTTTTTTATTCGAATATCAAGCTGGTTTAGTAATTTTTCCCCAACGTTAATTCCTAAGAGGGTCTTAAAATCGAAAATACTTGGTGGTTTTTGAACTACCCTATCTGCGAGCTAGCTCCAACCCTAGAAACTCGCAAACTACTACTCCAAATTAGTTGAAATAAAGAAATATGTTGTCGTGTCTGAAATGTCTAATATTTTTCTTGATAAATAAATAAACAAGCGTAATAATATATACGTTAGCAGTACAATAAGCCACCTAGGCTGCAGTGCATCCGGATCCGAAAGGAAGACGGCCCCCACAGGAAAAAAAATATATACGTTTAAAAGAATTTGTTATTTAAATATAAATATACAATAATAATTACAAATAAATAAACAAAAATAATAAATATCTATTTAGGCCCATTCAATCTTCCAATATTTTGTCATAATCTCCGTTTGTTCTTGGCTCGCCATATTCAATCATCTTCAATTCTAGGTTTTCGTTAACAACTTCTGAAATTAAATAAAAGTATATTTTAATTTAATATTACAATAATGTATGCAGGCACTAGTGGATTTGAAGTATGTCAGGCCTCTGACACTAATAAAACATAAGCATACAATTATCATTATTGACAAAAATTTACAATTTTGTTAAAAAATGACATTACTGACCAGAGCTGGGACGAATCCTCGTAAAACGGATTCGAATCACGAATCCGAATCACGTAATATGATTCAAATCACGAATACTCGAATAAAGGATACGTAAGAGATAAATATGATTCGAATCAAAGATTCGAATCCTGTTTTTTCGAATCACGAATACAAATCCTTTAAGAATGAATCTGATTTTATTATTTTTTCGCAACCATTAATATACACTGGCGAAAGAAATTAACGCATCATTTGTGATTTTTTTGATATCTTGGAATCGAGTTTTCTTTGAACACAAACATATTTTTACAATAAGAAATCTTATCAAGCATGCTGTTTTACATGTTGTGTTTTGTCTTTTGTTCTCATGGTTTTCTGTCAATAAATAAAATGAAGCACTTTTCATTATTCTGACAGTAAGAAAGGTTCATATAAAATTTCTTTTTGAGTTTGTTTTCAAGTAATTGTTAAAATTAAGTGCTAAATAGTGAAGAATGAATATCGATAGACGTCCGAATCTTAATTTAAGCAGTGAAGAAGCTGTGATTGTGGTTACACTTGCAGAAGAAGGTAGGAGTCAGCGTTACATCAGTCAGCGTCTTGGTGTTAATCAATATGGTGTGGGGTGGTATCACTTTAGAGGCTCGTACGGAGTTGGTGGTCATACCAAGAGGAAGCATCACGGCAGCGTCTTATATTGCAAACATTTTAGAACCATCCGTAATGCCTTTTGCTCCCTTTGGAGGAAACGATTTCCTGTTTATGCATGACAATGCAAAACCACACAGTGCCCGAATTGTACAACAGTATCTTGACCTAGTGGGTATCAACACAATGCAATGGCCAGCCAGGAGTCTCGATCTTAATCCGATCGAACACCTATGGGACGCGATGGGCAGACGCCTTAGAGCACTTCCTCGGCGTCCAAGCAATCAACAAGAGCTTGGACAAAATTTGAAGAATTAAACGAGTGTTTTTCACTTCTAGTTTAGGCATGAAGTAAAATTTCGAGTTTAGAAAAGCTTTAAAATTTGGTTTGGTCGCGCCGCTAAGCGGAGCGACCAAACCAAATTTTAAGGCTCTTCTAAACTCGAAATTTTGCTTCATGCGCCACGCTCACATATTGTGAAGTTCGCAATATGCTACTAAAGCAGTATTCTACAGACGTATATTTTGAACTTCACTCGAGACCAGTGTTTTATATGCGTGGCGCATGAAGTAAAATTTCGAGTTTAGAAAAGCCTGAAAATTTGGTTTTTTTCAGGCTTTTCTAAACTCGAAATTTTACTTTGTGCTTAATCTGGGAGGGGAAAACACTCGTTTAAAGCTTCAAATTGAACTTAAAAAAACACGAATGTGAATACTTTAAATACAAATTCACTGTATATATAAATTAGTTACGTCATTAAATACACATTTGCTTCGCTTCGCTACGCGACCAAACCAAATTTTCAGGCTTTTCTAAACTCGAAATTTTACTTTATGCTTAATCTGGGAGGGGAAAACACTCGTTTAAAGCTTCAAATTGAACTTAAAAAAAAACACGAATATCTGAAAATTTATAGCGTATCCATGTGAAAACTTTAAATACAAATTCACTGTATATATAAATTAGTTACGTCATTAAATACATATTTGTTTTATAACACTTTTCTCTAAAGCCAACATTTAAGCCACTTCTCTTGTGAGCTAATTTTATTCTTTCAAATTTGAAATATCTTTACGGTAATGGTATTTTTAAGAGCCTATGAAAAGGTCAAAGTTCATTGATGATATTTGTACCGCAGAATTAGACCGACCAATGATGCCACGCCAAACATTAATTTTCTGTGAATGCTCCATATGAATCTGCTGCATCCAATAAGGTTTCTGTCAGACCAATATCGACAGTTATGGCAGTTAACATGTCCATTTAGACAAAACGTTGACTCATCAGAGAATAGGATGCAATTAATAAAGTTACCATCCTGATCTACTCTGTGCATCATAGTTTCTCAAAATCGATACTGCGGTCAAAATCGTCTTCACTTAATTCTTATAGCAAGTGAATTTTATAAGGATGATATTTTTCGCGTTTCATCATTTTTTTTATATGGATCCTCTACTCATGATGTGGTTCAAAGCCAACTGTTGTACTGAACTTTTTGGATTTTCTACCACACCTTTATTTAAATTGACGAGTCAAAAATAATGTAATATTTTTGACGACAATTATATGTATTTACTTGTCAATTTGGACACTACTATGATATATGAAAACTGAATTGTTCTTACCTCTTTGTGAATTTGCCCTTCTTGAACATCGACAACATTTAGTAATACATGAAACAACTGACGAAACTACTAGGATGATTACTGTTAACCAAATGGTAGCGAATTTGATGATTTCTCTAAAAACAAATATATTATATTCAGATGAGTCTCTTAGATTTCCTGTAAGTGAAAATAAATTCAATGAGATTGGGTTTTTGAGACCAACAATTACAGAATGTTCCATGGTCAGTGGAATGCTATATAAACTTTGTTATTTTCAATTTTACGAAGAAAACGTAAGTAAGATGTAACCACTTTTCAGAAGTCTAACATACCGGGTGTTTAATTAAGCGTGGCCATCGGCTGTATCTTTGCTCTTAATTTTAATTTTGTAAAATAATAAAAATAAATAAATTCAAATTTTTGCAAATTTATATGATTTTATTATGTTTTAAGAATGGTATAATTATTTCAACACAATATTGGGTATTGATTTTTTTAAAACTTATTTTGTGGATATCTTCACACACGATCTTCATTTGTTTTTCCGTTTTCGCCATTACAATAAGCATTCATTTTACTATATACCGGGTGTTCAATAAAAAAACTCCCAACGCCATAACTCTGTTACTTATTGACCAATCTTTTTTTTTCAAAAAATCGATTTTTTTTTCCATTTTTCGGTACTTTGGAATGTTTACTTTCATCCCTCCAAGCCGTTTTCCGATCCGCGAATGCGTTCTCCAGTTTTTCGCGCATTGAATGAAGAAGTGCAGAGGCTCGAAAACGACTCACCGCGCGCAGCTGTGCGGTCGGGACTGATAATGCTCTGCTATGATGTTGTCGATCTCAGATGTTTATTATTTCGGTTGGAATCAGTGTACATGTGACTTGCGTCCCGCGTGCTTAACCTCAGTTGTAAACATGCCGAATTTAAAGCGCAAAGGCAAAAAAGGTGGTGCTGGTTTTGTCACCAGGAAGAAAACGAAGCATTTTGCGGAAAATCAACACACCATGGAAAATGATACTTCGCGAGTGAGCACGTCGGCCGAAAAGCTGCGCAGTGGGTTCGAAGATATTTCGGACGACCCCAACAGCTGCTACGTGTTGCTGAACTTCCTGACGGTGTTCAACTTCCTGTCAACAACTCTGAAGTGCAAAACTTGTGATAGGGACGTCACTTTCTCGCGGTCTGCAATTCGAGGCCTTGGATTTAAACTACTGATCGAACGTGAGTGCGATCCGCGTTCAGTGTCGTCTTGTGCTCGAATTGGACAATCATACGAAGTCAATCGTCGTCTGATGTTCGTTATGCGTCTTTTCGTAGTCGGACAGCGGGGCGTAAACTTGTTCTGCGGGCTGATGGACCTGTCAGATGGATTCGGAAATTCAGCGTACGTCGCCTTCCTGGAGAATCTTTCCGTTGCGGCGAAAGCTGTTTTCCAGTGTGTTTGCAGCAAAGCAGTTCAAGAAGAAATCGCAAAAAATGAACAACATGGAAACACACCAACCCAACTGTCAGTGTCGGGTGACGGCTCCTGGAAACGGCGCGGTTTTTCATCTCTCTACGGTATAACTTCGCTGATTGGGACTTATTCGAAAAAAGTCCTTGATTGCGTCATAAAATCATCGTATTGTCACGGGTGCAGTTTGAAGAAAGGTTGTACGGGCACTCCTGAGTACGAAGAATGGCTGGCTCAACATGCAGAGGAATGTCTTGTCAATCATGACGGAAGTTCGGGGAAGATGGAAGTCGACGCGGTTCAAGAGATGTTCGCCAGGTCAGAAGAGCTGCATGGAGTTCAGTACAAATACTACATCGGGGACGGCGACACGAAAACCTTCAAGGCTCTTCTCTCCATGGATCCCTATTCCGATTTGACCGTGCAGAAGAAAGAATGTGTCGGGCACGTTCAAAAGCGGATGGGTAGCAGACTTCGTGCAGCGAAGAAGCAAAACAAAGGCATTGGCGGTAAAGGATCAGGCAAGTTGACAGACAATTTGATAAAGCAGTTGATGATATACTACGGTTTGGCGATCCGACGACATGCTAATTCGGTTGAGGACATGAAGAAAGAAATGTGGGCTACGTTTTTACATAAATGTTCAACCGACAAGGACCCGAAACACGACAATTGCCCGGAAGGAAGCGACAGTTGGTGCAAGTGGCAGGCGGCGAAGGCTACAGGTACCCTGGACCAGTTTCACCACGATGCGCCTCTAACAGCCAAAGTTCAGAACGTCATTCGGCCCATCTACGAGGCTCTTTCTGAGGACGATCTGCTCAGGAGGTGCCTCGGTGGGCACACGCAGAATTCTAATGAAAGCTTTAACGCCTGCGTGTGGAAACTGACGCCAAAGCATTTAAACTGTGGGGCGAAAACAGTTGCAATTGCAACTTATCTGGCAACCGGAATATTCAATGATGGGTTTTCGTCGGTGTTAAAAGTAATGAGCACCCTGGAAATCCGCATCGGCCTGCAAGCCAAGGCTTTTCAGGCGAAGATAGATGAGGAACGCAAGCAGAGAGCGGAGCAGCGGCTGACTCCAGCGGCTCGGGAGGCCCTCAACCGCTGCCGACAGGAGCAAGCAAACCAGTTTTACGAGAAAGAGGAGGAAATCTGGTATGGTGCTGGGATTGCTGACTACTGGTAGGAACCCCCAAAATGGTTTTAAATCATGCCAAATCTTTAAACGCGTTTTTCTCGAAACGACATTTTTGTTGACGGGCGAAGACTTTTCTCAAAAACTATAACTCATATTGACGATTTCTGTTCCTTATTAAATTCTCTGGAGCTTCTCCCACGGCCAATTGAAAATATTAACATTTAATATTTTTTAAGCGCGTTGAAACAGGAAAAAATGGGGTCAAAATCGACTGTTTTTCTTCATATGGCCGCCATTTTGTTAATTTTTGAGATTTTTGCATGACAGAGGGAGAAGCTCCAGAGAATCTTATACAGATTATTAATTGCATACCAATTTCTGTTTCAGATGAGTCATCTCCGAAAAAACTCTTCGCCCGTCAAGGAAAACACGGCGAACATGCACCCATTGGCCGCCATTTTTATAAAAAACCACGGGTCAAAAACAAACGAAAAAAACTTCTGGATACTCTTTTTCGTTCAATAAACAATAATCAAAAGTCAAAAGGGCGAATAGTATTCATTTTACCTCGAAAAAAAATTGTTGAAAAACGGTCTGAAAAAGGCCGAAAGATTGGTAATACCCCCTTAAACTAAAAAGTTAGTAGCCGTTTAAAAACTAAAAAATGACATCATTATTGATTTTTTAATAATACCCTTATTGGTAAATAATAACTTAAGATTTTTAAGTGGCTGCTTATATTTCTTTAATATTGTTACATTAGACATTTTGCTGAATCCAATAATGTTTTACTTTTTGTTTTTATTCAATATTTTTGTCGAAATAAAAAAATTTAAATAAATCTTCTCTATAATATATATTTTGTAAAAGTTATAATTAGTGTGCCTTGTAAGTGACAAAGTTCATTTATTGTTATGTCAAACATGAATAATAACGACAACAACACCAAAAAACTACGTACGTTACAACTTAATGTAGAATAGATCTAGTATTAATTTAAGCAATTAATCGCCATTGATGCAATAACGCAACATTATAATATTATTCTTTAATTACCAACTAAATAAGTTAATTTATTACATTCAATTATTTGACCTGACTTAAGAATGTATGAGGAAAAATGTAATGATTTTGTAATTGCAATATTTCTATTGTTACTCTTTTTTAGAGTGTATTTCTAATTTAACAATATTTCAGTGTTTTGTACGCGTGGCGCATGAAGTAAAATTTCGAGTTTAGAAAAGCCTAAAAATTTGGTTTGGTCTCGTAGCGCTACGCGCTACTCGACCAAACCAAATTTTAAGGCTTTTCTAAACTCGAAATTTTACTTCATGCTTAATCTGGGCGTGGAAACACTCGTTCGAACTTTAAATTGATTTTTTTTTATAAAATCGACGTATGTAATATAATAAAACATTCATTGAAAACATAAAAAAAGTGCAGAATTTTACCTAAAATCAACTTTTAGACTTAACACTATAATTTTCTCAGCCGTTAATGGGTTAATATTCTATTCCTATCAAAAAGGTATTTATTAAATATATATTTATTGGCAGATTATATATTATATATATTTATTGGCTACGCGCTACTCGACCAAACCAAATTTTAAGGCTTTTCTAAACTCGAAATTTTACTTCATGCTTAATCTGGGCGTGGAAACACTCGTTCGAACTTTAAATTGATTTTTTTTTATAAAATCGACGTATGTAATATAATAAAACATTCATTGAAAACATAAAAAAAGTGCAGAATTTTACCTAAAATCAACTTTTAGACTTAACACTATAATTTTCTCAGCCGTTAATGGGTTAATATTCTATTCCTATCAAAAAGGTATTTATTAAATATATATTTATTGGCAGATTGTAAACGAGAAATATAAAAACAGATTGTATACAAGTATATCTAAATTATTCAAAAAAAATATATATCTGCCAATTGGCTATCGACCAATGGTCTTTCCGCCTGAACATGTTATGATCTGTCACTGTCATTTTTGGTGTAAACAAGGGTCATGATTGTTATTGTCGTCTGCAGTGGTAATGTGGAGCTGTTCTTCAATCGTCATGATCGCAAATGTCATGATATGATGAGATGAAATCATAGATGGTGGAGGAGGGATGTTTGCGTTTGGGAATTATATTTTTATTTCGGTGGATACATAGGGGGTCTAGTAGATTATGGTGAGTAGGATTTGTAGCAAATTTTTCTGCAAGATGGGAGAGGCGAGTTTGTATGGGAACGACTTCGGTTAATTCATACAGTAGTGTATTTGAGGGATTGTGGAGTGGATTTTGGGGGTGTCGGATTTTAGTAAGCACTCTCAGGGCTGATCTTTCTGCTACTTGTATATTTTTTAGGGTGACTGGGTGGGGGTTATCGGAAAGGATGACAACATAATCAAGTAAGGGGCGGCAAATCATTTTATATATGTGTACAGCTTTTTTTATACTTATACCTTGTTGTTTGTAGGTAAGACTTCTGAAGTATGCCGCCCGATTCTTGACTTTTGCTTTTAGGATTATGGAGTGGTTCTTGAATGTGAATTTTGGATCGAAATGGATACCTAGGTATTTACATGTGGCTGAGGGATATATGATGTGATTGTTTATGAAAATTGAAAAAGGGAAGTTGTTTGAACGGTGAAAAGGAATCAAGAGCTGGGATTTATTAGGGTTTATTGATATTCGCCATTTCGCGAACCACATTTGTATTGTGTCGATTAAGCCCTGTAGAGTGCTTAGGGCTTTGGGGAGTGTAGAGGCATGTATGATTAATGCAGTGTCATCGGCGTAGAGAAGAGGATAAGCAGACTTATTTATATAGTTGGGATTGGGATTATAGATGTCGTGAACAAGAAGATTATATAGGAGTGGTGATAAGGGAGAACCTTGAGGCAAGCCTTGTTCGGGTGTAAAGGAGCTGGAAATAGAGTGACGGATTTTTACTTGGAGCGATCTACTGTTAAGGAAACTATCTAGGAGGTTAATTAGATATGGGGGTAAGTTAAGGGAGTTGCACTTGTAGAGCAGGCCTCGATGCCAGACAGAGTCAAAGGCTTTTTTGATGTCTAAAAATAATATTGCGGATCTTCGGCCTTCGAGGGCTGCTGGTTGGCAATTTGATGTAAGGATAGATAGAGGTATAGTTGTGAAACGGTGTTCAAGGAATCCAAATTGGTAGGGTGGGATAATATCGGATATACAGGCCATAAGTTTATTTTTGACTATTGTTTCGAATAATTTTCCTAGGACAGGGAGAAGAGTGATAGGACGGTAGCTACTGGGTTCTAGCGAGTCATTTTCTGGTTTATGAATGCAGGTAATTATACCCCTCTTCCACTCCATCGATTTGGGTGGAGTATATGTGGTTAAACATTTAGACTATGTGAAATAAAACAACGCAGTTGGGAGGGTTTCACTTTTATTGTTGAACACTGCAACATGTTTCACCACACAGCGGCTTCATCAGGCAGATGAAATAATGTTTCATTATTTCATCTGCCTGATGAAGCCACTGTGTGGTGAAAAATGTTGCAGTGTTCAACAATAAAAGTGAAACCCTCCCAACTGCGTTGTTTTATTTCAAATAGTATTATGGAGTTTCATCATGTATCCGCCTCATCAATTAAATATTTAGACTATGTATAAGTGGATGTTCGTTGGAAGGGATTTTAGGATAAGTCTAGGAATGTTGTCGTAACCAGGCGCGGTGTTTTTATCATTTTTTAAGTTTTCAAAGTACTCCTCCTCCTTTATATCATCATTTGGGAATTTTGTGTGGTTTTAAAGGACATATACCAGGAATTAACACAGTCAAGGAAGTCGTTGTCATAGTCGATGTGGTCTGTTATAGTGTAGGTTTGTTTAAAATAATTTGCAAATGTGTTTGTAATGTCAGAATCGTCGGTCACTGTCTTTTTTATCGTCGGATCTATGATCATTTGAATAAAATCTGTTTTTCGGTATTTGCTAAGCTTTTTTATTTCTTGCCAATAGTGTTTGCCATGTAGGTCATTTATTTGTTCACATGATTTAATCCAAAGATCACTTTTGTAATATCCAATGAGAATATGAATGTCCTTATTAATTTTGTTGAATTTTGGTTTAAGCGTCGTATCGTCAGTCTGTTTAAAGTCTCTGTATAATAGTCGTTTATATTTTATTAGGCGGTGTATGTATTTAGGAAGGGGATATTTGTAGGATTTTTTATGATGGTTGGTGTGTTGTCTTCAATTGATTTAGTTAAGGTATCTATGAAAGAGGAGATGGTGTTAGGATTAATTGATTGGTTTTTAGAAATAAATTCATTATTCAAGTGAGGTTCAAATATACATAAACTTCACAATATTTTAGTATTGTATACGCGTGGCGCATGAAGTAAAATTTCGAGTTTAGAAAAGACCAGAAAATTTGTCTCGGGTCGCTGCGCGACCCTCGACAAATTTTCACGGGGCTTTTCTAAACTCGAAATTTTACGTCATGCTTAGTCTGGGAGTGGAAAACACTTGTTTAAAGCTTTAGATTAAACTTAAATTGAAAAAACAGGAAATATCCGCAATTGTTGTATCAATTTCATAGTGTGTCAATATTTTTATAAAATCACATTACTTTTTCTTAATTATTTTAGCTGTACATTTTCTGACATTCGTTGATTTCTAAAAGAGTTTAATTTAAAGCTTTATACGAGTGTTTTCCACTTCCAGACTAAGCATGAAGTAACATTTCGAGTTTAGAAAAGCCCCGTGAAAATTTTTCGAGGGTCGCGCAGCGACCCGAGACTAATGTTCTGGGCTTTTCTAAACTCGAAATTTTACTTCATGCGCCACGCGTATAAAACACTGATTTCAAGTGAGGTTCAAATATACATAAACTTGACAATATTTTAGTGTTTTATACGCGTGGCGCATGAAATAAAAATTCGAGTTTAGAAAAGCCAAGAAAATTTGTCGAGGGTCGCTGCGCGACCCTCGACAAATTTTCACGGGGCTTTTCTAAACTCGAAATTTTATTTCATGCTTAGTCTGGGAGTGGAAAACACTTGTTTAAAGCTTTAAATTGAACTTAAAAAAAACAGGGAATATCCGCAATTGTTGTATCAATGCCATCGTATGTCATTATTTTTATAAAATCACATTACTTTTTTCTAATTATTTCAGCTGTAAATTTTCTGACATTCGTTGATTTTTAAAAGAGTTCAATTTTAAGCTTCTAACGAGGATTTTCCACTTCTAGACTAAGCATGAAGTAAAATTTCGAGTTTAGAAAAGCCCCGTGAAAATTTGTCGAGGGTCGCGCAGCGACCCGAGACAAATTTTCTGGGCTTTTCTAAACTCGAAATTTTACTTCATGCGCCACGCGTATAAAACACTGATTTCAAGTGAGGTTCAAATATACATAAACTTGACAATATTTTAGTGTTTTATACGCGTGGCGCATGAAAAAAAATTTCGAGTTTAGAAAAGCCAAGAAAATTTGTCTCGGGTCGCTGCTTTTCTAAACTCGAAATTTTACTTCATGCTTAGTCTGGGAGTGGAAAACACTTGTTTAAAGCTTTAAATTAAACTTAAAAAGAAACAGGGAATATCCGCAATTATTGTATCAATTCCATGGTATGTCGTTATTTTAATAAAATCACATTACTTTTTCACACATTCGTTGATTTTTAAAAGAGTTCAATTTGAAGCTTTAAACGAGTGTTTTCCACTCCCAGACTAAGCATGAAGTTAAATTTCGAGTTTAGAAAAGTCCCGTGAAAATTTGTTGAGGGTCGCGCAGCGACCCGAGACAAATTTTCTGGGCTTTTCTAAACTCGAAATTTTACTTCATGCGCCACGCGTATAACACACTATAATATTGTCAAATTTATGTATATTCGAAATTCACTTAAAATCCGTGTTTTATACGCGTGGCGCATGAAGTAAAATTTCGAGTTTAGAAAAGCCCAGAAAATTTGTCTCGGGTCGCTGCGCGACCCTCGACAAATTTTCACGGGGCTTTTCTAAACTCGAAATTTTACTTCATGCTTAGTCCGGGAGTGGAAAACACTTGTTTAAAGCTTTAAAGTGAACTTTAAAAAAAACAGGGAATATCCGCAATTGTTGTATCAATTCCATGGTGTCATTATTTTATAAAATCACCTTACTTTTTCCTAATTAATTTAGCTGTAAATTTTCTGACATTCGTTATTTTTTAAAAATTTCAATTTGAAGCTTTAAACGAGTTATTTCCACCCCCAGACTAAGCATGAAGTAAAATTTCGAGTTTAGAAAAGCCCCGAGAAAATTTGTCGAGGGTCGCGCAGCGACCAGAGACAAATTTTCTGGGCTT
The DNA here is from genome assembly GCA_932526585.2 of Philonthus cognatus. Classification (NCBI taxonomy): domain Eukaryota; kingdom Metazoa; phylum Arthropoda; class Insecta; order Coleoptera; family Staphylinidae; genus Philonthus; species Philonthus cognatus. The sequence continues at coordinate 63,319,909 of OW052248.1, read as the reverse complement.
TTCTAAACTCGAAATTTTACTTCATGCGCCACGCGTATAAAACACGGATTTTAAGTGAATTTCGAATATACATAAATTTGACAATATTATAGTGTTTTATACGCGTGGCGCATGAAGTAAAATTTCGAGTTTAGAAAAGCCCAGAAAATTTGTCTCGGGTCGCTGCGCGACCCTCGACAAATTTTCACGGGGCTTTTCTAAACTCGAAATTTTACTTCATGCTTAGTCTGGGAGTGGAAACACTTGCTTAAAGCTTTAAATTGAACTTTAAAAAAAACAGGGAATATCCGCAATTATTGTATCAATTCCAAGGTATGTCATTATTTTTATAAAATCACATTACTTTTTTTAATTATTTTAACTTAGAGAAACGTAAAGTAAAGTGAATATTTATAAATTTAGAATTTTTCCCTTTACAAAAAAGTGAAATACATTTTGTCTCTAAAATAAATAGGGAAGCCAATATGTGAACACTTTAAAATTAACATGCGATTTCCTATGTTGCGTCCGCCACGTCAACACCCGGTATATGGTTTGTTATACTTTACTCTCAAAATAAAAAAGTTAAAAGGGGATGGAAAACTAAATTGAATCACCCTGTATAGAAGTACCTTCTTTCATTTTATTTTTTCTTTGAAATGATTCTATTGATTGTTAACTAAATAAAAATTATGAATTATAAAACAGATATCTCTCATTGATTTGCACATTTAAAATTAATAAAACTTTCAAGTCAAAAACAATAGATAAACAATAAAATGACCAATTAATTCAGTATTATACTTTTATCAAACAATGAGAAGTGATTTACCTACTTGGTTCAATTTTTATGCATACCTAAAATAATTATAGGGATTTGATTACCTGGAAACCTTAAAAGTTTACAATCATACTGACAAACAAGTCGTAGATAATATTGTAATTTAAAATTTTAATATTCATGTTTATTTTGTGTAGTTTTATTATTTTTACCGTGTTTTACAAAAGATAACTAACGAGTATTTTCACTCTTTGATTACGCATTAATATTAAAATTAAAGTATTTACGTTTCGAGTTCAGAAAAGCCGAGAGATTTGGATTGGTCGCAAAGCGAAGCGGAACAAGCAATCCAAATTTTCAGGCTTTTCTAAATCTTGATGATAAAATATACCAAAATCTAAAAAAAACTATTAATAGTTTTCAAGTTACAATAATAGTATCTATATTCATTATTATATATGCTTAAATGTCAAAATTGAGTTGTTTTACTTCAACTGTATGGACAAGAAAATTTAAAAAAGATATTTCTTGAAAAGTTTTTCGAATATCTTAATGAAATTTTGTGTGAATGTAGAGAATATATTGCTCTTTTAAAATACAGGGTGTTTGAAAAAGAACTCCCTAGTTTTATTGTGTCATAGAAACTGTTCAAAGTGATTACCGCTATTCTAGTTTGTGGTGTTTGATTCATCAACTGTCCAACAGTTGCAGCTGGCACCCCTTGACCTTGACCTTGAAACGGCGCCGGGGCTCAGTTCGTTTAATTCAGTTCAGGCGTACAGTGCAGTGGTGTTTGATTCATCAACTGTCCAAGTTTTGCTCCCCTGCAGCTGGCACCCCTGCTTGACCTTGAGACGGCGCCAGGGCTCAGTTCACTTAGTTCAGTTAAGGCGTGCAGTGCAGTGCAATGGCTACTCCGCAACAAAAAGCGCAGTGTGTTATTTGGCTTGTGCAAACTGAATCTGTTATAACAGTACAACGTAAGTATGGTGTTGAACTCCCTACAGCAAAAACTGTCTGCTCAATGACTTCTTTGGGCTCCGAACACACGAAACACAGATCTTTTGAACAACATCTTCAGAAGATCTCGATCTATCTGGCGATTTCCCTTTTAAAACACTACTGGTTTTCTTGAAAGAATGTAGTCAATGACATATTGTTTTTTCTGTAGGAAGTTCAACACCATACTGACGTCTAAAATTACGTCGCACTGTTATAACAGATTCAGTTTGCACAAGCCAAATAACACACTGCGCTTTTTGTTGCGAAGTAGTCATTGCACTGCACGCCTGAACTGAATTAAGCGAACTGAGCTCTGGCGCCGTCTCAAGGTCAAGTAGGCGTGCCAGCTGCAGGGGAGCAAAGACAGTTGATGAATCAAACACCAAAAACTGAAATAGTGTGTATCACTTTGAACAGTTTCTATGACACAATAAAACACCCTGTATGTTGAAATCTGAAAATACTCCATCAATAGTTTTTAAGCTATATTTAGCCGTAATATAACGAGTGGTATGATTATTATCGATGATATTTTGGAGTTGAAACCGAGCTGCAGATTCATAGAGTGCGCAGCACGAGTTGAATGTGCTGCTTCGGTTTCAACGACAAAATATCATCGATAATTAATATCACGAATTATATTTAGTGAGAGAATATAACGAATAAAATAATGTGAGTCTCTTAACATTATCGACAGCTGAGATATTGTTGTTTCCCTATTGATTGAGAATTTTTTAACCGCACCAAAGTTCGTAATCTGCCGTCACTGTGATTCTTTATTCATGACGGTGTTTTTTGGCGACGCTCTTTTCACTTTTCTATTAATATCACTGCACGAAACTTTACCTATTTTGACGTTTCGAATGACAGGACAACTTATCACCCACCGCTTCTTTTGTTTTTTATCATTGCGGTGAAACACATAGACCTACGGCTTTCCTTGCATCTCATTTGTTTAAAATTCGTTCTAGTCATTTCGTCCGTCACTTTTGCAATGTCACAGTTTTTATAACTTAGAATTGTCTTAGGAGGGGAAGGGAGAGGGGAGCATATATTAAGGGAGAATTGTATGGACATGTGGTCTGAACATAGATCAGGAACGAGGATAACATTTTGTATGAGATGTTGGATATTACTAGTGCAGAGAAGGATATCGGGAGTGGTACATTGGTTGTTTGACATAATAAAAGTGGGACCAGTATGTATACGAACAAAATTGGAGTTTGATATAAAGGAGGAGAGTTGTCTTGATTTGGTCTTGTTGATGTTAAAATCAGCAATTACAACAGCATGGTCATACAGGGATGCCTTCGTAAAGATTGTATTTTCGATGGAAGAGGAGTTATGGATGTGTATAAGGAAGATATGAAGTGGGAATTGGGAAAGCTCAATGATACAGTGCAGACATTCATTCATTTGATTCTTAATTTTTGGCGGATTTGATTTTATCAATTTGTTTTTTTGTCTGGCTGCCACCAATGAGCCTCCTCGTTGGTTTTGTAGGGAATTGAAGAAGGAATTTGGATGAAGGACCAGCTATTAAATGAAAATGGTTTGTTGGTTTTTTGTTTCCACCATCATAATTACGTCAATGGGATTATTGGTCAGATAATTGGATAATAGATGGGATTTCTTGGAAAGGGAGTTGATGTTACCATATAAGAAATTAAAGACAGCCATTTTAGCTAATTATTTGTGAAAAACCTGTTAGGATACCGGATACAGGAGCTACGGGGGGATGACATTTGGGGATTCGGGGTCAAACATAACGATAAACATCTTATCTTGAACAAGTTTCTCATCTTTCACGTGGTGAAACATATTTAACTATGATTTAATAAAGAAAACACTTGGTTAAATTTCACTAATATTTTGGTTTTTTATTCCAACTAGTTTCGACTTTGAGTCATTCTCCTTGAGAATGACTCAAAGTCGAAACTAGTTGGAATAAGAAACCAAAATATTAGTGAAATTTAACCAAGTGTTTTCTTTATTAAATCATAGATAAACATCTTGTTTCCTGAAAAGTTAACATGCGTGTCTACATTGAATGAATCTATGAAGCGTGCTTTTAGTTTTCTGATGAGTGCGTCTCTGTCTGTCACTGTTGGTTCGTTGATTTTTGTAGTGTAAATGTCAATAATATAATCATGAACTGTGATGGGATTATGAATGCGTGCGTGTTTTGTGAGGTCCTTGTCAATTTGTGATGATTTTTTGTTCTGGTTTATTTTTTTTATGTTTGGTATTCCCTCCATCGGCTTTTATTAAATATTAAATTTGCATTTAAAATAATAACAAACTTTGAATGTATGATAAAATAGTTAACGGAACACATGGATTAAGTATAAACCAATAAACAATATAAACAGTATTAAATGCTAATTTTGTTTCAAGGCACACTTCATTTATTGCCAAAAACTCAAAATTTATTATTTTTGTCTGGCATAAATACTAAATTAAAATCAACATATCGGCATAATTCAATTCAAAATAACATTGTCCAATATAATAAAATTAGAAAAGTATATAGAGCCATTTAAAATTTTGAAGTTCACTATTATTTGGCAAGAAAGTTAATTTTGAAAAAATATATAATTACTGTCAATTTATAGTAATGAGACGCTAATTGACTTTGTTTTTCAGATTATATAAACCGGTCAATAAATAACAGAGTTATAGCGTTGGGCGTTTTTTATCGAACACCCGGTATATCTTGGACTTCTCATTATATCGTATTTTTAAAGGATCCTGGCGATTTTATGAAGAGTAAAATTTTGTGGTAGAATCGATAAAAAAAAGTATATAGCGTTTCACTTAAACTGGGACATTTTGTATATGAAGTGACTTACTGAAGCCGCATATTAAAAGTATATGAACTTCTAATTAATAAATCGTAAGGAGATTGTCAGCATTTATGTAGTAGTTACATTCCGTTATCTTCACTATTTTATCTAAATTATAGATGTTACATGTAAGGCACCATGTGCCCTTTTCAGTATATTAACTGATTTGAAAAATTTGTAAATAATCATAAAATTAAAATATTTACGCAAAGAAGTGCGATTGATTTGAAATCAGATAAAGGGCGGCTAGTTAAAGCGATTAAATTTAAGAGTGGGTTATTTAATTTTCTTTAAATATAACCAAATTATTAAATTATAATACCAACATTACCAATTAATCAATAAACACATAACACCCAGTATAGCGTTACATTAAACAATGGGTTCTTAATTGTAATTACAGAATTATCGTTTACGATACAGGATGTAACAGGATGCCCCAGATAAATATACATAAACTAATAAAATTATTTATTTTTCAGATTAATACTTCTTTTTACTTCGGCAAAAGTTTTCGATTGTCTGACAGTAATAGCAATAAAAAGAATCAAAACTATGATCATATTGTAGGTTTTAAAAGATTCCACCAAAATGAGCTCATAAATAGATAAATTATGACGCTAGGCGTTTGTTATTTATTTATGAAACGCACTGTATGTTTAATATACTTACTCATTAGTACAGTTTCTCAGATCGAAATTAAACAGCAACTCAGTAAATGAATAACTACAGTCCAATCCATACCATCCTCCAACACAAACACACGTTCCTAATTGACACACTCCATTGACACAATCTTTATCGCAGAAGTGATGACAATAAAATATATCCGATGAGTTTAGATGAAATCCTGGATTACATGCGCATGTATTTGGTGCAATACAAATACCATTTATACAATTGCGATCACATATTGGAATACACTTGTTCAAATCTGGGGTATCCAATTTGTAGCCTTCAATGCACGAACATGTATCAGGAGCTGAACAGTAACCATTTTTACAGGATGTACTACAAGTTGGTTCACATTTATTTAAATGTATTGGAGATGATTTGTAGCCAGGATAACACGTACATATACTCGGTTTAGTGCAGTTTGCATTTATGCAATCTTCATCACATATTGGTTTGCAAGTATATTTATTATTTCTATCTTTATAATAGCCGTCATTGCATTCACAAATTTCAGGTAAAATACATTTGCCAAATCCACAAGGTTTAGAACACTGAGGTTTACAAATGTTACTTTCCAATTTATAACCAGCTTTACAGTCACAGGTATATGGTTTGATGCAAGTTCCATTCACACAAGATTTTGCACAATAAGGTTCACATGTATAAAGGTCAGTACCGTTCTTTACGTAGCCAGGTTCGCAAACACAAGTTTCCGGTTTTATGCATTTTCCAAAAACACATTTTTTACTACATTTTGGATTGCACTTATACCAACTTTTAGGATCTGGAGAGTAACCAATATCACAAGTACATACATTAGGTTTGGAACAAATTCCAAATTCACACGCTATTGTACAGACTGGATTACATTTACTTTTATTAGCTTTATCCAACGCATAACCAGGATCACATGTACAAGTGTTAGGCGCAGTGCAATTACCAAACATGCAACCTCCAGTACAAATTGGTTTACAATTATATTTATCGATAGGATCTAGAGCATATCCAGGATCACAAGTACATATGTTAGGCGCAGTACATTTTCCGTGATTACATTTTTCTGCGCAAATCGGACTACACGTGTACTTATCTGTTAATTCAAGCATATACCCTGGGTTGCACAAACATGTTTCTGGTTCGATACATCTACCAGAGCTACAAGATTTCGAGCAAAGCGGAATGCATTTAAATTTATTAGAATTATCTAAAATATATCCACTGAGACAATTGCATACATCAGGGGCAACACAATTTCCAAATGAACACGATTTAGTGCAAATAGGATTACATTTGTAACGGTCACTATAATCTATATAATAACCTATGTCACAAGTGCAGGTTTCTGGTTTGGTACATGTTCCAAACGTACAGGGTTTGCTACAGATTGAATTGCATTTGTATTTGTCTACTTTATCTAATGAATACCCACTATTGCAAGTGCACATTTCTGGATTTAAACATTTTCCAAATGAACATGGTTTAGTACAGACTGGATTGCATTTGTACTTGTCGACTTTATCTAATGAATAGCCACTATTGCATGCGCAAGTTTCTGGTTTGGAACATGTCCCAAATGAACATGGTTTACTGCAGACTGGATTGCATTTGTTCTTGTCTACTTTATCTAATGAATAACCACTATTGCATGTGCAAGTTTCTGGTTTGGAACATGTTCCAAATGAACATGGTTTAGTGCAGATTGGATTGCATTTGTACTTGTTTATTTTATCTAATAAATAACCACTATTGCATGAACAAGTTTCAGGTTTAGAACACGTTCCAAATAAACATGGTTTAGTGCAGACTGGATTGCATTTGTACTTGTTTACTTTATCTAATGAATAACCACTATTGCATGAACAAGTTTCAGGTTTTGAACACGTTCCAAATAAACATGGTTTAGTGCAGACTGGATTGCATTTGTACTTGTTTACTTTATCTAATGAATAACCACTATTGCATGTACAAGTTTCTGGTTTGGAACACGACCCAAATGAGCATGGTTTAGTGCAGACTGGATTGCATTTGTATTTGTCTACTTTATCCAATAAATAACCACTACTGCACGTGCAAGTTTCAGGTTTGGAACACGTCCCAAATGTACATGGCTTAGTGCAGACTGGATTGCATTTGTACTTGTTTATTTTATCTAATAAATAACCACTATTGCATGAACAAGTTTCTGGTTTAGAACACGACCCAAATAAACATGGTTTAGTGCAGACTGGATTGCATTTGTACTTGTCCACTTTATCTAATGAATAACCACTATTGCATGTACAAGTTTCTGGTTTTGAACACGTCCCAAATGAACATGGTTTAATGCAGACTGGATTGCATTTGTACTTGTCTACTTTATCCAATAAATAACCACTACTGCACGTGCAAGTTTCTGGTTTGGAACACGTCCCAAATAAGCATGATTTAGAGCAGACTGGATTGCATTTGAACTTGTCCACTTTATCTAATAAATAACCACTATTGCATGTACAAGTTTCTGGTTTGGAACACGACCCAAATGAGCATGGTTTAGTGCAAACTGGATTGCATTTGTATTTGTCTACTTTATCCAATAAATAACCACTACTGCACGTGCAAGTTTCTGGTTTGGAACATGTTCCAAATGTACATGGCTTAGTGCAGACTGGATTGCATTTGTACTTGTTTACTTTATCTAATAAATAACCACTATTGCATGAACAAGTTTCAGGTTTAGAACACGACCCAAATAAACATGGTTTAGTGCAGACTGGATTGCATTTGTACTTGTCCACTTTATCTAATGAATAACCACTATTGCATGTACAATTTTCTGGGTTTGAACACGTCCCAAATGAACATGGTTTAATGCAGACTGGATTGCATTTGTACTTGTTTACTTTATCCAATGTATAACCACTATTGCATGTGCAAGTTTCAGGTTTGGAACACGTCCCAAATGAACATGGTTTAATGCAGACTGGATTGCATTTGTACTTGTTTACTTTATCCAATGTATAACCACTATTGCATGTGCAAGTTTCTGGTTTGGAACACGTCCCAAATGAACATGGTTTAATGCAGACTGGATTGCATTTGTACTTGTCTACTTTATCCAATAAATAACCACTACTGCACGTGCAAGTTTCTGGTTTGGAACACGTCCCAAATAAGCATGATTTAGAGCAGACTGGATTGCATTTGAACTTGTCTACTTTGTCCAATGAATAACCACTATTGCATGTGCAAGTTTCAGGTTTGGAACACGACCCAAATGAGCATGGATTAGTGCAAACTGGATTGCATTTGAATTTGTCTACTTTATCCAATAAATAACCACTACTGCACGTGCAAGTTTCAGGTTTGGAACACGTCCCAAATGAACATGGTTTAGTGCAGATTGGATTGCATTTGTTCTTGTTTAGTTTATCTAATGAATAACCACTATTGCATGTACAAGTTTCTGGTTTTGAACACGTCCCAAATGAACATGGTTTAATGCAGACTGGATTGCATTTGTACTTGTTTACTTTATCCAATGCATAACCACTATTGCATGTGCAAGTTTCAGGTTTGGAACACGTTCCAAATAAGCATGGTTTAATGCACACTGGATTGCATTTGTACTTGTCTACTTTATCCAATGAATAACCACTATTGCATGTGCAAGTTTCTGGTTTGGAACATGTTCCAAATGAACATGGTTTAGTACAGACTGGATTGCATTTGTACTTGTTCACTTTATCTAATAAATAACCACTGTTGCATGTACAAGTTTCTGGTTTGGAACACGCCCCAAATGAGCATGATTTAGAGCAGACTGGATTGCATTTGAACTTGTCTACTTTGTCCAATGAATAACCACTATTGCATGTGCAAGTTTCTGGTTTGGAACACGTCCCAAATGAGCATGGTTTAGTGCAAACTGGATTGCATTTGTATTTGTCTACTTTATCCAATGAATAACCACTACTGCACGTGCAAGTTTCTGGTTTGGAACATGTCCCAAATGTACATGGTTTAGTGCAGACTGGATTGCATTTGTACTTGTTTACTTTATCTAACGAATAACCACTATTGCATGTACATGTTTCAGGTTTGGAACATGTCCCAAATGAACATGGTTTAGTGCAAACTGGATTGCATTTGTATTTGTCTACTTTATCCAATGAATAACCATTACTGCACATGCAAGTTTCTGGTTTGGAACATGTCCCAAATGAACATGGTTTAATGCAGACTGGATTGCATTTGTACTTGTTTACTTTATCCAATGCATAACCACTGTTGCATGTGCAAGTTTCTGGTTTGGAACATGTTCCAAATGAACATGGTTTAGTGCAGACTGGATTGCATTTGTACTTGTTCACTTTATCTAATAAATAACCACTGTTGCATGTACAAGTTTCTGGTTTGGAACATGTCCCAAATGTACATGGTTTAGTGCAGACTGGATTGCATTTGTACTTGTTTACTTTATCCAATGCATAACCACTATTGCATGTGCAAGTTTCTGGTTTGGAACATGTTCCAAATGAACATGGTTTAGTGCAGACTGGATTGCATTTGTACTTGTTCACTTTATCTAATAAATAACCACTGTTGCATGTACAAGTTTCTGGTTTGGAACATGTCCCAAATGTACATGGTTTAGTGCAGACTGGATTGCATTTGTACTTGTTTACTTTATCTAACGAATAACCACTATTGCATGTACATGTTTCAGGTTTGGAACATGTCCCAAATGAACATGGTTTAGTGCAGACTGGATTGCATTTGTATTTGTCTACTTTATCCAATGAATAACCACTACTGCACATGCAAGTTTCTGGTTTGGAACATGTCCCAAATGTACATGGTTTAGTGCAGACTGGATTGCATTTGTACTTGTTCACTTTATCTAATAAATAACCACTGTTGCATGTACAAGTTTCTGGTTTGGAACATGTCCCAAATGTACATGGTTTAGTGCAGACTGGATTGCATTTGTACTTGTTTACTTTATCCAATGCATAACCACTATTGCATGTGCAAGTTTCTGGTTTGGAACATGTTCCAAATGAACATGGTTTAGTGCAGACTGGATTGCATTTGTACTTGTTCACTTTATCTAATAAATAACCACTGTTGCATGTACAAGTTTCTGGTTTGGAACATGTCCCAAATGTACATGGTTTAGTGCAGACTGGATTGCATTTGTACTTGTTTACTTTATCCAATGCATAACCACTATTGCATGTGCAAGTTTCTGGTTTGGAACATGTTCCAAATGAACATGGTTTAGTGCAGACTGGATTGCATTTGTACTTGTTCACTTTATCTAATAAATAACCACTGTTGCATGTACAAGTTTCTGGTTTGGAACATGTCCCAAATGTACATGGTTTAGTGCAGACTGGATTGCATTTGTACTTGTTCACTTTATCTAATAAATAACCACTGTTGCATGTGCAAGTTTCTGGTTTGGAACATGTTCCAAATGAACATGGTTTAGTGCAGACTGGATTGCATTTGTACTTGTTTACTTTATCCAATGCATAACCACTATTGCATGTGCAAGTTTCTGGTTTGGAACATGTTCCAAATGAACATGGTTTAGTGCAGACTGGATTGCATTTGTACTTGTTCACTTTATCTAATAAATAACCACTGTTGCATGTACAAGTTTCTGGTTTGGAACATGTCCCAAATGTACATGGTTTAGTGCAGACTGGATTGCATTTGTACTTGTTTACTTTATCCAATGCATAACCACTATTGCATGTGCAAGTTTCTGGTTTGGAACATGTTCCAAATGAACATGGTTTAGTGCAGACTGGATTGCATTTGTACTTGTTTACTTTATCCAATGCATAACCACTATTGCATGTGCAAGTTTCTGGTTTGGAACATGTTCCAAATGAACATGGTTTAGTGCAGACTGGATTGCATTTGTACTTGTTCACTTTATCTAATAAATAACCACTGTTGCATGTACAAGTTTCTGGTTTGGAACATGTCCCAAATGTACATGGTTTAGTGCAGACTGGATTGCATTTGTACTTGTTTACTTTATCCAATGCATAACCACTATTGCATGTGCAAGTTTCTGGTTTGGAACATGTTCCAAATGAACATGGTTTAGTGCAGACTGGATTGCATTTGTACTTGTTTACTTTATCCAATGCATAACCACTATTGCATGTGCAAGTTTCTGGTTTGGAACATGTTCCAAATGAACATGGTTTAGTGCAGACTGGATTGCATTTGTACTTGTTCACTTTATCTAATAAATAACCACTGTTGCATGTACAAGTTTCTGGTTTGGAACATGTCCCAAATGTACATGGTTTAGTGCAGACTGGATTGCATTTGTACTTGTTTACTTTATCCAATGCATAACCACTATTGCATGTGCAAGTTTCTGGTTTGGAACATGTTCCAAATGAACATGGTTTAGTGCAGACTGGATTGCATTTGTACTTGTTCACTTTATCTAATAAATAACCACTGTTGCATGTACAAGTTTCTGGTTTGGAACATGTCCCAAATGTACATGGTTTAGTGCAGACTGGATTGCATTTGTACTTGTTCACTTTATCTAATAAATAACCACTGTTGCATGTACAAGTTTCTGGTTTGGAACATGTCCCAAATGTACATGGTTTAGTGCAGACTGGATTGCATTTGTACTTGTTTACTTTATCCAATGCATAACCACTATTGCATGTGCAAGTTTCTGGTTTGGAACATGTTCCAAATGAACATGGTTTAGTGCAGACTGGATTGCATTTGTACTTGTTTACTTTATCCAATGCATAACCACTATTGCATGTGCAAGTTTCTGGTTTGGAACATGTTCCAAATGAACATGGTTTAGTGCAGACTGGATTGCATTTGTACTTGTTCACTTTATCTAATAAATAACCACTGTTGCATGTACAAGTTTCTGGTTTGGAACATGTCCCAAATGTACATGGTTTAGTGCAGACTGGATTGCATTTGTACTTGTTTACTTTATCCAATGCATAACCACTATTGCATGTGCAAGTTTCTGGTTTGGAACATGTTCCAAATGAACATGGTTTAGTGCAGACTGGATTGCATTTGTACTTGTTCACTTTATCTAATAAATAACCACTGTTGCATGTACAAGTTTCTGGTTTGGAACATGTCCCAAATGTACATGGTTTAGTGCAGACTGGATTGCATTTGTACTTGTTCACTTTATCTAATAAATAACCACTGTTGCATGTACAAGTTTCTGGTTTGGAACATGTCCCAAATGAACATGGTTTAGTGCAGACTGGATTGCATTTGTACTTGTTTACTTTATCCAATGCATAACCACTATTGCATGTGCAAGTTTCTGGTTTGGAACATGTTCCAAATGAACATGGTTTAGTGCAGACTGGATTGCATTTGTACTTGTTTACTTTATCCAATGCATAACCACTATTGCATGTGCAAGTTTCTGGTTTGGAACATGTTCCAAATGAACATGGTTTAGTGCAGACTGGATTGCATTTGTACTTGTTCACTTTATCTAATAAATAACCACTGTTGCATGTACAAGTTTCTGGTTTGGAACATGTCCCAAATGTACATGGTTTAGTGCAGACTGGATTGCATTTGTACTTGTTTACTTTATCTAACGAATAACCACTATTGCATGTACATGTTTCAGGTTTGGAACATGTCCCAAATGAACATGGTTTAGTGCAGACTGGATTGCATTTGTATTTGTCTACTTTATCCAATGAATAACCACTACTGCATATGCAAGTTTCTGGTTTGGAACATGTCCCAAATGTACATGGTTTAGTGCAGACTGGATTGCATTTGTACTTGTTTACTTTATCTAATAAATAACCACTATTGCATGTACAAGTCTCTGGTTTTGAACACGTCCCAAATGAACATGGTTTAATGCAGACTGGATTGCATTTGTACTTGTTTACTTTATCCAATGCATAACCACTATTGCATGTGCAAGTTTCTGGTTTGGAACATGTTCCAAATGAACATGGTTTAGTACAGACTGGATTGCATTTGTACTTGTTCACTTTATCTAATAAATAACCACTGTTGCATGTACAAGTTTCTGGTTTGGAACACGCCCCAAATGAGCATGATTTAGAGCAGACTGGATTGCATTTGTACTTGTTTACTTTATCCAATGCATAACCACTATTGCATGTACAAGTTTCAGGTTTGGAACATGTCCCAAATGAACATGGTTTAGTGCAGACTGGATTGCATTTGTACTTGTTTACTTTATCTAATGAATAACCACTATTGCATGAACAAGTTTCAGGTTTCGAACACGTCCCAAATGAACATGGTTTAGTGCAGACTGGGTTGCATTTGTACTTGTCCACTTTATCTAATGAATACCCACTATTGCATGTGCAAGTTTCTGGTTGAGAACATATCCCAAATGAGCAGGGTTTGCTACATTTGGGGTTACATACATATTTATTTGATGACACTATATATCCTATGTTGCATTTGCATACATTTCTTGACGTGCACTCTCCATTTTGACAAGCTTGATCACATTTCGGCCTGCAAAGGTATTTATTTATAGGATCCATTGTAAAATCCGGGTAACACCTACACACATTTCTTGAGGTGCACATTCCATTAACGCACGGTTTGTGACACAGTTTGTTGCAGAAGCCGAACTAAAATAAAAAAAAATGTAATGTTCTTATATACTAGCAATATTTATCACAACTATAAAAACTCTCTTCAACTTGTTTCTCAGCAGACGTTAACACTACTATTTAACTCGTTAGTTAGAAGTAAGCTCAATTATTGTGCACCTGTATGGTGCCCCTATAAGCAGCTCTACGTGCGGCATATTGAATCTGTGCATAGAAGGTTCTTAAAATTCTTATTTTGGAAAAAGCATGGCATCTATCCGACTCGCGGATACCCATACGATAGTTTGCTTTCGGAATTTAACACTTTGTCCATTGCCGATAATCATAATTTAATTAATGTTATTACACTGTACAAAATCCTACATAATCAAATAGATGATATGAATTTGTTAGAGTCGTTATCATTTCATGTGCCTCGATTAAATGCTAGAAATTGTCTAACTTTTTCCTTCCAAACGCCCAACTCTAACCACCACAACCATTCCCCAATTAATAAAATGGTTCACAGGTATCACCAAATACAGTACGATACTGATATATTTGCTAGCTTTTCTGAATTTAAACAAAAGGCTCAGGAGTGTATGCTTATCAGGGTGCAGCTATGATCTAAACTTGAATATTTTTAAAAAATTAAATTTAAAATAAAATCACTTGGTATGTTTCACTAATTATACGTCTTTATTCCGACTAGTTTCAGCTATCAGCCATTTTCAAGAAATGTACATAAATAATGTTTTACAGAAAATATATACAGATTTACAAAAAGGGGGAGGGTCAGGCAATAAGAGCGTTCGCGATCGGTGATGTCCAGATGTCAACGACAACGAAGACATCTGGACATCACCGATCGCGAACGCTCTTATTGCCTGACCCTCCCCCTTTTTGTAAATCTGTATATATTTTCTGTAAAACATTATTTATGTACATTTCTTGAAAATGGCTGATAGCTGAAACTAGTCGGAATAAAGACGTATAATTAGTGAAACATACCAAGTGATTTTATTTTAAATTTATTTTTTTTAAAATATTCAGGTTTAGATCATAGCTGCACCTTTTTGTAAATCTGTATATATTTTCTGTAAAACATTATTTTTGTACATTCCTTGAAAATGGCTGATAGCCGAAACTAGTCTGAATAAAAACGTATAATTAGTGAAACATACCAAGTGATTTTATTTTAAATTTAATTTATTAAAAATATGTAATCATGTTTCATCAAGTGATCAATGAGAAACAATCAATGAGAATCAAGTTTTTGTAAATCTGTATATATTTTCTGTAAAACATTATTTTTGTACATTCCTTGAAATTGGCTGGTAGCCGAAACTAGTCGGAATAAAGACGTATAATTAGTGAAACATACCAAGTGATTTTATTTTAAATTTAATTTTTTAAAAATATTTAAAAAAGCTCTGCTGTAGCCAACACGTGTACCGTGTTATAGGATTATTATATTGATTATTTCTATCACTTATTATCAATGCCTAATGAAATAGAGCAATCAAATTAAAAAAATTACCACAAAATGTATAGGAATACTCATTAAATGTTTATTTAAAACAAATTTTGTTTGAAATATTTTTATAGTATTTAACATTATTAGCATTGTTAAAACGGTTTTTACTGGCGGACAGAAGGATATGACTGGCGAGTCGCTAGACGAGCCAGTCACCTTCTGGAGCCAGTAAAACCCGTTAACTTGCGTATATTGTTATATATTTTATTTGTCAATCATTTGTAATTAATTAAAATACAATTATTTGGTAAATTTAATCAAATTGGAATTACATAAAAATATCTAGTAAGTTATGAAACATTTTCGTGGATACTTATGTTGTTTATTTGATTAAATCAAATTAAATTATTTCCACTTTTATATAAATAAAATAAAATAATTTAAAACTTTCAAATATATATTGTAAACTCGCTACAATTGTTTCGCCACACTGTGGCTTCTTCAGGCGAAGAAATTTCTTCGCCTGAAGAAGCCACAGTGTGGCGAAACAATTGTAGCGAGTTTACAATATATATTTGAAAGTTTTAAATTATTTTATTTTATTTATATAAAAGTGAAGATGAACTTTCAACATTTATCAGCCTTATCAATCAATTATTTAAATTATTTCGCAATTCGTTTAACAAAGTGCCTGCAGCAATTACTAAGGCAGCCGCAGGAGTTGTTTCAAGTTTGCTGCCAGTAAAGTAACGACGAGATATGAGCGGGAGTATACGGACTTTAAAATATAGCAGAAAGAAAGTGACGTGATTGGCGTGACAGATGTGATATTGGCATATGTAAGTCACCTTGCTGAAAAATTTAGCCCTAATTCGCTATAGACGAAATGGTTAATGTTAAAAAGCTGTTTAAATATTAAGGAAAATGTTCCAGTTCACAGATATTCAATGTTAAAATATTAAAAAAAGTGGTGTTAATTAATATTTGTAGGTTTCAGAAAGTAATTGCATTCCTTAAAAGAAAGAAAGAGCGGTATACTCCAAAAAAAGCCAAAGTTATACCTTCATCAATTTGTGCGCCAGGTGGTTCGATTTCCATTACTGGAAGTACAAACTGTATATTTAATATATATAATACAAATAAAAGAGAATAATAGTGAATAAATTGTGTTTTATCGTTGCAGTGCATTATTAAAATAATAATTAAGAAAATATATATTTTCTTGATTATTATTTTAAGAATAATAGTATTTATTGTATTTTTCTTTAATAAATTCATTTCACGAAAAACTATAAATTACTATTCCAGTACTAACTTGTTAAATTTTAACAAGTTAGTATACTGACTTGTTAAAATTTTACAAGTCAGTAGCTTGAAAACATAACCTTACTTGTTTAATACTGTCTATTGATAAATTGACGTTTACAAATGAGAGATAAATAAAAATATTAATAATTTATGAAATACAAAGAATACTCTGAGATTACATTTATATTTAAACATGTACTTCTGGTTTCAGCATTTCACCGAAAAGGCTATCATCTTGAAGTGTTTTAGAGTAGAACGCAAATACTAAATTTAATGAAAATCGTATGAGCTGTTTTCGCTGAAATCTTTCTACAGACTGACGGACAGATATTATTAACCCATTAACGGCCGAGCAATTATAGAGTTGACTTTAAAAGTTGATTTTTGGTAAAATTCTGCAATTCGCGTTATGATTTCTATGAATAACTTATTATTAACTTTTTTGATTATTACTCATTAAAAAAAATACATCAGTGCGTTTCTAACTTCACAATATATCAGTGTTTTACACGCGTGGCGCATGAAGTAAAATTTCGAGTTTAGAAAAGCCCCGTGAAAATTTGTCTCGGGTCGCTGCGCGACCCTCGACAAATTTTCTACGCGGGGCTTTTCTAAACTCGAAATTTTACTTCATACTTAGTCTGGGAGTGGAAACACTTGTTCTAAACTTCATATTGCACGTTTTTATAACGAAATCGATTAGTGACTGAAAATTTACAGTGTATACATTTTGCATATTTAAAAGAAAAAATCACAGTATATACAATGTTTCTTTTAAATATGCAAAATGTAAATTTTCAGGCATTAATCGGTTTTTTTATAAAAACGTGCGATATAAAGTTTGGAACAAGTGTTTCCACTCCCAGACTAAGCATGAAGTAAAATTTCGAGTTTAGAAAAGCCCCGTGAAAATTTGTCGAGGGTCGCGCAGCGACCCGAGACAAATTTTCTGGGCTTTTCTAAACTCGAAATTTTACTTCATGCGCCACGCGTATAAAACACAGATTTTAAGCGAAGCTCGAATATACATAAATTTCACAATATTTGAGTGATTTATACGCGTGGCGCATGAAGTAAAATTTCGAGTTTAGAAAAGCCCAGAAAATTTGTCTCGGGTCGCTGCGCGACCCTCGACAAATTTTCACGGGGCTTTTCTAAACTCGAAATTTTACTTCATGCTTAGTCTGGGAGTGGAAATCACTTGTTTAAAGCTTTAAAATGAATTTAAAAAAAAACAGGGTATATCTCAATGACTAACTAAATGTCAAAACAAAATCACCAAACATTATTAGTATCTAGGGCTAACGCGATAATACGAAATGTATTAAAATTTTTACAAAATCGCAAATTTCTCAAAAACTGTTGAAATGATATGGCAGCAACCCGGTATCAATAAAAAGGAAATTTAATTTCGCATCAGATAAAGTATCTCAAGATAGTTGGTTCCATTTAAAAAAATGAAGTTATGCATGTTTGAAGTACTGAAGAATACCGTCGACGGACTCGGTTCAATTTAGAAAATCTGACTAATTGCAAAAACCTAAACAAATACTACATTTCTTCCCGAATCCAAAACCGTAAACCGCACAACTCTGACTTATTTCGTTTTGAAGATATTGTTAATGGCGTCGAGCTCTAAAATCATCAAATTTATCAAAAAAATGAAATACCTCGCAAACGGTTCAACTGAGACCCAATGTTGTGTGCATAAACTCATGTTTATTTTTAACGAGCAATCCAAAAATGTAAAAATGTATAGGGTGTTCTATTTAAAATAAGGAAGTTGGTGTTTACTTCCGGTATAACCGCAAGGCCGCCATTTTTAGCAATAATTTTAGGTTATGAAATACTTGATTCTGAACAACTTTTATTTGAAACTTTTTTTGCTATTTTCAACGATACGCCCACTATAGACCGATGTCCGCTTAGTTTTTTGTTGTATGTAGTTGCCACACTTCACCGGAACATTATGTTAGTCTCATTGTTTTCGTTTCATCGCTTTGTAATATACAGGGTGTCCCATTAGTGCGGTCTCGGAAGATATCTCAGCTCTCGTTAAAGATAGAAAAAAAATGTTTTCACGAAATTTGCTTGATTTTAAGAGCTGCATAATATTTTCAAATATACAGGGTGTCCCATTATTCCATACTTAATACCAACTTTTTTATTTTAAATGGAATACCCTATATATTATTTTTTTATTTGATCCGCCTTTAAATAACCTACACAAAGATATATCATTATCGGCACTTTAGGTAATTCGTTACTTAAAAAAAAAATATTTTTTGAAAATTTTGGCAGTTTTAGTACTTTACTTAAAAATTCACTGTGTTCGTATTTTTTAAGATACCAGTCTGAAATTTTACACACATATGCAGTAAAGAATGCTCTATCCATTGACTATAACACATTTTAATATTACTTATAAAACCTAGTAAAAAACTACCCTCGAATATTTAATATTTAAAATGTACATTACTTCATTTTTTTTAAATGGGCCATCCTATATTTTTTTATTTTATCAAATCCGCAATAATAAATGCTTTATTTCTTGTATACATACCCTATATCTATTTTCATTAGTTTTGGAGATATTAACATTTTTCTGTCAAATATGGGAAATTAGGTCACAATCAGCATTAAATTAGTCTTTAAAGGTTGTCTAACTTTAATGGTATTTAGATATTTCAGTTTTACTTTACTTTATTTATTTATGACATATTATAATTACATTTATAATATCAAAGTAAACAATATAAACAAATTTTGTCATTTTTTAATATATCATGAATGCAATAAAGGAGGCCATGAAAAACAATTGATAAAGTAAACAAACGTATTTATTTGACATACAGATAAATAAAGTGCTGTTAACACTATTATTAATATTATTGAATTTTTGATAACGCAATAATGAATTTTTCAAAAGAAGAATTAATAAAAATGACATACGTTTTGGGTACAAGTGAAGAAAATTGTTTTCTTGCAAGTCGAATATATGCACAAAAGTATCCAAATGCGGAACGGCATCCTAATGCAGCAGCGTTTGTGAGATTGAAGAACCGATTTGAAAGCACAGGAAGTATCATGTACCCTCTAAAATTAAAGAGAAAGAAAAGGACAACGAAAGAAGAGAATGAACATTTGGTAATTCAGTCCATTGTTGAGAACCCTCAAATTTCTTCCCGCCAGTTAGAAAAACAACTTGATATTCCCAAATCAACAATAAACAAAATAACAAAGAGATTCAAATTTCATCCCTATCACGTTCAGTTGGTGCAGGAATTAGGTGAGAATGATTTTTTAAAAAGATTGGATTTTTGTAATTGGGCGTTACAAAAGCATCAAGTTGAACCGAACTTTTTTAACAATATTTTGTTTACCGACGAAGCGATATTCCATAGAAATGGTTTCGTTAATAGACATAATTATCATTATTACGATGACCATAACCCGAACCATATTGTTTGTATAGACCATCAACATAAATGGTCTCTTAATGTTTGGGCTGGAATTATTGGGAATAGGATTATTGGTCCGTATTTCTTTAATGGAAATGTTACTGGTGATACGTTTTTAAATTTTCTTCAAAATCAGTTCGAAACCTGGTTGGATGAATTGCCGTTAAGAACGTTACAAAATGCATGGTTACAATTAGATGGCGCACCACCACACTATAGTCGACAAGTTAAACAATATTTAGACCAAACTTTTCCTAACAAATGGATTGGAAGAGGAGGACCAATTCCATGGCCAGCGAGGTCACCCGATTTAACAAAACTGGACTTTTTTTTATGGGGTGTTGTGAAGGAAGAAGTTTATAAAATACCTGCAACAACACAAGAGGATATGAAAAATAGAATTAGTAATGTTATGCGTGCCATTACTGTAGACAACTTAGTAAGTGTCAATCAAAGCTTCATACGGAGGCTTCAAGTGTGCCAAAACCAAAATGGAGGCCATATCGAACACTTAATATAATTATCAAATTCATTATATGCTAATCTGTTAATATTAATACGGTTTACTTGTTTCCATTGTCGTTATATTGTTTACTTTGATATTATAAATGTAATTATATTATGTCATAAATAAATGATTTGAAGTAAAACTGAAATATCTAAATACCATTAAAGTTAGACGTCCATTAGAGATTAATTAAATGCTGATTGTGGCCTAATTTCCCATATATGACAGGAAAATGTTAATATCTCAAAAACTAATAAAAATAGATATAGGGTATGTTATACAAAAAATAATGCATTTTTCATTGCGGATCTGATAAAGTAAAGAAATATAGGGTGTCCCATTTAAGAAAATGAAGTTATGTACATTTTAAATATTAAATATTAGAAGGTAGTTTTTTATTAGGTTTTATAAGTAATATTATAATGTGTTATAGTCAATAGATAGAGCATTCTTTACTGCATATGTGTGTAAAATTACAGTCTGATATCTTAAAAAATAAGGACACAGTGAATTTTTAAGTAAAGTACTAAAACTGCCAAAATTTTTAAAAAATATTTTTTTCTGAAGTAACAAATAACCTAAAGTGCCAATAATGATATATCTTTGTGTAGGTTATTTAAAGGCGGATCAAATAAAAAAATAATATATAGGGTGTTCTATTTAAAATAACAAAGTTGGTATTAAGTATGGAATAATGGGTCACCCTGTATATTTGAAAATAATTTTAGGTTATGCAGCTCTTAAAATCAAGCAAATTTGGTGAAAACATTTTTTTTCTATCTTTAACGAGAGCTGAGATATCTTCCGAGACCGCACTAATGGGACACCCTGTATATTTTTTCATTTTTATTTGTTATAGTAATTTCTTAAATGTAACAATTGTTTATGTAGTTCCTCGTAAGATGTAATTCTGTTGGGAATAAAGATTATTATTATTATTATTATTATTATTAGTGACTCACCCTGTATACGTCGAAATACTTCAGTTAAGTTAGTCTTGCGGGAGCTCAAGCTCGCGAGCCTTCTCCCTGAAGTTAGTATACGTATCTTTGAATATATTTGTGTCACATTAAAACTAACAACATATTATTAGAATGCTTAATAAAGTGCCTTCAAAAAATGATCCTTCTATCATCAATAATGACCAACTTATAAAGGAAAATAAAAAATCACCAAAATTAGTTTTTTTGCAGTGTGCTCTGAACGTTCAACTTTGTTGTTAGTTTCACACCGGATATAGATAGTACACATTGTTATCTACATATCATTTACCGTTTAGAAGATCCCCATGTACAGCGTATTCAGACGTGCGACAATAAAAAGAGGCAATTAATATCAAAATAAAAAATAGCCGAAATTAAAAGACCTATCACTTTCTAAAAAAAAACGAAACCTTTGGAATCAAGTTTATTTATATTTTTTCATCCATTTTTACTTTCCCCCGTATGTAATACAAACGGAAAGTATTGTTTTCGTGAAAATTTTCAAATCAAAAATTTTTGCGGAAATATCCGTTTTGAGGTCCCCTGAGTCGAATAAGACCATTTTTGAAAAATGTCTGTCTGTCTGTCTGTCTGTCTGTGTGCGCTGTACAGCGAAAACCGCTAAAGATATCGAGATGAAACTTGAAACTTAAGCTTTTTGTCACAATCGGAAGAACTGAAAAGCTTTTGGTGAAAATCGGAAAACCGGAAGTGGTACTTTACTCGTAGCGTTTTTCAGTTTTTTCTGATTTTTTTATTAAATGTTCATCAAACAAAAAATTCTTTCAAATAAAAGTTGTAGATAATAACAAAATGAAGATATATTGTTAATTTACTTTTTGTCATAGCACTCTTAGTTTTTGAGATATTTTAAAAGTTGTTTGTTTTATCTAGTTATTGACGTGTGACAGTGTATGTGTCGATACAATTGAAAAATGTTTCAAATAAAAGTTGTAGGATTTTTTGTGGACTCACTTTTTGTCATCGCACTCTTAATTTTTGAGATATTTAATAAATAGTGTTTTTTATCTAGTCATTGATTTGTGTCAGTGTGTGTGTTGATACAATTGGAAAATGTTTCAAATAAAAGTTGTAGGTAATAAAATATTCAAGATTTTTTGTATCTTCACTTTTTGTCATAGCACTCTTAGTTTTTGAGATATTCAATAAATAGTGCTTTTTATCTAGTCATTGGTTTGTGTCAGTATGTGTTGATCCAATTGAAAAATGTTTCAAATAAAAGTTGTCGTTATCAAAAAGTTGAAGACATTTCGAAAATAATAATGCTACAAATATTTTAAAAGTGATTTAATACGCAATTTACGGGGGAAAGTACTATGATAGACACATCACCATTTTTTTTGTAGTGAGTGAAGCGTGAAAAATGGAAATGTTTCAACAGTTTTTTACTTTGTCGTTATTTTATCAAATATTATGATTTTGACATTTATTATTAACATTTTGTTGGAATATAATTTGGTGTTGATTTTATTTTGATAAACGGATTAGAAATAAATGTTACTCATATTTTAAAATAATACCACTCTTAATTTTGAATTGTCAAACCACTTGGGATAAAGATGTTCAAAGTTTATGTTGAATAGTTGACTTATTTGTGCATTATATTGTTTATGATGATTTATGTAAATGCTTACAATTTTTGTGGAAAGGATATTTCCGTAAATAAATGAATTAATAATAATAATTAATACATTTTCATTTTTAATTTTTAACCCTTTTGGCCCTGACAGTCGCATTTGCCACCACTAAAATTTGGTAAACATACTGGGAATTTTTCTTTTAAATATACATACATGTATGCATGAGCTGTAACTTTTCCGATAATCGTTTGTTTTTTTTTAAAATAGTTTAATTTGAAGTATTAAACAAGTGTTTTTCACTCCCAGATTAAGCATAAAGTACAATTTCTAAATACTAAATTTAATGAAAATCGCATGAGCTGTTTTCGCTGAAATCTTTCTACAGACTGACGGACAGATATTATGAACCCATTAACGGCCGAGCAATTATAGAGTTGACTTTAAAAGTTGATTTTTGGTAAAATTCTGCAATTCGCGTTGTGATTTCTATGAATAACTTATTATTAACTTTTTTGATTATTACTCATAAAAAAAATACAACCCGACACCATATGGTAAAAGGGAATACTGATTATATATATATATATATAAAATAAAATACATCAGTGCGTTTCTAACTTCACAATATATCAGTGTTTTATACGCGTGGCGCATGAAGTAAAATTTCGAGTTTAGAAAAGCCCCGTGAAAATTTGTCTCGGGTCGCTGCGCGACCCTCGACAAATTTTCTACGCGGGGCTTTTCTAAACTCGAAATTTTACTTCATGCTTAGTCTGGGAGTGGAAACACTCTTTCTAAACTTCATATTGCACGTTTTTATAACGAAATCGATTAGTGACTGAAAATTTACAGTGTATACATCGTTTGTTTTTTTTAAATATTTTAATTTGAAGTCTTAAACAAGTGTTTTTCATTCCCAGATTAAGCATAAAGTACAATTTCGAGTTTAGAAAAGCCCCGCGTAGAAAATTTGTCGACGCGTAGCGCTACGAGACCAAACCAAATTTTCAGGCTTTTCTAAACTCGAAATTTTATTTCATGCGCTACGCGTATAAAACACTGATTTTAGGTAAAGTTTAAAATATTCTACTAAAGCAATATAAATAAATGTGTATTCTGAACATCATATTATGGCCGTATTATTCCATAAGAAAAAATTATAATTTATTTTGCTCCGCGAGCCATTATAAATCAGAACGCGAGCGGACCGCGAAAATTGCACGTGTTTGAAAAACCTATTACTTTGTCTACGTTATATTAAATGCTGAAACACTTGTATCTTTTCTTCACTTATTTATTTGGAGTACCAAATGCACATTTCGATCACGATGTGATCATGATCAATGGTTGACAAATACAAACTTAAAAGCTAAAATGCGCTTAATATATACCTTCGGATTAGGAGGAGTAATTACGTAATGAGCGCGGGGGTTATGGAGTTAAGGGAAAACCGACAATTAGGCCGACATCTTAAATCTATTTTGAGTGTAATTGGAACAAATAATATAAAATAGAAAAACAGAAAAATAAGAAAAATACACAAGTTACAATATACATAAAAACATGAGAACATATAACAAGAAAAATACAAAAATTATTACAACGGAACGAGTTTAAGTAATGGGTTGTCTAGTGGGCTCAAATCAAAATTTAGCAGATCAGCGTTATGTTTTTTCATGTAAAAAGCTTCGTACAGGTTTAAGTGATAATTTGTGGAGAATTTTAATAGTTTGGTGTTGTTGAGGGAGAATTTATGACCTGTTTCAATAGAGTGATGGGCAACTGCAGATTTTGTAGGGTTGTTGTATTTGATATGTGATGTATGTTCTTTGTATCTCGTAATGACATTTCTTTTAGTTTGGCCTACATAAATTTTACTGCAGTTTCAACATTTGATGGAGTAGATTCCCTGTTTTTCCAAGTCGTCTACTGCATCAAAGGTGTTACCCAATAGTGACTTTAAATTTGTGTTGACGTAGTAAGCAGGTGTAATTTTGAATTTTTTAAATAGTTTATCAAATCGGGTTTCTGAATCAGGTACATAAATTATCCTAGCGTATGTGGTCTCTTTGCTGTTTAAATTAGTTAACCGGGTAGAACAGGTAATTTTTTGTTTAAATAAATGTCTATTAATTAATTTATTGATGGTGTTAATGTCGTACTTTAAGTTAATTGCAATTGAACGTATGAAGTCGAGTTCCTTTTTTCGGTTTGAAGGAGAGAGGGGTAGTTTAATTGCTCTGAAAATCATGCTATTAAACGCTGCCATTTTATATTTTGTAGGTGTACATGACTCTGAATGTATATAATTATATGTATGTGTGGTTTTTCTGTAGATATCGAACTCTAGTTTACTATTATTTCTTGTAATTAAAATGTCTAAGAAAGGGAGAGAATTGTTAACTTCTGATTCGTATGTAAAATTAATACTATTATATAAACTATTTAAAGAATTAATAAAGGTATCTATGTCGACGTTGTTAGGTACGATTGAGAAAATGTCATCGACATAGCGGCACCAGAAGTCGGGAAAATTATTTATTGTTCTTTTAGCATGATTTTCAAAGAAATTAAGGAAAATGTTCGCAAGGAAGGGGGATAAAGGATTGCCCATTGCGGTGCCAAAAGTTTGTTTGTAGAATTTGTTATTAAATTCGAATGAATTACTTTCCATAACGAGTTTCGTTAGTGAAAGGTATTGTTTAGTTTGTTCATCTGGAATATTGTTTTTTATTAGTAATTTTTCAAGAATATTTAATGTATCTGTTATGGGAATGCTTGGAAAAAGGGACTCGACGTCAAATGAAATTAGTTTATGATTAGGAGGAACATTTATCTGTTTTAATCTGTCGGTTAGCTCGATTGAGTTTTTTATTGAAAAGTTGTTATCAAGTTGTAAGGTTTCAAATTGTCTAACTAGCCATTTAGCTACCTTGTAAGTCGGGGAATTAACATTTGACACTATCGGTCGATATTTATTCCCCGGCTTATGTACTTTCGGTAGGCAGTATAGGCGTGGAAGTTTGGGATTACTTACTTTCAATTTGTAAATCTGTTTTTTATCAATTATACCTGTTGATTCCTTTAATGCCGTGCTAATTTTTCGGATATATGAATTTATTGGGTTTTTTGTTGTAACTGTATATGGGCCTGTATTAAGTAACTCGTTGACATTATTGTTGATTATTCCGCGAGTGTCAACGAGTTACTTAATACAGGCCCATATACAGTTACAACAAAAAACCCAATAAATTCATATATCCAAAAAAAAAAAAATTAGCACGGCATTAAAGGAATCAACAGGTATAATTGATAAAAAACAGATTTACAAATTGAAAGTAAGTAATCCCAAACTTCCACGCCTATACTTCAAGTTTGCAGCACTGATAAAGTTGACAGCTAAAGAGTTAAATTGCATTATTTTCTTACCTTTTTACCTTCCAACTTATGAAGGTTCTGAAATCTGGACAAAATATTTTTAATTTAGTGTCTTTTAAGAGTTTTTTAAGTAAACTTACATAGCAGTGCAAATTTGTGTAAGAGTTCTGTCATCAACACTCGCACTAAATACGCACAACAATACGAGGATGATAAATAGTTGGTAATTCATATTTGCAAATTATTAATCGCAACTGCTTGAAAACCACATGCTATCAAATATATATATTTGGACATTTATCTAAAATAAT
The DNA here is from genome assembly GCA_932526585.2 of Philonthus cognatus. Taxonomy (NCBI): domain Eukaryota; kingdom Metazoa; phylum Arthropoda; class Insecta; order Coleoptera; family Staphylinidae; genus Philonthus; species Philonthus cognatus. Next base: position 63,292,993 of record OW052248.1, on the reverse strand, counting down.
GACGTACCAAATATAATCCTCACCTACACACAGACAATTCACATAGTGAATCATTTTAGTACACTGGGAATTTATAGGATGTAGTGTTGATATTACTGACCTTCAGACCATAACATTTTACAAAAATGTATCATTTATTGTCATTTTAATATAATGATTAAAATTGTTCATATTTATAAATAAGGCAACCTCCCAAGCTCTGACAACTACAGGCCAGTTGCATTAGTTTCTCCATTTCACAAATTATTTGAACTCTGCATGTACTTCAGACTTGAGAGCTTTTCAAATTTAATATCCTCTCCCACGCACAGCACGGTTTTCCTAAAAAGTTGTGGATCCTTTGGATGCCGAAAAGGTTATAGAGTGCCGAAATGGTTACAGAGTTCAGCAGTGCTTCCGATAATGTTAAATCTATGACCTAAAAGCCGAATGAACTTTCTTTGCATTCAATCCTGTCTTTGTCTACCGCTGTGCATGAAGACCAAACGCAAGAGTCATATTCCAAATTGGAACGCACTTAAGTGTAGTATAGTATGAGTATGGTCTTCGAATCCAAGTTCCGTTTTACGAATCCGAGAAGCTGATAGTCTTTGGCAATAATATTCGATATTTGTTCGTTGAAAGAGAGCACGGAATCGAAGACCACACCCAAATCCCTGATTGATGTTACGCGTTCTAATGGATCATCCATCAATCGGTATCCATACACAACGGTAGACTGACGTCTAGAAAAAGTTATGACTTTTCATTTTTACTTTCCCCCGTATGCAATACAAAGGGAAAGTATTTTTTTCGTGAACATTTTCGAATCAAAAATTTTAGCGGAAATATCCGTTTTGAGGTCCCCTGAGTCGAATAAGACCATTTTTGAAAAATGCCTGTCTGTCTGTCTGTCTGTGTGTCTGTGTGCGCTGTACCGCAAAAACCGCTAAAGATATCGAGATGAAACTTGAAACTTGAGCTTTCTGTTACAATCGGAAGAACTCAAAAGCTTTTGGTGAAAATCGGAAAACCGGAAGTGGTACTTTACTCTTAGCGCTTTTCAGTTTCTTCAGATTTTTTCAATAAATGTTCATCAAACAAAAAATTCTTTCAAATAAAAGTTGTAGATAATAATAAAATGAAGATGTATTGTTCACTTACTTTTTGTCATAGCACTCTTAGTTTTTGAGATATTTCAAAAGTTGTGGGTTTTATCTAGTTATTGGTGTGTGACAGTGTATGTGTCGATACAATTGAAAAATGTTTCAAATAAAAGTTGTAGGAAATGAAAAACTAAAGATTTTTTATAGATTCACTTTTTGTCAGAGCACTTTTAGTTTTTGAGATATTCAATAAATAGTGTTTTTTATCTAGTCATTGGTTTGTGTCAGTATGTGTTGATCCAATTGAAAAATGTTTCAAATAAAAGTTGTAGTTATCAAAAAGTTGAAGACATTTTGAAAATAATAATGCTACAAATATTTTAAAAGTGATTTAATACGCAATTTACGGAGGAAAGTAATATGCTAAATTAGCTAAATTTTCTGGGCTTTTCTAAACTCGAAATTTTACTTCATGCGCCACGCGTACAAAACGATTTCAAGTGAAGTTTGAAATATACTTCTTAGAAATGTAAGTTTATGAATTATTTGGACATGGACATTTTTATGAATGTAAAGACAGATATTTCCGAATGTTAATATCGAATGTTCAATAAAAAATAAAACCTCTAGAATGCCATGATTTAATCTTTTTTTAAATTTAAGTTGGCTACACGCTTTAGGAATTGTCATATAAAACGTCAGATGTAATAATTCTAATGTATAATTTCAGAGTTGCCAACCTACAATATTTTCCATGGCACTCTAGAGGTTTTTTTCTATTGAACATATGATAGTTTTGACAGTATTTTGGTATATTCGACTGTTTTATCTTTAATCGTTTTCTCATGACAGTAAATCACTAGATTGTCACTAAAAACATCCAACAAACACTAGAATAAGGCCACGTCTGAATCACAAACAACTTTTCTGAATCTGAAAGTTGAAGCCATCAGATTTGGTGACAAAATCACTGATTTGGCAACCTTGTTTCGTCGTATGAAACGGCCATACGTCATGCGATCGGCTCGTGCGATCAATTTAGTTGGCAACGCTGAGCGCAGTTATCTTCTACGAAACGTCACTTTTTGAAGTGTAAAATAAGGGTTTGTTCGCTTAAAAATCGGGGATAATTGTTTGAAACTTGTGCGAAAGTCGAGTGCAGTGAGTTAATTTTATACAGAAACAGTGAATACATATGCAAAAAAAAATCATGTACTTCTAGGTTATGAAAATGAACAGCTTTAAATACGAATTACCGCTAAACGGTAAGTTTTTTTTAACATAAGCAGACTTTGGATTCGGCATATTTTACGTTTTAACCGTAAACAGTTTTTTTTGTTGTGAAATGCTTATGAAAATCTGGGGATTTTTCAGGTGAGGCTTTTAGAGAGTTGGCGACTCTGGACAATATCGATTGGCGGCACTGGATCGGGAGCTGTCAGACTCGTGTTTCCCCAGTTTGACAGACTTCCGATGAGAAAATCGTAAATGTAACTTTTTTAATTCGATTCTAAATTCGGTGTGCATCTATGCTGGTTTTTCCGGTTGATGCCCCCGCGTCTTGCTCGCAGGTGAGTCAATCGAAACGTTGTCTTGTTGCGTTGTGGAAATATTCCTCTGAACGTGGAATTCAGGGGCCACCGTCAGAAACGCCGCTCTCCGACATTCCTGAACTTAAGCTCTGGATTGTTAGAAATCGTATAAGAATCGCTTGGTTTTTATTCGCGGGTGGTTGTTTCTTTTTACTTTCCTTCATATGCAAAACAAGGGGAAAGTATTAGATTAGATTAGATATTCGTAGGGGTGGCCTTATTGGCCTGTACCACCGCGACCTTTTCAGATCTATTGTGGATCCCTATTATCCTAGACGACGTGCTAGAGCTTTGCCTCTTTGATTAGCCCTATTAACCCTGACGGTGAGCCTTGGGTGTGTATGCAAAACAAGGGGAAAGTATTAGATATTCGTAGGGGTGGCTTCATTGGCCTGCACCACCGCGACCTTTTCAGATCTATTGTGGATCCCTATTATCCTAGACGACGTGCTCGAGCTTTGCCTCTTTGATTAGCCATATTAACCCTGACGGTGAGCCTTGGGTGTGTATGCAAAACAAGGGGAAAGTATTAGATTAGATTAGAAATTCGTAGGGGTGGCCTTATTGCCCTGTACCACCGCGACCTTTTCAGATCTATTGTGGATCTCTATTATCCTAGACGACGTGCTCGAGCTTTGCCTCTTTGATTAGCCCTATTAACCCTGACGGTGAGCCTTGGGTGTAGCTCTCTGCGCTTGGTTTAGTGTTGCCCAGCTTAAGGTATCTAACCCGCGCTAGGGCCTCACATTGGCACAGGATGTGGAGAGGATCCTCCTCTTCTTCCTGGCAGAATCTACATATTGTATCCTCTGCCAGGCCTATTTTTTTTTTCCTGTGGGGGCCGTCTTCCTTTTGGATCCGGATGCACTGCAGCCTAGGTGGCTTATTGTACTGCCCCAATATTATTACACTCACGCAACTAGGCCAGGCCTATTTTGCTCGTTTGTTTGTTGAGCCTACAGTGTCTTGTTAGTAGACGTACTATAGCTTTAACCGTTTTTCTCTCTTGGTTGAGAAGATCGGTTGTGAAAGCTGGCGATTGTTTTTTGAGGAACTGTTTCGCCTGCCTCTGCCCTGGTGCGTTCATCCACCAGGTTTGAGTTTGTGTCTCCGTCCATTTTTTATGGGGAAAGTATAGTTTCCGAGAAAATTTTCAAATCAAAAATTTTAGTGGATATGTCCATTTTGAGGTTCCCCGAGTTGATTAAGACCATTTTTTTTAAATTTCTGTCTGTAATTTTGTCCTTCTGTTGCCACGATCAAGTCTAAACCGATTTAGCTGTTAAGAAGACACTATAAACTTAAGCTTTTTATTACAATAGTAGTATTCGATCAACTTTTGGTAAAAATGCGGAAATCAGAAGTGGTAGTTTGCTATACACTTTTTGTCGTAGCGACGCTGTTTTATAAATAACTTAAAAACTATCTAGGGAATTTTGGTATATTCTAAAAGGGCAAAGTTTAGTTCGTCTTCACACAATATTTCATAACAATATCCTGAAAATTTCATAAGTTATGACTGTCTGAAACTAAAATTGTAATAAAACTAGGATAAAATCACCTTATATGTAGTTATGTAGTTTTTTTTGTAAATAAGTCAGCAGCTATCGATGGAGTATTTTAATAATTTGACATATTCTGAGAGAGCAATGTTTTCTTAACCCATTAAGTGCCATTGATGCATACACGCAATATTATTAATTTTTGGTTATTAAATTAATTTGATATGTTATATTATTTGTACTGGCTTGTATAAAGAAAAATGTAAATATTTTGTTATTTAAATATTTCGATTGTTACTCATTTAAAAAAAAATAATGTGAATGTATTCCTCACTTCACAATATTTCAGCGTTTTATGCGCGTGGCGCATGAAGTAAAATTTCGAGTTTAGAAAAGCCTGAAAATTTGGTTTGGCCGCTCCGCTTCGCGGAGCGACCAAACCAAATTTTCAGGCTTTTCTAAACTCGAAATTTTACTTCATGCTTAGTCTGGGAGTGGAATCACTCGTTCTAAACTTCATACTGCACGTGTTTATATAAAATCGACGAATGCCTAAAATTTTACAGCATTTACACTAGATTAGATTAGAAATTTGTAGCGTTCTGCAATGACGGACGGCATTGGCTCCAAATGATTTTTTACGATTTCTTTTAATTGTTCGTACATTTTATTCTCCGGCTTTTCTGGGTCACATAAATTTACCATCAGTTCATACGTATCATCGCCGACCACAGTCAGTAATATAGGCACTTTATTGTTCACTTCAACACCATTTCCAGAGTTGGACATAACCTATTGTTATCCTTCCCATATGTGGGTGGGATAACAGAAGGTATGCATAAAGCATTTTCCTCCTCTCTTCCCAAAAAAAAAAAATCAACACCATTCGCGATAAAATATTGTTCGAGTGGAGCGCAATATGTCGCCCATTTTTTTTACCGGGGTCAAACTCACCTATTCGCCCGATAACACTCATTTCGATTCGGTTTCTAGTTTTGTTTTATCCTCGTCGCCACTGAGATATCTTAACTTATTGAATTTAGTAGGTTTTATAATTTATTTAGGAGTTGAAGTATTTAATTATAGTCTCACACATGATCGGTATAAAACTGATTTATTTCCCCTGGCGTGTAAAATACAAAATACAATTGATATAAAAATGATTCTGCAAGAAGTCTGCGAAAACAATGTCATTCAAATAAACAAATATTCTACAATGTTTTCTTAACATCCACACAAATTTCAGGAAGATCTAATGAAAACTATCAACATTTTCGTTTTAATTTTTAGATTCTATAAAATTTGATTAAGAAAAACACATCTTATTTATTACGCAATGAAAATAATCAAAGTTGGCGAGTGACTGGTAATTTAGTCATAATAGTTAATATAGTCAGAGAACAGTTGATATTGTCAATTTTGTTAAATGATAATTATTATAGCCAACACAGTCAATGTAATCCGTACAGTCAGTACTGTCAAAATAGTCAACCTAATTGATGCAGTCAATAGAGTTAGTACTGCAAATTGGTCAAAATAATCAGTAATGTCAAAATAGTTGACATAATCCACAGTCAGTACTGTCAATATAGTCGACACAGTCAGTACTGTCAAAATGGTCAACATAATCGATAGTCAATATAGTTAGTACTGTGAATATAGTCTATATAATCGATGTCAATATAATCAGAAATGTCAAAATAGTCAACATATTTGATAGAGTCAATATAACATGTCAATATAATCAGTAATGTCAAAATGAACACAATCTATACCATCAGTACTGTCAAAATAGTCAGTATAATTGATACTGTCGATATATATTTAGTACTTATACAGAGAGTTTTATGTAACAGTGAACATTTACATAACGAGAATTTTTCTTTGAAGTATCCATATGCATAGGTTGCACATTTTCCGATGCTCGGTTTATAAAAAGAATTCAATTTGAAGCATTAAGAGAGTGTTTTCCACTCCCAGGCTAAGCATGAAGTAAAATTTCGAGTTTAGAAAAACCTGAAAATTTGGTTTGGTCGCGAAGCGCGGAGCGGCCAAACCAAATTTTCAGGCTTTTCTAAACTCGAAATTTTACTTCATGCGCCACCGGTACAGAACACTGATTCAATGTAAAGTTTAGCAGTGTGTTTTTAACTTCATAAAATGTCAGTGTTTTGTACCGGTGGCGCATGAAGTAAAATTTCGAGTTTAGTAAAAGCCCTAATAAATGAAAATATTTTCTGAGGAATGAACCCTAATAAAATATACAACAGAATCTTAATCCTATTGTGAACAAACCTAGTTCGTTTTAAAATCAAAATGATAATGAGACCGAATCCGCGATTTGTGACAAGGGATTCTTCCGAATGAATCAAAGTTCCGACGTTTCCAATAGCACGCCGGTAACATACATGACGTATTTGAAAAATGTCATCTTAAAATCACTTAGCCTTTTGACTGTGATAGTATTTCATTATCAAATGACTATTGTAACATTTTGATGGTAATTTCACTATTTGGACATTTTAATAGTATTTCATCATAGTTGACTGTATTTTCACTATTATGGCGTTTTGATAGTATTTCATTATTAAATGACTATTGTAACATTTTGACAGTAATTTTGCTATTATAACATTTTGATAGTATTTTATCATAGTGAACTGTATTTTCACTATTCTGGCGTTTTTATAGTATTTCATCATTAAATGACTATTGTAACATTTTGACGGTAATTTCACTATTATGACATTTCGATAGTATTTCATCATAGTTGACTGTATTTTCACTATTATGGCATTTTGATAGTATTTCATCATTAAATGATTATTGTAACTTTTTGACGGTAATTTCGCTATTATGACATTTTGACAGTATTACATCATAGTCGATTGTATTTTCACTATTCTGGTATTTTAATAGTATATCATCATTAAATAACTATTATAATATTTTGACGGTAATTTCACTATTATGACATTTTGATAGTATTTCATCATAGTCGGCTGTAATTTCACTATTATGGAATTTTGATAGTATTTCATCATTAAATGATTATTGTAACTTTTTGACGGTAATTTCGTTATTATGACATTTTGACAGTATTACATCATAGTCGATTGTATTTTCACTATTCTGGTATTTTAATAGCATATCATCATTAAATGACTATTGTAATATTTTGACGGTAATTTCACTATTATGGCATTTCGATAGTATTTTATCATTAAATGACAATTGTAACATTTTGACAGTAATTTCACTATTATGGCATTTTGATAGCATTTCACCATTAAGTTGACTGTAATTTACCTATAATTTTTTGAATACATTTTAACTTGTGTCAAAATTGACATTCTACAGAACTACAGATCAATAAAATGACAATAAACTTATTACGTCAATTTTCAATGATTTAAATGATCAGCAAACAAGTGTCTTCTACTTCCAGGTTAAGCATGAAGTAAAATTTTGAGTTTAGCTAAGCCTGAAAATTTGGCTCAGGTGCGTAGCGAAGCAGAGCGACTGAGCCAAATTAGGCTTTCTAAACTCAATTTAATGTGAAATGGTCTTTAACCAATTTACAACTAAAATAAGTTTATTATGTCAATTATCAATTGTTTAGGTGATGGGGAAAGTGCTATGATGGACACATCACTATTTTTTTGTTTTAGTTATGCGGGGTTGTTTTTGATTTTGCGGAGAGAGCATGCTTGATTTTTCTGCAGTTTTTGTGTTTACCGATTGTCTTTAATTAAATATGTTGAGTGAATGGTATGAGAGCTCTTTGAAATGTGTCACGAAAATAATAAGGAGTGTTAGTTTACCGTTTTACGAAATACAGTAATGTTAATGTATACACAAGTAAGTTTGTTGCCCGGTAACGCAGATGGTTACTGGATAACAACTAAGTTTAGCGTAGACATTAGTGTTACCGTATTTCGTAAAACGATAAAATAAAAGTCTCTAATAACACTTTTTTTTTCCTCCTAGGTTTGAATCATTTCGAGGATTGTTCTAATGTAACACGTTTATTTTCAGGTTGTTATCGTCGCGTGCGGCGATGAGTGAAAGCCCCCTCGCCCTTCTGCGTTTTGTATTCGAGTGCGTTTAGCTGTTCGCCGACCCCCCGACAACGAAAAGAGAGGACGACGCACAAGCATTGCAGTTGAGCGAGGAAAGCGATCAAATGGTGATAACGGAAAATGGCGGAGTGGTTTCATCAATTGGAGTCGGGCGTTCCGCGACAGATCGAGGACGCCAAGCAGATTTTCCACGAACAGTTCCACCTAGGTAGGTTTTTTTTTAAACTATTCTATTCTATTGAAAGTGAGTGGGTAGTTATGCTACCCTCCACTGCGATCGCAAGGATCTATTGTGGCTCACAATTAAGGTCGAACATCCGACCTTACAGCTCACCTTCCAAGTCCATCTTCTTGATGAAGTCAAGGATCTTGTCAGGTGAAGTTTTTTCCAGGTCCTTCAGGTTTAGCTTCGGTGTGCCAAACACCGTGGTCCTGATCTGGTCGCCAGCTGGACAGGCACATATGACGTGCTCTGCTGTTTCATCATCCTCTAGGCATAGGCGGCACTCAGTGGTGTCGCTTAGTCCTAGTTTATTAAGGTGATGCCTTAGACGGCTGTGTCCAGTGAAGAGAGCAGTTAATGTGTGAACATCTGATCTGCTCAGCTTCAACCATGAGGCCGTCCTGGCCGCAGATGGCCCACTTGTTACCGCTCTGAAATGTCTCATCCCAGGGCGGTTTTGCCAGAAATCCTGTGCCTCGTGTCTCATCCATCCGTTGTTACGGTCTCTAGCTGTTGATCTGGGTATCCCCAGAGCGGGTTCTGGTCCGATGTAGGCTGTACGCGCCCCCTCTCTGGCTAGGGAATCGGCTAATTCGTTTCCCTTCACGCCAGAGTGGCTTGGCACCCACATCAGACTGACTCCGTTTACCTGTGCCATTTGGCAGAGGGCTTCCTTGCAGTTCCGTACAGCCAGCGAGGAGCATCTAGAAGATGCCAAGGCCCTTTTTAAACTAACCTAACCCCGTTGTGACTTCAAGCTATTAACACTCGGACTAGATGTGATTGAATATATCGACACTATTGAAAAAAACAAATAATGTACAGGGTGATCCATTTAAAATAAGCAACATGCAATTTTTATAAATATTAAAAAAAAATGCGTTTCCAGTTAAAGAGCCTTGGCTGTTGAACGGCCTCTACGAGTTTTATTTGTCCACAAACTCGGTACCATCGATGGAGATCCTTATCAACATCCGAGAGCCGCACCACAACCATCTGTTCGATAAGTAAGTCCGCTCAAAAGAGAAATATTTATATCAGCAAGCAAAGACAATGATTTTATTAATATAGTTGTATGAGTTATGTGAAGGTGTTAAGTCACTTAATTAAACACAGTTATATATATATATAGATATACATATATTTTTCTATGTTATTATATAGCAAAGATGCTAAATAAAGATTATTATTATTATAGTTATATTCCTTTCTTCACTTTTATTTTTCTTGCTAGATGTACATTTTGGGTACTAAGTACCCATTATCAATAGTTAACTGATAATGGGTACTTAGTGCCCGAAATGTACATCTAGCAAGAAAAATAAAAGTGAAGAAAGGAATATAACTGTGTTTAATTAAGTGACAATGATTTTAAGTCTTAATTTTTTATCAGTTGTTTTTTTTAAAAGAGTTCAATTTCAAATAAGTGTGTTCCACTCCCAGACTAAGCATGAAGTAAAATTTCGAGTTTAGAAAAGCCTGAAAATTTGGTTTGGTCGCGTAGCGCGAAGCGCGGAGCGGCCAAACCAAATTTTCAGGCTTTTCTAAACTCGAAATTTTACTTCATGCGCCACCGGTATAAAACACTGATTTTATTAGTATAGTTGTATGAGTTACGTGAAGATGTTAAGTCACTTAATTAAACGCAGTTATATTCCTTTCTTCACTTTTATTTTTCTTGCTAGATGTACATTTTGGGTACTAAGTACCCATTATCAATAGTTAACTGATAATGGGTACTTAGTACCCGAAATGTACATCTAGCAAGAAAAATAAAGGTGAAGAAAGGAATATAACTGTGTTTAATTAAGTGACAATGATTTCAAGTCTTAATTTTTTATCAGTTGATTTATACTTTTTACACGCAGGTTGGCGGAGTCGATACGGGGGCCGAAAAATGACGCCAAGGTGCAGGCACTGACGCTGCTCGGGCACGTGGTCAGGAAACACCCGACGTGGCTCCACAAGATTACCCAGCATGCCCTCTTCAAGGAAATTTTGAAATTGCTAAAGGTACGACGATCGATCTTACAAAAGCCCTTCCCCCTCTTAATCATCCATCGGTCCCTAAATAAATTTTATTTAAACAACACGATAATTCCATTTTTCAGTTTTTTCTGTTTTTCAGAATGAGAGCGACATTCTACCTTTATTAAGCGCTCTGCTAGTGCTGATAGTTCTCCTTCCGTGCATACCTGCCTCCATGAAACCCTTTTTACAAGAGGTCTTCGAAATTTTCAGGTGAGTGTACACACTCAAACAGTACTGTTGAATATTATGTAAAACACTTGCTGTAATCGAATAAGTAATGAAAAGATATTTGAGAAGATATACAAGAACATGATTAATTGCTTGTGCTTTATTTATATTATTATACAGACAGTTTTATGTAACATCGAACATTTTCATCCAATACAATTTGACACCTTTAATTTTTAAGTTATGTGTAAATTGGGTTGCCTATATGACCATTAAAAATTGTAGCCAATCAATCGCAATTAATGCCTCAACTTATACATACACTCCTTCATCCTTCTGCCCTCCCCATTTATACATTTATCCTGTGAACTCCTTTTCACCACCGAACCATCCTCTCCAATCTCTCCCCCTGCTTCCCCATTTATACATTCATCCTGTGAACTCCTTTTCACCACCGAACCGTCCTCTCCAATCTCTCCCCCCGCTTCCCCTATTCTGGCATTGAAATCCCCCCCCCCCCCCCCCCACCATCAATTTTCCTCCTTCGCCCGCTCTCTCATATATTTTCTTTCTTATGTCCGTCCAATTCTTGTTGACGTACACCACCCCCACATCAACCCGATATATTCCCTACTGATAATTTACCCACACTAGCCCTTCGCATCCCTCCATCATCGTCCCATTGCCTCCTTATCTATCCTCTCTCCATCCAACAATCATTCCCCTCTTGGCCCTCCCTCTACTGGCACATTTTACTGCCTCTATCATCTCCCATCTAAACCCCCTTGGTAACCATCCTTTCACTTCTCCCCATTCCTTCTTCACCATCCAAGTTTTTACTATCCCCACTTTGTCCTTCCCGATTACCAACTCCTCAAAGTCTTTCTTCCACTTGCACTCCTGCCCTTCTGACTTTATTCCCGCTACATTCCAAAACCCTATCGTTATCGCCCCTTCTTTCCCCACTCTCCCACATTTGCTCCCTAGTCCAGTGCTCCTCTATTAGCCCGTCTGCCCCTGTCTTACCTCCCCCCCTTCGTCCCTTCTATATATGTTCCCCCCTTCGTCCCTTCTATATATGTTCCCCCCTTCCTCCTTCTCATTTTGTTCCACCTCTGCACTTTTTCAAAATCCCTCCTTCCCACCTAACCCAGAAAGTTATTGTTAATGGGGAAGAGTGGAGATGGAATAAGGAGAAGGTGGAAGTAGAGAGGAAGGAGGAGGCAAAAAAGTAAGAAGGAAGGCTACCTCCTTCCTTCTTACTTTTTTGCCTCCTCCTTCCTCTCTACTTCCACCTTCTCCTTATTCCATCTCCACTCTTCCCCATTAACAATAACTTTCTGATACCCGATCCTCACCCATTTTGCCCTTTCCCTTTCCCATTCCCGTCTAGCTACCTCCCTTATGCATTTCTGCACCCTCCTCTTAGCCTTCGTTAGATCATCATCTATGAAAATTGTTACTTGTGCACTTTTTAGCTTACTTTTATTCTTCATTATTTTAATTTTGTCTTCTAGCTTCCCAAGTCTCACCATCACCAATTTTTCCACCATATCCACAACATGACTCTCCTGTACCTCCGCCTCTACTCCCAGCGTCTCCTTCAAGAACCCTGCCACTTCTCTCTTCTCCTGGAAAACCTTCCCTCTGATCAGTACGTTGTTTTTTTTTAAAAGAGTTCAATTTCAAATAAGTGTGTTCCACTCCCAGACTAAGCATGAAGTAAAATTTCGAGTTTAGAAAAGCCTGAAAATTTGGTTTGGTCGCGTAGCGCGAAGCGCGGAGCGGCCAAACCAAATTTTCAGGCTTTTCTAAACTCGAAATTTTACTCCATGCGCCACCGGTATAAAACACTGATCAATGTAAAGTTTAGCGGTGCGTTTTAAACTTCGTAATATGTCAGTGTTTTGTACCGGTGGCGCATGAAGTAAAATTTCGAGTTTAGAAAAGCCAGAAAATTTGGTTTGGCCGCTCCGCGCTTCGCGCTACGCGACCAAACCAAATTTTCAGGCTTTTCTAAACTCGAAATTTTACTTCATGCTTAGCCTGGGAGTGAAAAACACTCGTTTAAAGCTTCAATTTAAATTCTTTCAATAAACCGAGCGTCGGCAAATGTATAACGTATGCTTATGTATTCTTAAAAGAAAAATGTTTGTTATGAAAACATTCTGGTTACATAAAACTCTCTGTATACTTTTGCATAGTCGTTTGGCGGCGTGGAATTGCAACAACCCGGGCAAGCTGATCGAGGAGCAGATAATCCACATGCAGGTCGGTCTGTACGCGCTCTTCCAACGGCTCTACGGAATGTACCCGTGCAACTTTCTGACGTTCCTCCGTGAGCACTACAGGAACAGGGACATGTCGCCCATCTTTAAACACACCATAAGAGTAAAATAACCTGCCAATTATTAACTGATCCGTATTTTCTTTTTTTTTTTGTTATTTCCACAGCCAATGCTACAAACAGTACAAATGCATCCTTTGTTAGTCACGAATTCCAAGGACTTTGAAACAACGACTGAAAGGTATGCATGTTTCATAAACGCTGTACCGTCGTTTCATTTCAGGTGGCAGTGATATCTGTGAGTCCTATTGCTGCGATGACCACTAAATCTTGAATTTTACTCTAGCAGAGATTGTTTTTTTTAATAATCCATTTTGTTGTTAATAAAATGCAAGAGTTATTCATCATTAAGATTTTTTAGTTTCGTTTGGAGTTTTGTAGTATCAAAGGTTTTGTTGTTTCGATGGAGGATTACTAATAACTAAAGCTCAGATTTCTAAGCACAAAAAAAATTAAAAAAAGCACTTTAATAAGAACCAATTTTAGCAATAATAGCATTATTTTATGCAAAAAAGCATTTTGAGTATACATATACACCGTGTCTAAGATAAGAATGCACAGCAAGGGCATCTTGAAAGTGGTAAAAGATACAGGGTGGCTTAAATTAGGAAAAAGTTGCACTATTTAGAGTATGTTTACATGTCGATCGCAGAAATTCATGATTGTTTATCGTTTTCGAAATTTTCCAAAAATGCAATTTTCGGATTTTTGAAGATATTAAAATACTAATGGCACTTTGTCATTGTCACTTTTTAAGCTCTACAAAATGGCATTTTCAAATTTTTTGTCCGATGTTTGATCTCCTAGAAATCATCATCAACTTCATTTTTTTTATATGGCCACAAAAGTAGAAACTCCTTGTACACGGTAGCATTTTTTAATACAAATTCAATGATGCTTCAGAGAAAAATAAATTTTAGTATTTTTGTAGATTCTTAATCTAAGCGGATCAGTACGTTGTTTTTTTTAAAAGAGTTCAATTTCAAATAAGTGTGTTCCACTCCCAGACTAAGCATGAAGTAAAATTTCGAGTTTAGAAAAGCCTGAAAATTTGGTTTGGTCGCGTAGCGCGAAGCGCGGAGCGGCCAAACCAAATTTTCAGGCTTTTCTAAACTCGAAATTTTACTTCATGCGCCACCGGTATAAAACACTGATCAATGTAAAGTTTAGCGGTGTGTTTTAAACTTCGTAATATGTCAGTGTTTTGTACCGGTGGCGCATGAAGTAAAATTTCGAGTTTAGAAAAGCCTGAAAATTTGGTTTGGCCGCTCCGCGCTTCGCGCTACGCGCCCAAACCAAATGTTCAGGCTTTTCTAAACTCGAAATTTTACTTCATGCTTAGCCTGGGAGTGAAAAACACTCGTTTAAAGCTTCAATTTAAATTCTTTCAATAAACCGAGCGTCGGCAAATAAAGCGCGGAGCGGCCAAACCAAATTTTCAGACTTTTCTAAACTCGAAATTTTACGTCATGCGCCACCGGTACAAAACACTGATTCAATGTAAAGTTTAGCGGTGTGTTTTAAACTTCGTAATATGTCAGTGTTTTGTACAGGTGGCGCATGAAGTAAAATTTCGAGTTTAGAAAAGCCTGAAAATTTGGTTTGGCCGCTTCGCGCTACGCGACCAAACCAAATTTTCAGGCTTTTCTAAACTTGAAATTTTACTTCATGCTTAGCCTGGGAGTGGAAAAAACTCGCTTCAAGCTTCAAATGAAATTCTTTTAACAAACCGAGAATCGGAAAATGTACGACGTATGCATATGTGTACTTAAAAAAAAAAATCTCTTTATGAAAATGTTCGGTGTTACATAAAACTCTCTGTATGTGGTGTATCTATAAAAATCCAAGAAATGTCATTATGAGTATTACATACAGCTGTAGGAAGCATAAATGTAGTTGTCCCGCATATGGCACTGTGTGCCTTGTATAGTTAAAAGGATCGTCAAAAAAGTTTGAGAACCGCTATACTAGTTAAATCAATTAATACGTGCAAAGAAAACGTTTCACCCATTATTGATTTCTTTAATAGCATTACTCTTGCAATACTGCGAATAAAACTTTAGGTATTTTACGATGAAATAGACTATCAGGGTATAGAAATAAACAACATACGGTACTTATCAGTTTATTTATTTCTATTCTATTGAAAGTGAGTGGGTAGTTATGCTACCCTCCACTGCGACCGCAAGGATCTATTGTGGCTCACAATTAATGTCGAACATCCGACCTTACAGCTCACCTTCCAAGTCTATCTTCTTGATGAAGTCAAGGATCTTGTCAGGTGAAGTTTTCTCCACGTCCTTCAGGTTTTGCTTCGGTGTGCCAAACACCGTGGTCCTGATCTGGTTGCCAGCTGGACAGGCACATATGACGTGCTCTGCTGTTTCATCATCCTCTAGGCATAGGCGGCACTCAGTGGTGTCGCTTAGTCCTAGTTTGTTAAGGTGATGCCTTAGACGGCTGTGTCCAGTGAAGAGAGCAGTTAATGTGTGAACATCTGATCTGCTCAGCTTCAACCATGAGGCCGTCCTGGCCGCAGATGGTCCACTTGTTACCGCTCTGAAATGTCTCATCCCAGGGCGGTTTTGCCAGAAATCCTGTGCCTCGTGTCTCATCCATCCGTTTTTACGGTCTCTAGCTGTTGATCTGGGTAACCCCAGAGCGAGTTCTGGTCCGATGTAGGCTGTACGCGCCCCCTCTCTGGCTAGGGAATCGGCTAATTCGTTTCCCTTCACGCCAGAGTGGCTTGGCACCCACATCAGACTGACCCCGTTTACCTGTGCCATTTGGCAGAGGGCTTCCTTGCAGTTCCGTACAGCCAGCGAGGAGCATCTAGAAGATGCCAGGGCCCTAAGGGCCGCCTGGCTGTCCGAACATATTTTTATTGTCCTGCCCGCCCAACCCTTTGAAAGGATTTCGTGGGCGCACATTTCAATGGCGTATATTTCAGCCTGAAGTATGGTAGCATACCTGCCAAGGCTGTAGTAAAGTTAAGTCCTTGGTCCGACGACTGCGGCTCCTGTTCCAGTGGACAGTTTTGAGCCGTCAGTGTACCAGTAGGAGTCAGCCTTTTCTGGGGTGATTTTGTGTCGCTCCCAGTCGTCCCTGCTTGGGAACAGGACCTTGTACGGCTGATCCTCGCAGTAGTCCGTGACTGCGTAGTCAGTCCTCATACTTAGGGTGTCATCCGCCTCAATGGCAGTTGACAGCCCATTTGGTGTGAAGACTATCACCTTCGGATCCAATAGGGCCGCGTGGTGATATCGATACGTTGCCAATCTGGCCTCGCCCTGTATTAGGATATGCAGGGGGGTGAGGTTCAGTAGCATTTCTAGCGCCGCTGATGGGGTAGTGCGTATGGCTCCAGTTACCGCCACTGTCTGCAGTGAGGAGAGCCTTGATATGGCCGTTTTTCGAGTTGTAATCGGCCACCAGGCGATACTGCCATAGGTTATTATTGGTTTTATGACCGAACCATATAGCCAGTACATTTGCTTGGGGTTTAATCCCCATGACTTCCCGCAAATTCTATGGCACGTCCACAGGGCGTACCTTGCTTTGCGGATTGTCTTGTCCAAGTGGGAGTTCCAATTCAGCGATTTATCCAGGGTGATTCCTAGATACTTCGCCTCCTCCACAAATGGTATGGTTTCTCCCCGTAGAGTAAGAGGTCTCAATTTCAGGATCCTCCTTCTCGTGAACGGGACAACTGATATTTTGCTAGGGTTTACGTTTAACCGTTCCCCTATACACCAGTTCTGAGTCGCATCCAGTGCCTCCTGCATGGCTTCACAGATTTGGTTTTCATCCGTGCCCCTTGCAAGAATGACTATGTCATCAGCATACGCTTGCACTTCGACGTCAAGCGTATCTATTATTGCAAGCAGATCGTCTACCAGTAAAGACCACAGCAGGGGGGAAAGAACCCCTCCCTGCGGGCATCCCCTGGCAGTCCTCAGCTTGACCGTGTCGCCACATAGTGACGTTGTCACGGTTCTGGTGTCGAGCATTGCTCTGATCCAGCCTGTAATAGTAATAGCATGTAATAGCCTGTAATAGACTACCTTTACTTCCGACCAGCTAGTTGGAATGTAATTCCACGCTAGGCTCGCCCTGAACAGTCTTATAAGGTGGAGGATTACTTTCTCCAAGCCTTTTTGGAGTAAGACAGGGAAGACCCTATCTATTCCTGGTGCTCTGTATGGTTGGAAGGATTTGACCGCCCAACTTACTGATCTGTAGGTAACGATTTTGTTTACCACCTTCCAGTCCTGCTTCCCCGGTCTCTTAGTTCGATCCCGTGGAAGCATTGTATTCGGTGTTTCGTTACTTAGAAGGGAACAATCTGGGAAGTGATTTTGGGCCAGGATCTCTAACGTCTCTTTACCAGAGGCCGTATGTGAGCCATCAGGTCGTTTTATCGACCCAAGTGCTTGCGCCGGCTCTCTGGCTAGAATCGTGTGGATTCTTGCACTACGGGGAGTATCATGAATACCCTCGCAGAACTTCCCCCAAGATTCCCTCTTGGCTCTGCGAATTTGTTTATTGTACTCCGTTAGAGCTGTACTGTACGGTTCCCATTTGCCCGCCTCCTTAGCCCGGTTGAATAGTTTCAGGACTTCTTTTCGCATTTTTTCTAATGTATTGTTCCACCAGGGGACATTTCTACTGTCCTTTTTCCTTTGTAGTGGACAATTTTCATGGTACGCTGAGACGATTGATCGACAGATATGATCCGCCGCCGTCTCAATGTTCTCATGACTTTTAATAGTGGGTGCCGTTGATCCCAGAAGCTCGCCAAGTGTACGCGTATAACCGTCCCACTTAGTGCTTCTAGCATTACGGTATTCCACTATTGGTCTATTGCCTGCTTCAATGTTAAATTGAATGTTCCGATGGTCAGAGCAGGAGGGGTCTTCTGACACCTTCCAGTCGGAAATTTTTGTGCTCAAGTAGTTTGAGCAGAAAGTAATATCTAATACCTCTGCGCGATTTTTCGTAACAAAGGTAGGTTCGTTGCCAGTATTAAGTATAGCTAGCCCTTCCCCCATAATAAAGTTTAATAGAGACTCACCCCTCGGATTGGTGTCAGTGCTGCCCCACGCTAGATGGTGTGCGTTGGCGTCACATGCCACAACAAGCTGGATATTCTCCCTCTTGCTGTGGGCCACCAGTCTTCTCACAGCTGTTGGAGGTGGTGGGTCTGTGCTGTCCCCCGGGAAGTATGCCGAGCAGGCTATTACGTCCAGCCTGCTCTTCCCCACCGGGAGTTTCAGCTGCACAGCGACTACATCTCTGGTGCAGTATCCTGTGCAGAAAGTATTCAATGTCCTTACGGATTAATATACAAGCTGTGGGTTTTTGCCCCGAACTATATGTAATTACCTTACCTGGTATGTTGCTCAGGCCGCTTATCCGGCCTGTGCTAGTCACCCATGGCTCCTGTATGAAGGCGATATCTGCACGCTCTTCTCTGAACCGTTTGCCGAGGAGAAAAGAGGCTCCTTTGGCATGGTGCAGGTTGGCCTGCACACATCTCACCGTCGGGTACATCACTTACCCGACGGTGATTTGGCTCCCCGGAAGGTCGATTTACCGCCCCTCTTTGGGTGTGCCTTGCCCCTTAGTGGACCCTTACCCTTGGCCGATGTAGGCCTAGGATGTGTCCTTTGGGGTTCGCTTGGTGATCCGCTGCCGCCGGCCACCTGGTCGACTGAGAGGGTGGTTGGAGTCCGCTCCTCCTCTGTCTCCCCTGGCTCTGCAGCAGGGGGCTTATTGGCCTCCTTGTCCCTGCCTTTGACCCTGAACGTCACCTGTCCATAGCCGAAGTAGGGTTTGAGGTCCATCTCCTTGAGATAGGCCAATGACCCGTCGTCCATCGAAAACGTCCAGGTCTGCCCCGGTCCTGCATCCTCATGGCGTAGAACTACCCACTCCTGAGCCTGCAGTCCCGGGTTCATGACCCTCAGTCTTCTAAGGACTACCTGTGACGCGAGCCGTTCTCCTGCTTCGTCGTCTGGGATATAGGCCACGCATATGTTTGGTTTAGGCAGCTCCTTTCCCCGTACGAGTTTGAGTCTCGCGTCGCTCCACGGCTGCAGGCGTACTAACACCTCCTGCAGCCATGAGACGGTTGGCTCATTCGCACAGGTCAGGAGCAGCCAGCCTGGCCTTGCTATGCATCCCTGGAACCTGACAGGCGGTTTATTTAACAACCAATAATCATCATAAATGAAATTTAAAGATATGCTGTGCATTCGACATTATGTATAAAGTATCAAAATGTACAACGTAGACATTTTGATACTGTTCACTGTTTTTGCTTTTTTGTTTTGATCTTCAGTGGATGTAGGAATTGACCCATTGAATTTTGCTGTGGTCATCATGGTTTTAAGTGCTGTAGATTGTGCAAAAGCTGTAGCTCTTTTTGGAAAATTGGCGAAGCTAGTGGTATGTGGCCAGAGTGCGTAATGTTAACCGTTATAGCATCCAATGTCTATTTGATAGTCTATTTTATCGTAAAATACCAAACATTTTGTTGGTAGTATTGCAAAAGTGATTTTATTATGAACTATAAAAAATAATGGGTGGGCCGATTTCTATGCACTTAAGTGTAGTTCGTGTTTTGATAGTACAGATAATAATTGTCTACGATCTAAAATTTAACGAAATAAGCACCAAATAAGCATATAAATGCAAAATGAGCATAGCACCAAAACAAATTTAGTGTCAAACAATTCAACTTTCTATAATTCATACACGTTTTATTAATTCATGTGGATGCTTTTAATTTTCAGCAAAAGCTGTTTGTTTTAAAATCTGAGCTCTACTAATAACTTTTATTTCGGGTGTTTCAGGTGGAAGAAAATGGAGGCACAGGACGTGGTGATGGAGTGCGAACGCTACTCTCTGGACCTGAAGGATCGCTTTTCGCACGACACGTGCTTTGCGCCCACCTCCTCCTCGTCCTCGTCGGCCACCTCCTACAGGTCCAGATCCGGAACGACCGGTTCTTCCACCATAGGTAAGATGTAGAAAACTTTAACATTTTTTTATGTTTCAACAGTTTCAAAACTTGACCAAAATAAGCGTAACATTTTAGAGTCCCCGTATCAGTTTCTGAAGGTGACGCCCGGTCCGACGTCGGCAGGCTTCGTGCACGAGACGACGGAATTCTTCAATCCGCTGCAGATGATAATGCACAGCCAAACCCCCCCGGTGACTGAGACTCCGGGGGGCCCGTCAGGGACGGTGATCCCCACATCCCACCAGGTATGTAAACCTACAATCGTATAACCGAACAGGCTAAATTGACATATAAAGCACTAAAAACCTTTCTTCACACTTTATTTGAATTACCTAATGTAATGTCATCCAATGTCAAAAATGATATAAATATGGCTTTAAGGGGGTATTACCACTAGGATGGTGTTTTTTTGACGGTTTTTCAGAATTTTTTTTTTTTTGGGTAAATTTAATACATGCGATCTTGCTGTTTCTTGCAACTTGTTTATAGATTCATGAACTATAAAAAAATGAATTTTAATTCTTTTCAATCGTCCTGCTTGACCTCTAAATCTGGCCTCAAATAAGTCCGTGTCCGCCGTGTTTTTCCTCATGGCCGGAAAGATTTTTTCGATTCTGTGATTTGAAGCGTAAAATGAAGTAGTAGTCATTAATCTGTATTAAATTATCTGGAGTTTTAACCACCGACAATAAAAAATCTCGATAAATAACAAAATGGAGGCTATTCGAAAAAAGTGGTCGCTTTTTGCCCTCCTTTTTCTGACTTTAAGGGGAGAAACTCATTTAGAAGCCGAAAAATTCGAGTAACTTTGGGAGTGGATTGCGGCTAGGAAAATGAATGAAACTATATCATTGTTTTTGCAGCTTATTGGACATGTATTTAAGTGTAAAATCGTGAAGAAATTATTTGGAAAATGTTTTATTTTACATGTTTTATTTACATGCGCAAATTTCGAGTTTCGTGTGTAGCGGTTTGCGCCGGCCTCTGTGGAGATTCAGGATCGTGACTAAAACAGAAAAAAAGAATAGGGCCTTACAGTTGACATGACAGCGCATTTCAGAAACCTCATTGTACGTTGAAAAAATTTTTTTTTCGTAAAAAATTTTCGAGTTGAAACAAAAATCACTTTTTTGCGTTTTTTTTTTCAACTTATTTTTTAAAAAAATACTACTTCTGGTTACATTAAACGAAAATAATTAGGTTACCGAAGTAGAGAATTGAATTCTCTATTCAGCCCACGAAATCGCAATGAATTCCGACCAAATCTCTGGTCTCCAAATGTTCCGGCGATTTCCAAAACACAACTTTACAGGAGAAGCATTTGAATTGAAAGGTGAATTTCGGTCAGTGCGCCACAGACGTATTTCAGCCGTCTGACATGGACTCACTAAAATGGATATATATTTGTAAAAAAGTTCCGGATGGCCATACGCTTTTAAGGGTTCATTCTTAAATATATAAGTAGTTTAAAGCAATAAAAAATTTTTGCTAAAATTTTTTTTCTAAATGAGTTTCCCCCCTTAAGGCTCTATGAAAAATATCAAATATTAATTTATTTGAATGACTGTGGTTCAAACTCCAGAGGATAATATGGAGAACTGAAAACTAAAAGCTCAAGTCGATCCGTTTCATAGTTTAAAAAGAAAGTTTCCGGCCAGCGAAAAAAAAGTGGTTTCGAGAAAAACGCGTTTAAAGTTTTGAAACAATTTTTAACTATTTTTGGAGATTTTTGGCTTTAGTCAGCTATGCCAGCTCCGTACAGTAGGCCCTCTTCCTCTAAAAACTGGGTTTAAATGATTTGCTCCTGCCAGCGTTGTTGGATGGCCTTCTAAACTGCTGGAGTCAGGCAAAATTCGTCCCACGTCTCGCGCTCCGCACCGGAATGCCTTGGCTTGCAGGCCGATATGGATTCCCAGTGTCTCCATCGTCTTAAAAACTGCCGAGTATCCGTCGTTGAAGATGCTGGTAGCTATGAAAGATGCTATAGCGACGGTTTTTGCACCACAGTTGAGGTGCTTCGAAGTCAGCTTCCAGACACAAGCATTCAAACTTTCGTTTGAGTTCTGCGTATTTCCACCCAGCCACCTACTCAGCATTATTTACTTCAACAAGCAAAAAACTAACTAACGAATTCGCGTATTGTAAAACGGTTTTGTGGCATGAAACTAGATACTATCAAGTATCATAATATGCAAAAAAAATAAAATCAATTTTTATAAACTTTCGAATGGTAATACCCCCTTAAGAAAGAAAAAAAAAATTCAAATTTGTGTGTTCAAATAATGTTCGAATATATTCATGAATTTGATAAATTACGAATTGAGTTTTGAATATCGTTCCAAATCTGAATAAAAATATTGAAAATTTTACATATAAACATTTTCTAAAATTGGATGAAAAAATCTCGAAATATCAAAAATTTCATCAAATTTTATAAATCGATAAAAATCACAAAATATCGAAAATCTGATTCATTTGTATAATTTTCATAAATCAATAAAAAATCTTGGAATATTTAAAATTTCATCAACATTTTTAAATTGAGGAAAATCTCGAAATATTGCAAAAACTTACAAAGTCTGTTAACAAAATCTCGAAATGTTTAAAATGTTATGAAGATATCGATTTGTTGAAAATCTGATAAAAATGTTATAAATCGACATGTCAAGTGTCGATTTTAACGTGTTATTTTTCGTAACTTTTTTTTGTTTTAATTATGTTTTAATGTGTAATTTTATATTTTTAGTTGTTCAATATTATGTATTTTTTAAATGGACGTCCACTCCCAGAATAAATATGAATTAAAATTTAGAGTTCAGAAAATTACACATTAAAAGTGCGATTCTTTTCTGCAACTAAGAATTGGCATTTTCATTTATATTTCAGAAAATTAGTCGGAGTTGCTTTACGCATACAAAATACTGAATTAAAATGACGCTTAAAATATACTTCTTAGAAATGATTCATAGAAAATTGATCAAAAATATTTTCTTGCAAATATTTGACCATTTGGACATGGACAATTTTATGAATGATATGCTGAATACTTCCCAACTTTTGATAGTTTTGACGGTATTTTGCCACGTTTCATTGTTTTAACTTTAATCGCTTTCTGATGACAGTAAATCACTAGATTGTCACTGAAAACTTCCAACAAACAGCAGAATTTAGCCACGTCTGAATCACAAATAATTAGTCTGATTCCGAAAGTGGAAAACACCAGATTCGATGACAAAATCACTGATTTGGCAATCCTGCATGTGATTTGCCGACCAAACGACCAAACAAACACCAGCCCATCCTCTCACACGAGTTAATTAACACACCCTCCTTCTGGCGGAATTAACAAATAACGCACCCCTCATTCTCACTGATAGTTAACATTCATTGTTGCCAAGTGACTGTCATGTTGTTGACATTGTTACGTGTTACTCGAGAAGAGATACTTCTTGGCATGGATTGTGTGTGTTGTACGCAGGGAACTGCCGGGCAAGGCTCCTCATCATCCTCCAGCACGGTGGTGGCGGTGCAGTCGCAAGAGGGGACCTCCCCCCCGGAGGCAGCCGTCGAAGCCACCCCGGAAACGACGCCAATTAAGGTAATTGTTTCTTTTAATCTTATTTGGTGCTTATCTTTGCGCTTTAATGGGGGCCAAAAACTGTTATAAAGCGAGGCTAGGGTTTTGACTTGTTTTGTGTCTAGAAAATCTTAACACTAATTAATGTAACACGTGGGTCGATTGATGAATTGGTAAAAAAAAGTCGGTAAAACAATATTTTTTTTAAATCGGTTTTATTTTTGAACACTTCCTCCAGTGAGTTTCCTTTTTTTTTTAAGACTATCTGAAATTCTGCATAATACTTGTTTGGGTATTATTCGACGAGAATCAATTAAAATTTGAAATAAAACAACACAGTTGGGAGGGTTTCACTTTAATTGTTGAACACTGCAACATGTTTCACCACACAGTGGCTTCATCAGGCAGATGAAATAATGATTATTTCATGATTATTTCATCTGCCTGATGAAGCCACTGTGTGGTGAAACATGTTGCAGTGTTCAACAATTAAATTGAAACCCTCCCAACTGTGTTGTTTTATTTCAAATAGTATTATGGAGTTTCATCATGTATCCGCCTCATCAATTAAATATATAATCAATTAAAAGTCCGATTCGTGTAAAATTGTTGCATCTCTGCACAGAAGTCGTTTTTTTTTTGCAATAACTGCTAAGCCGCTCACTTTAAACGATTAGCAAAATTTGGCCTGAGAGGGGTTTAAAGAGTAGATCTTTGGAGATGTCAGGTCACCTGTATAACTTAATTTACCATAGTTATTAAACGACCCATGCATATGTACTGAAAATACTAAACTCTGTTTTTTTTTTAATATGACCAAACTGTGTATTTAGTGCGAACAGTTGCAGTCCTGCTTTAATAGTAGGGTATTTTAAACATCAAATTTTGAGATGTAGGTAAATGATTAAATAAAATCATAATTTGTCAAATACATTGTCCAATACAGAGATTTTCAAAAAAGAGAACGCTACAAGTTGCCACTTTACAACACATACAAGGATTTTTACATTTAAGTAAAAAAAAAAAGATCTTTATTGGCATAATACTACATTACATCTACACTAATCGCAGCCCCCTCTCTTCCTCTTGCTTTCCCTCTCTTCCCCTAACTTCTTCAGCGTCCTTACCCCGGCCCCATTCTCAATCATCCATTCCGTCACTCTTCTATTCCCTCTTATTTCCACCCATTCCTCCTTCACCCCCTCGCACTCCTCTGCCAAATAACTCCACGTGTCCCTCCCCCACTCACACATTACACACTTCCCATACTCTTCCCCCATCCACACCTTCCTACCTCTCTCCCCTGACCCACACCTCGCCAGCACCACCCTTTCCTTCCTACTCCATCTCCCCTCCACCAAATACCTCGGCATTCTCCTATGCACCTGCCATCTCCCGTACCTATCGTTGTATTCACTCCTCTCTATACACCTCTGTCTTTTCTGAGCTTCCACCTCCTTTTCCTTCTCTTTCACTCACGCATGCACCTTTACCCCATTCCCCAGCCATTCCATCACCTTCGTCTCAGACAAACCCACCCTTTTAAATACTTAATTGCTGTTGAGTTGCGTGAAGATGGTTTTAAATTAATGAAACACTTGTATCTTTTCTTCATTTGTCAACCATTGATAATGATCACATCGTGATCGAAATGTGCATTTGGTACTCCAAATAAATAAGTGAAGAAAAGATACAAGTGTTTCATTAATTTTAAACCCACCCTCTCATACATTCTCCTTTTCTTGCTCCTCCATCTACCCTCTCTCCCATTCACGCACGCCACCCACACTGCCTTCACCAATCTCTCTTCCTCCAGATCCCATAACTTCATCTCCTACCTAGCCATTCTCACCATTTCCTCACACTTTAGTTTCTCTCTATTTGTTGCCTGAAGCACTATGTATCCAGATGTAGCTCCCTAAATTTCTTCTTCCCCCCGTCCCCAATTTCCTTCCACATCTCTGCCTTCAGCCCATCCCTTCTTGCTGCCTTCCCTCCCTTCACCTCCTTGAACGCTTTTTCGACCCCCTTCTCCGTGAACTCTTCCTCTCCATCCCGTCGCCTGTCTTCTCCCATCCCCACTGGCACTCCACTACCTTCTCTGCATTTCCTTGTCCATTCTTTCAACGATATCCCTAACTGCCTCTTCCTTTCCCCTCTCCTCAGCACCTTCCACATTTCCGCCTTGTTCCTGCATTCCCTCAATTCCTTGCTCACTCTTTCCACCGCCTGCAGCTTCTTCCTCTTACATATACCATCATA
Organism: Philonthus cognatus; assembly: GCA_932526585.2. Classification (NCBI taxonomy): domain Eukaryota; kingdom Metazoa; phylum Arthropoda; class Insecta; order Coleoptera; family Staphylinidae; genus Philonthus; species Philonthus cognatus. Next base: position 63,267,097 of record OW052248.1, on the reverse strand, counting down.
TCTTTTCCTTGTTGCCACCACTTTCCCCTCTTCTCCTCCATTTATACATTTATCCTGTGAAATCACACGAACCGTCCTCTGAAATTCCTCCCCCCGTTTCCCCTGTTCTGGCATTGAAATCCCCCCCTCCCCCAACCATCCATTTTCTTCCTTCGCCCGCTCTCTCATCAATTGTCTTTCTAATGTCCTTCCAGTTCTTGTTGGCGTACACCACCCCCACATCAACACGATATCCTCCCTGTTGATAATTTACCCACACTAGCCTTTCCCAGGCAGTGGCAGGTGGTAGATAAATACATTTGTAATAGTAATCTTTGTGAGTTAATTGAATTGCCATATTAGTATCAGATTTCCCTTCACATAACCTATAAATTAAAAGTTGATTTACAACATAACATGTTCTTCTCCTAACCTAAAACACACAACCTGCATCACACCACTAAATTCTTAAAATGTCAAATTTGATTGGTCATATTAAAAAAAAAACAGATTATAGTTTCCAGCGTACATACAATTATACTAACCTAATAAAAACGCTTGGCGCATTAGGTTTGTTCGTTTGTTTTGCACTAAGTTGAACTGAGTTCAATTTTGTAACCTCATCAGTTAAAGTTAGTGTAACTTCACATTTAAAATTGCAGGCGTCCAGTTCATGTAACGAACAGATTCAGTGCAAAAAGTGCTGGACTAGTTCATGTAATGAACAGACCTAACGTGTGTGTGTGTGTGTCATCTCATTAACTGGGTGCTTCTTTGTTGTTGTTGTTGTTGTTGGGGCATGTGCAGGACATGCGGCTGATTTCGAACAAACAGTACCATCCTCAGCAGCAGCACGCTTCGGTGGCAAGAGCGCTGAACACGTTTGGTGGTTCCGCGCGCAATAGCAACTGGTCATCGACGGATAGCACCACGCCGACGCATTCGCAGCCGTCTTCGCCCATGCGCAAAGACGCCTCCGCATCTTTTAACTTCTCCTCGGAAGTCACCGGTGGCGGTGGTGGTCAGCACACGTCCGCCTTCGGCTTGCACAAGAGGAACTCGTATGCCAATCAAAAGCTGCAGAAACTCATACAGGACAGATCGCAAGTAAGCATGGGCGCCCGCACGTGCTATGATTTCTAAATGTACATGCATAATCAATACATTTTGAGCTTTATATTAATTCAGTGTTTTGTACGCGTTGTACATACATGAAGTAAAATTTAGAGTTTAGAAAAGCCTGAAATTTTACTTCATGCTTAATCTGGGAGTGGAAAACACTCGTTTTTAGCTTCAAATTGAATGCTTTTAATAATCACGAATGCTTAAAAATGTACAGTATACATACAGGGTGTCCGTATTTCAATAGAATGTATGGGGATCTCGGTTATTTGAAGAGATAGAGAGTCGGTTAAATGGAGGCAAAGTTGCGTATTTTAACAAATTTAAAATTAAAAAAATCTTTATTGGCATAATAATACATTACATCTACACTAATCGCTACCCGATCTCTTCCTCCTGCTTTCCCTCAATTCCCCCAACTTCTCGAGCGTCCTTACCCCGGCCCCATCCTCTCTCATCCATTCCGTCACTCTTCTATTGAGAATTATTAGTTTCGGTCATGATGTATACTTGACAGTTTTAATAATGTTTACTTTTGTGACTTAAATTGACATTAGACGACATTAGACGACATTTTTGACGAAGTTTCGAGAATTTTTAATGACTTTCTAAAATAATAGTTAATCTAACGCTTTTCGTTACTTTTCTAAGATGTCCTTTAATTTTTAAGATTCCTAAATTGTTTAGATTGATACATTTCATCGATTTTCCAGTTTTTGTGAATTAATCGTTAACGTTTGAAAACGTTTTGAAGGAAAGCCTTATATTTTTTGTCAAACAAAATTATCTAAAGTAACGACTTGAAAATTCATGAATACTGTAATTCTTTTTTTTTAATTAACGAAAGTCTAGGACAGTGATGGGGAATCTACGGCCCGCGGGCCAAGTCCGGCCCGCGGAAAGGTTTAATCCGGCCCGTTTAAGAGTGCTGTCGTGAGAATGGTTGAACGCGTTCTTACTTCGTAATGTGAAGACCCGCATAAAAACTACCTACCTACGATTAAGGGGAATATAACAGTGGTCTGAAATTTAATGTTAGGTTTATTTAAAAACTAAAGGTCCTAGAAAGTTGAAATTTTGACAGCGTATATTAAGCCCAATTATCTAGTAAAATATCGAAGTACTTTTTTTTTAAACAATTTGCTTTCAGAGGTATGAAAAAAATAATGTTAAATTTTTCAAAATTAAAAAAATATTCCCATATCTTACTAGTTTATACTATAAGGAATATAATGTGAACATTTCATAAGGATGCGATAGCTCATGCCCGAGTCAGGTTAAAATAAAAATCTTGAAAAATAAGACCGTAAAATACCGCCGCCTTGCGGATCTTCTCTTAGTTGAACGCGTTGTACACTCATCTGCACAATTATTGGAGGGGCGAGCAGCATGCGGCCAGCGTTTATCTCTGGGCCGGTGAACACTGTGCGGCTTCGCGTTTGTTTTTCTTTTCTTTTTTCAATCATAGTTAACAAAAACGGCTCGCGTCGTTAGCATTTATTCTCGTAAAATTAATATTTCGCAATTATAATCGATATTTTATTGTACCAGTGTTTTATTTTCATGCTTTCTGACTACTAATGAAATAAGTATTTTTTTATACTGCATGTTCACTAATATAGAAAACACGAAATGTTTCACTAATTTAAATAAAGATGTGTAATATACCTTTAATATTGGCTTTCCTTATTATTTGACAGTGTCGGTATTATTAAATTATTTTTAAAGTTTTTTAAGCTGATTAATAAGCCAGAAGCAATCGAATAACAATCAGTCTTGTTCAAATCATTATTTCGTCTTAAATCTTTCGTTATTAAAGCAGTTGTTAAATGCCATTAAACTTCTCGCAATAAAACTATTAAAGTAAATTGTAAAGTTCCTAGCAATCGGACCTATTTGAACCAACTGCGATTTCATCAACGAATCAATGATATCAAAACTATAAGAATAGTAAGAATAACACCAATATGACGTTGTCGTAGATTAATGTTACAAATCAACTATTTTTTACTGAGCACAGGTAATATTTGTTTGACGAATGTTTAAAAAAATGTAGGGTTTAACTGCGTGCATATTCATTGTTAATTATTTTAGAAAAAATAGAACTATAATAATAATAAGGTAGTTATTATAATGCATTTCAAATAATAAGCTTCTTGCTCAACATTGCACCGAGCCCAATATATTTTTTTCAAATTTGGCTGATTTATGATGAGTCATATTTTGATAGTAAGTAAATAAGGAATAAATGAATTGAAATTGAATGTTATTGCAATCCTCTATTTATACGGCTTAGTCAACTTAGCCCCCCGAAGTTCGACTTTTTAAAAAATAACTGTTGCGCTAGACGGGACTTAGCTAGCGCCACAAAAATTAGAGCTAGCGCCGTTTAGACAAGAAAGTTACGGGGGTTTGAACTTTCGGGGGGCTAGGTTGATGCTGGATGTTTCAAGTTTTCTTACAGTATTCGGATTCCTCAGAGCTAGCGCTACCAATTTAAAAGCTAGAGCCACCCCCACAACCCCAAAATATTATACAACATTTTAAACCCTAGCCCCCCGAAATGAGATTTTTTTAATCAAATTGGGTGCAAAAGTTCAATTCAAGGCTTTAAACGAGTGTTCTCCACTCCCAGACTAAGCATGAAGTAAAATTTCGAGTTTAGAAAAGCCCCGTGAAAATTTGTCGAGGGTCGCGCAGCGACCCGAGACAAATTTTCTGGGCTTTTCTAAACTCGAAATTTTACTTCATGCGCCACGCGTATAAAACGCTGATTTCAAGTAAAGTTCAAATATACACAAATTTCACAAAATTTTAGTGTTCTATACGCGTGGCGCATGAAGTAAAATTTCGAGTTTAGAAAAGCCCAGAAAATTTGTCTCGGGTCGCTGCGCGACCCTCGACAAATTTTCACGGGGCTTTTCTAAACTCGAAATTTTACTTCATGCTTAGTCTGGGAGTGGAAAACACTCGCTTAAAGCTTCAAATTGAATTCCTGTAAAAACAACATATATCTAAAGATTTAAACAAAATAAAGTGAATCTGGAATACGTCTACTTTAAAGAAAAACTCCCTGTATATCGTAGAATCAGGATATTGAGATAGATTGTGTTAGAATGAAAATAAAGTCAATTGAATAGCAACGAAAGGAGCTTAATCACAATTTTGTGGCATCGAAAAGATACCCATGTTTTGATTAGGTACATACATAACCCGATGTGTACTAGGTAAATTTTCAGGCATTCATTGTTTTTGAAAAGCGTTCAGTTTGAAACTCCCAACGAGTGTTTTCCACCGAGTAATAATGATTTAAGCTATCATAAAAAAAACAACCGTGAGGTACGCCACTGTCTTGCTAGCACTAGCTATCTCTTGAATAACTTTCTCATTTATCACTTGGTGAAACATTTTGAAATAATAATAAAGGATAAATTAAAAACACTTGGTTTGTTTCACTATTTGTTTCTATTTACTTGACTAGTTTCGCTTTTTACGGCATTATCAAGAGTGAATCAAGAGTGAACTTTGATAATGCCGTAAAAAGCGAAACTAGTCGAGTAAATAGAAACAAATAGTGAAACAAAGCAAGTGATTTTAATTTATCCTTTAATATCACTAGCTATGTCGTTGTTAGTGTTTATAGACTTCAGTATAGCAATTACAATGCCAAAAAAATTTTTGAAATCGTACGGTTAGTTTCCGAGTTATAACGATTTCAATTATCAAAAACAATCGTCAGTTACGCCACTGTCTTACTAGTGCAAGCTATCTCGTTGCCAGTGTTTATAAATATTAGTATAGTAATTACAATGCCAAAAGAGTTTCTTAAATCGTACGGTAAGTTCTTGCGTAATAACGATTTAAATTAGCTAGGAGTGAAAACACAATTGTCAGTTACGCTACTGTCTACTAGGCATCATGTTTCTAATAGCCAGTGTCTATGAACATAAATAAAGTAATTACAACGCCGAACTATTTGTTGAAAGCGGTATATTATATGCCAAACATCATTTTGTATTAAAATTCAGGAAGTAAATGGTAATACGCATACAGGATCTGAAAGCTCTTGCATCAAAATTTGGACGTGAACTTTTTTTTACCTGATATTTTTGAGAGAATATTTTTGTCATGTTCTGTTGGCGCTAGCTCTAAGTTATATTTTCCACCCAATTTGATTAAAAACATTTCATTTTAGGGGGCCAGGGTTAAAAATGTTTTATCATTTTTTGGGGCTGTGGGAGTGGCGTTGGCTTTTAAATTGGTAGCGCTAGCTCTGAGGAATCCGAATAGTGTAAAAAAACTTAAAAAATCCAAACTCGGGGGCTAGCATCAACCTAGCCCCCCGAAAGTTCAAATCCCCGTAGTTTTCTTGTCTAAATGGCGCTAGCTCTAATTTTTGTGGCGCTAGCTAAGGCCGGTCTAGCGCAATCGCTTTTTTCAAAAAAGTCGAACTTCGGGGGGCTAAGTTGACTGAGCCTATTTATACACATCATCATTTTGTAAACCCTGTACTAAACAAAAAAAACAGGGCAGCTTTCCGTTTAATTTTTTTCAATCTATTATTTATTTGTTGCATTCATAAAAACTAGAATATTTGACCGAATATAAATTGAAATTCTCCCCAAAATTGGGGGTATTTACCTAATTGGGCAGAGGCCAAATTAATACACATTATTTTCATGGCAATAGCAGTTAGGGAAGATAATATTCCCATTTAAAAAATATGATTGAAAATCCTATGTTTTTTTTCATATATGTGCGGCATATAAATATTCACAATGAGCTTATGAACATGAATTATTTTATTATTATATTTTTAAGAAATAATCTATAATTTAATAAAATAAAACACATAGTTTGTTCGGCTGTCGAAACTGGAGTCTTAAAAGTAAAAATAATGTGTTATAATGACAAGAATAAGAATCATCAGTTTTGTAAATACCGAAAAATAACACAGGATCCGATAACGCTTTCTAACGAATTGAAAACAATACATAGCTTGTATGTATTATCAGCGTGTTTAAATAATACGAATCGACACTTTCGTTCGATCCGTCTTTTTTATGCGCTTTGTTTTTTTCGTCTATTCCACGCGACGCGAGACCCCATCCGTTCATGCCAAGGAGCAATGCACAAATGCACAGCGAACTGCCGCTTTTCTCTCTGACTGTATTCTCCCCACTTGTGCTGTAAATTTGGCATCGGATGAGCTACTCTAAACTATGTGGGTCTTTCCAACACGATCGGCGTGTTACACTGCAATAATCCCCTTAAGCATTATTCTTTGGCCCGCTACGATTGTCTGGTTATTACAAATGGCCCGTCTTAAAAAAAGTTTCCCCACCACTGGTCTAGGAAATGCATAAAAAGCGTCAGTTTTAAAAAGTAACGAAAGGAGTAACTGAAAATCTTGAAAAATGCATGATTTTTCTCAAGATTTTGAAAATTGTTATAAATCTTGGAATTAAAAAAAAAAGTTTAAATATTGAAAAATTCATGAGACGTCAAAATATGGAAAATTAACAAAAACCCTCAATATTTTGTAAATTAATGAAAATATTGTAAAAAGCCAGTGATAATTTTATCACAAAAGTTTTTCATTCCCAGACTGAACATGATGTAAAATTTTGAGTTAAGGAAAGCCCAAAGAATTTTGATTTGGGCACGCAGCAAAATTTTACTTCATGCGCCACGCGCATAAAAACACTGATTAATTGTCAAGTTTAAAATATTTAAAAGATTTTTTTATTACAGATTATCTAAATACTTGAAAATATTAAATTTCAATATTTCTTGACTTTTCATCACCTCTTCACATTGCTTCAACACTTTCTCAAATTTAAACATTTCATCGTTTTTCTACACTTTCGATTTTTTTTAAATTCTTGCAATTGTCTACATTTTTACCTTGACATTTTATTACTTTTATTTATTTTATTTATTTATTTATTTATTTATTATCCAACAGATTCATAAGATCTAATAATAGGATAAATTAGAAAAATACAATTATAGCGCAATACAGTATAGTCACAATCGTTCACAATATAGCACTGCATATACTTTGAAATACAATGATTTTTACATAACTTAAAAACTAAAAAAAAAATAAAAAATAAAAAGTAAAAAGTAGAATTAAATTAAATGAAAACATGAAGTAGCGTAGTTAATGTCGATAATTCCGATAACCACATCTAGCGCAATCTCAATACATTTATATGTTATTCAACATGTAATGCGATGTCAAATGAGCAGTGAGCATTGATAAATTAATATGAAATATATCAATATCATGAGGCAGCATGTTTACCGAGTTACACATAGACATGATGGGCGAGTTAAGATAGTGTGTTGTATTTGCTCGATTATTATAAAAGATATTCTTATGTCTACTACCTGGGAACAGCAAAGTTTAGCCTAGAGATGAGGTATGAATCATGCAACTGATAATTAATTAATTTGTAAATAAAAAGAATTTGAGCCATACGTCTTCTATTTTGTAAAGATATTATGCCAAATTCTCTTTCAAGTTCAACTGAGCTGTAGCCTTGAACAGGATATTGTCCATGTGTTCTAAAGTAGAGGCATTTCAAGAATTTCCTTTGGATTTTTTCAAGGTTTGCGCACCACTGACAGCATGCAACTAGATAAAGACAATAAACTCTATTATTATTACTATTATATTTTAAAATATCGAGAATTTACGAGGGTGCGCTCACTTTTTTTGGTATTTTGCAAAAGTTGCGAATAACTCAATAACTAATATGAATATGGGAAAATGATTCAAATGATTGTAGATAATAACATTTTGGATAATTTTTCTATTCTCAAGTTTTTCGTAACTATCTTTTTCTCGGAGAAAAACGACAGTTTGTTGAAAGATTCGCAGACTTGTAATTTTTATAAAAGAAAATGTCAGTTGTTTGTTTCTTAATCAAGAAACAATTAATAATTGACATAATTAACTTATTTCACTTGTCAATTGGTTAAAGACGCATTTCACATTAAATCAGTGTTTTATACACGTGGCGCATGAAGTAAAATTTCGAGTTTAGAAAAGCCCCGCGTAGAAAATTTGTCGAGGGTCGCGCAGCGACCCGAGACAAATTTTCACGGGGCTTTTCTAAACTCGAAATTTTACTTCAAGCGGCACGCGTATAAAACACAGACACAGTGAAGAAGTTGAAATATTCATAAATTTCACAATATTTTAGTGTTTTATACGCGTGGCGCATGAAGTAAAATTTCGACTTTAGAAAAGCCTAATTTGGTTCGGCCGCTCCGCTCTGAAACTAACTTTACAACTTGTCATCCAACCTAACTTAACAATTCGTATAATCTAGCTTGACAACCCGTCATGTAACATAGCTTTATTACATTTTAAACAAAAAAAATTGTCATCCAACATAACCTAACAATTCGTCTCATCTAGCTTGACAACCCAATATCTAACCTAATCCGGCTTTATTAAATTTCATAAACGAAACAAATTGTCCTAGAAAACCTGTTCTAAAATATCATATTTGCTCAAAATTGTTCTCCACGTCAAAAATATCAAATTATGCCAAAGGAAAAAAAAATTGATCATTCTATTCACACAAATTGTCGTTTGTTTTTTGGATTGGGGTACACTTTTCCCATGCCGTTTTTCGCAGGATTTTTTTCCCATGCCATTTTTCCCGTGATAACATTTTCCAATGATACTATTTTCCAATAAAACTATTTTCCAATAATATCATTTTATTAAAAAAGTGCAAATTGTATACAAAGACAAGTGTAAATAATCAAAATTCTATATTGTATCCAATCAGTCTAAGGTATTCTAAAATGTATTCGCCGTCTGTATAATCTTCGAATTTTGAGACGATTTTGAAAATCCTGTCCTCGGTTATTTTTCGGTTAGGCCCTTGTTTCCTTTTAATTTTTTGCCCTAGGGCCGACTGCCGCAGCATCGTCTCAGTATCCGACTGTTCCTTCTGTATTTCCGTCAGAAAAGCGTATAAACTGGGATGATTTTTGACAGTGATCACCAGTGCCGTGGCAAGCTAGTTTGGCGCCTGGTGCCAACATTTTAAACGCCTTTTGTTTTCTTTTTACTTTCTACGTATGTAATACAAAAGAAGAGTATTGTTTTTACGAAAATTTGCAATAGAAAAATGTTGTCGCAATCAGGAGCGGATTTGATATTGACATTTTACATTGACTAATCTAAAGTTTGTCAACTGGCGCCAATGACGGCTGACTCCGACGTGTGTCCGAACGTCTCGATAAACGTCTAAAGTGGCACACCAAATGTCAAAAGTGAGACGTAAACTGTCAAAACTTACATCAAAAACAGATAAATTGTAGTAAAATGTCATTACTGACACATTGTGTTAAAAAGGTGAGATCATTTGATGCGAAAAAGTTTCAGAAATGTCGAAACTCTCCAAATAGGAAAAATGTGAAATATGTTGAAAATCATCGAAACACTTTAAGACATTTATTTATTAACTACTATTTGTTATTTTTCGATATTTCTACTCGCTTGTCGTAAAATCGTATTCTCAATTGTCTTTTGTCATTATGCAATCAAGATTCTTTAATCGAGTGCCTGATATTAAAGCACTCATAAACAATTTTTCTTTTTTTCAGAACTGTCAAATATCTCAATTGGATTAGATTAGACATCTTATAATTAGGTTAGACGACAGTCACTGATGTTAGTTTAGGTTAGATGACACCCTTATCGTAAAACTCAATCGAAAAATGTTTAACCTAACTTTACGTTATTAGTTTCTGTCGGTTTACATATTTTTTATTTGTGCTTTGCATGTGTGCTTCTTTCGTTTATTCTGTGTACCCTTCGATCGTCTCCACTGTCACTTTGTCATGTAAGATATATTAACTCAAACGTGAATATTTACCAAATAAACGAAAAATTATGTAAAAATGAAAACTTGAACACTAATATCGATAAGAACCGCCAAACAATTGAAAAAGCATAAGGACAGAAATGATAAAGTAGTTTGACAAAAGACTGTTGACATGTTGATATTATCGACAAGAATTGCCAAATAAATAAAATAAGAAATGATAAACTAGTAAAACATTTAGAAAAGACAGTTGTTAAAGTGATTTTATGTTAAAATAACAATAGACAGTGTCTGTTGCTTTTTGCCATTTTACGCCCCTTTTGACTATGACAGCCAACATACTGCTGTATTGTCAATAACAAAGATAACTGCCATTTTCTACGTTTTTAAAAGTTGAATAAAAAACGCCTCTGTCATTATTGATGGTACTTCACTGTGTGCCGTAGATTAAGAATCCGCAAATTGCTCTAACCTCGAAAATAACCGTGTTACGCTGCTCAACTGTCTATATGTATTACTTCACATCTGTTTTGTCAATAGAAATCGATCCCTTTGCGAATTTTAACCTAATTTGACGAACCTGCTTTAATCTCGAAAGCTGTCTAATTTTATTACATCACGTTAGTTTTGACAATCGCAAACGATTTCCTGGCGAATTCTAGCCTAGTTTAACGTGTCTCACTCATCACTTTTTCTCCCTGTTCAAAATTCCGACTTCTTGATTTTTTTCCACTCTTTCGAAATTCTGCAAAAAAACACTATACTATACTGACTGTCATTTCACTATGTAAACTAGGATTACATTAACTATTTTGACTATCATTTAGTAAACATTGTGACAGCTATGTCATAAAAGTTATAAATTTTAGACGTTAGAAACGTCGAAAGTAGGTACCTGTAGAAAGTGATGACATGTCAAAAGTTGGGTTAGATTAGTTGTCTCATTGTCAATTTAAGTTAGGTAAGATGTCACTTTGTAAGCGAAATGTCGACTTACTGCGACTGTCACCATAGTCACAAATGTTTTTTGTTAGTACTAGAAAATGGTAGCAATAATCGACTCACAGTAGATTCAGACCATTTTTGAACAATCTGTCAGTCCGATTAATCAAAAACTAGTAAGGGGCGGGCAATATCGAGTATGTCAAGGATCGAGCTGAATGATCAAGCAGTTGAAGTATCGAACAGATAGAGCAAAAAATTAAGCCGCAGGAAATAGTCTACCTAAAAATTTTACTGGCGCCTGGTGCGGTCGCACCGCTCGCACCCCCCTTGCCACGGCGCTGGTGATCACGCGGAAACGATTGTGCCATCCTTCGCTAATGTTGTTCGTCCTAGCTACATGATTTAGCACCGAATCATACTGATTCCATAACGAAGGATGATTCGTTAGAAAGCGATCCTGTGTTATTTTTCGGTATTTACAAAACCGATGATTCTTATTCTTGTCATTATAACTAATTATTTTTACTTTTAAGACTCCAGTTTCGACAGCTGAACAAACTATGTGTTTTATTTTATTAAATTAGAGATTATTTCTAAAAAATATAATAATAAAATAATTCATGTTCATAAGCTCCTTGTAAATATTTATATGCCGGATATACACAGAGTTTTATGTAACAACGAACATTTTCATAACGAGAATTTGTCTTTTAAGTACACAGAAGCATACGTTGAACATTTGCCGATGCTAGGTTTATTAAAAGAATTTAATTTGAAGCTTTAAACGAGTGTTTTCCACTCCCAGGCTAAGCATGAAGTAAAATTTCGAGTTTAGAAAAGCCTGAAAATTTGGTTTGGTCGCGTAGCGCGAAGCGCGGAGCGGCCAAACCAAATTTTCAGGCTTTTCTAAACTCGAAATTTTACTTCATGCGCCACCGGTACTAAACACTGATGCAATAGAAAGTTTAGCGGTGTGTTTTAAACTTCGTAATTTGTCATTGTTTTGTACCGGTGGCGCATGAAGTAAAATTTCGAGTTTAGAAAAGCCTGAACATTTGGTTTGGCCGCTCCGCGCTTCGCGCTACGCGACCAAACCAAATTTTCAGGCTTTTCTAAACTCGAAATTTTACTTCATGCTTAGTCTGGGAGTGGAACACACTCATTTCAAGTTTCAAATTATTTTTTTTAACAACGAGTATCTAAAGATTTACGACATATACTGTGTAATTCTTACATGTATACTTGAAAGAAAAACTTCCTGTGTGTACAAGTTGAGGCATTAATTGCGATTGATTGGCTACAGTTTTTAATGGTCATAGAGGCAACCCAATTTACACATAACTTAAAAAATAAAGGTGTCAAAATTGTATTGGATGAACATGTTCGGTGTTATATAAAACCATACCGAACAGTAACGGCCTTTCTACGTCCCCTGGCAGGTTTTCCGCGAATATAATTTAACTCAAAATAGTCGACGAGGGGCATGAAATCGTCAGGAGCCTGTTCTGCGAAGATGTCGAACATCTCTGCAACCTTATCCGATGGAACGAATGCCAAACCCGCCATCATTTGCGATGCCTCCTTTATGGAGCGATTTTCCCGGTCATTGTATCTGATTTGCAAACCTTCCGCTTGAACGCGCCTAAAAATCGACTGCGTCATATGGAAAAAACACGCTTTTACATCTGCTGTCGGATACGATTTGGAGGCCGCATTGATGATGGCGAGTTCGAAATCGGTGATGAGAATTTGAGGAGGGCGAAATGGCAGGCCCAGTTCTATACATTGTGATTCGACGACATCGAAGACTTTTCTGTACGCAGATTCATCTTTCGTTGCCAGCAGAGCGTACACAAAGGGAAGGGCGGTTTCTTGACCGATGTCGTCTATGGATCCCAAAATTGCGAAGAGCTGAGTAAAAATTGTAGGGGCTGCTTTAAAAGTTCCGTCGACGAACCACGTTCTGCATTTCTGAAGTTTCCTCAAATTCTCAGCTGTTCCAAAAACGATAACGCGTCCACATGCCAAATCGAAGTCATCGTCTTCATAAGAATCGTATAAAATGAAATTTTCGCCTGTAATTTAATGTAAAAGTCAAAGAAAAGTCGAAGTTAAAGTCAAAGTGTATCAAAGCAATAATATCCCAGTAGAGTGACTTTATATTTATCCGGAATACCAGCAAGATCATCCATCGCAACTGGATTTGCCGGCATATCTTTTAGTCTTTCCCGCGTAATGGCCTTCCGCATATTCGGTCTGCTTGGCAACTGCGATAAAACGCTACTCGGCACGCCAACCAGAGTACGCATAACCTGGACAGGGGGCATCTCAGGATGTTCAGCAGCCTTTCGTTTGATGGCCCGCACGACACGAACAGCTTCGACCTCTTCGAGATTAGGTGCGTGGCCTAGATGCTCAGAAGCCATTGGGCCTCCCCGAGTAAGGAGGAGCTGGGTACCCGATATGGCGGTTGTTTGCGCACTGGCATAGCATTGACCCTTTGTCCGGCAACTCCAGTTGACGAGACCTTTTTTCGTGACGGAATGCTTGTAGTATAGATAGCCGTCGATGTGCAGAAACCGGCCGCCTCTTCCATTCTCTATAAGCTCCAGGGTAATTGGTAATAAAGCTCCCGCCATAATTTGGTTAATTTTGATACGAATGATGGTGAACGAATGACAAATGCTATGACAAACGCAGGTTAGGAAGTTCGAAGTAGTCGAAATACTTGAAATGTTCGACAACATGAAAATCGAATCAGACGTAATAGCTGTGGGAAAAAATCATGGGAAATCTAATAGTCATGGGAAAAATGTCCATTGGAAAAAAATCATGGGAAAAGTGTCCCCATACTGTTTTTTGTCTACATAATTTGATATTTTCAACACTAGACAGTGTATGTTAATAATAGCAAGCAGAGCTGGGCAGGATTCGAATTATTCAGGATTCGAATCCTTTTAGAGCAGGGATGCACAGACTTATTAAGACTAGGGGCCACTCGGGCAAATTATGAACTGATGGCGGGCCGCCAGAAGTATAGGTAATTAAAGACAATAAAGAATTGATAATAATGTATTAAAATTGAAAAAGAATTTATTAATTTGAAGCGTGGCACTGCATTGTGCTTACAATCTTTTTTTTATTTGGCTCAAATTTACTTGTAGCAACACTTAAAACTGCTTACAAACTTTCGTTTGCAAGGCGGTTTCGATTTTTTGTTTTATTAATATTTAGTATTGAAAAGGTTTGTTCACATATATAGGTAGAACCAAATAAGCTGGCACATTTCAGAGCGTTTATGCGCAACTCTTTGTACGTATTTTTATCAATGCAACGGTAAAAGTTCAGCAAGTCTCCTTCGTTGAATTTGTTTCGTAAATCTTGGTCGTTTTGAATGTCGATAATTTCTAACTACATTGACTCTGGCGCATTTTCAACTGAAATCGTGAAAGGATTGCTAAATATGTGCAACAGAGATTTCACTTTTTTAAACTCCGAAAATCTGTCTTGAAAAGATTAAATCAAAATATATAGCTTTTCTACATAACTGAAATTAATCGCAGTTTTGTTGAATTTTTCAGCCATTTTCTTATAATTCGGAAAATGATTGTAATTTCCAGAATTCAATTGCGATCTGAAAAGTGTCAGCTTGCATTGAAAGGATGATACATGAGCGTAGAGCTGGGATATCAGTTGATTTTTGCCTTAAAGCCGTGTGTTCAAGACATTCAAATGATTTGTAATGTCAACTAAAAAAGCCAAATCACACAACCAATCAGGATTTTTAAGTTCCGGGACATCCCTTTGCTTTTCCCCCAGAAATATTCCAATTTCTTCTATTAAATTTAGAAATCGTTCCAGTGTCAATCCACGACTTAGCCACCTTACTTCTGTATAATACAGTAAATCTCCATATTCGCTTTCGATGTCATCAAGGAATTGTTTGAATTGCCTGTGATTGAGTCCTCGTGATTTTATGAAATTTATAGTCGAAACTACCACTTTCATGACATTTTGAAATTCAATTTTTTTAGAACAGAGGGCTTCTTGGTGTATAATGCAGTGAAACTGCATGAGATCTTCAGCGTTTATGTTTTTTTCTTGCAGATGCTTTTTCAGCAAAGTAACTAGCCCAGAATTGACACCAATCATCGAAGGAGCACCGTCAGTCGCAACTCCTGATAATTTTGATAAGTCCAAATCAGTTTTTGAACACTCATCCAAAACACATTCCTAATAACTCTTCTAAGACTTCAAAATCTTGAGTAACACCTCGTATGAATATGAGAAGCTGAGCTGTGGAACTAATATCAGTGGGTTCGTCGAGTGCTAATGAAAAAAATTCAATGATCTTAGTTTTTTCATTTAATTGTTCCGCAATATTACCTGACAAAGACATAATTCGTCTTTGGATAGTCATACGATTCAGTTGAATTTTCTCAAATTTTTTGCTGCTTCTGGACACATTTTCTTAGCGGCAATTTCTATGCATTCTTTTACAAAATCCCCATCATTGAAGGGGCGACTTCGCTTTGCTATCATTCGAGAAATTTCATAACTAACTTCTGTAGCTGTTTCTGAATCTTGAATGGGTTTTGTAAACAGCTTGCTGACCAGTAAGCTCCCGTTTTAAAGACAACATTTTTTGCTTTCTTAATTCGCCTGTAAACTTGGTAAAAGTAGGATGCTGCGTTTCATAGTGCCTTTTTACATTATATTCCTTTGCAATCGCAACAGAATTCTTGCAAATTAAACAAACGACTTTGTTATGCGACCATACAAAAAAGTATTTCTCAGTCCAAATTTCTTGAAACTGCCGATTTTCATCTTTAACCTTACGTTTTTTACTAGGCCCTGGCTTGTCCATGTTTCGTTCTAATCCTGGCTATGATTAACACAGCACCTAAAAACAATTACAGTACCTACTTAAATTACCCATCCTTTTTTAAATTACCAAAAATAATTGATTAAATATGTAGGGAAACACTTATTAATAACAGAGTTTTACTTACGATTTCACAACACAATTATACACGGCACTTGACGGAAAATCTACGTTGAATGTGGATCAAAATATATGACACCGGCTAGTCGAGTTAAAATCTACACTAGAACTATTGACACTTCACTCAAATTAAAACCGAACTGTCGGTCGCTGCGGTTAGCGTGGCTTTTATACCGCGCGTATAGAGTCGAAAACTGTCTGGAGAAATCTCGAAACCGACTCTGGAAGCTTCGTGTATCTACCTACGCGAGCAATCGGGAATTCGGGACTATTGCTATCTCGCTTGCTCTAACAATATAACCCGTGGATAAGCCGCCACCGCGCTACCGTCGTCGCCGCGCCGCCGGCCGCGGTGCTTCCTCAAGAAAACGAATTTAACCGAGATCGGCACGAACATTACCGACCGCTGTTTCTGACGCATGCACGGCGCACCTGGGGGTGTCGACTCTTTTGGGCACTTAAGAGCGCGCGCGCAAGATTCCAATTACTTTTCGAACATATTTTTTTTGGTTTTATTCTGGAATAGAATTCAATATTTTTCGAATGTATGAGAGTATTATTTTTGCTGTCGGTGGGCCACCAGTATTCGACCGGCGGGCCGCATGCGGCCCGCGGGCCGTGGTCTGTGCATCCCTGTTTTAGAGGATTCAAAAGTGGAATTCGAATACTTTAGTTCAACTGGATTCGTGATCCGGACTCGTTACATTTTTTTAAAAGGATTTGTATTTGAATCCAAATGTGGGTGATTCGAATCCTTATAAATGGATTCGAATATTTATAAAAGGATTCGAATACTTACAAAAGGTTTTCAATTTATTTATTTATTTATTTATTTGTACGGAAATCTCCATTTTACATTAAATATATATATAATAATAAATGTGTGTAAATTAAACATATAACAAATAATACAAAGCACATGATAGTTGTAAAATTCAAGTTACAATTAGCTAATAAATACAATTAAAAAACAACTACAAGATCAATGAGCGAAAGGTGGCGCTTAAACATATTGTAAGAATTACAAAATGTTAGAAAGTTTGGAAATGTATTTAGTCAAAAATAATTCGAATTAATTGTGAGGATGAACTTGAAAAATGTCTTGTGTGTTTTTAAATTTCTCGTTATATCACTGTTTTATACGCGTAGCGCATAAAGTAAAATTTCTAGTTTAGAAAAGCGACCCTCGACAAATTTTTACGGGGCTTTTCTAAACTTGAAATTTTACTTCATGCGCCACGCGTATAAACACTAATTTCAAGTGAGGTTTAAATATACATACATTCACAATACTTTTGTTTTGAACGTGTGGCGCATGAAGTAAAATTTCGAGTTTAGAAAAGCCCAGAAAATTTGTCTCGGGTCGCTGCGCGACCCTCGACAAATTTTCACGGGGCTTTTTTAAACTCGAAATTTGACTTCATGCTTAGTCTAGGAGTGGAAAACACTTGTTCGGCATCTATAAGAGCCTTTAATGACAATACTGATTCCTTAAAAGGAAATGGAAAACAAACAAACTGCTGTTATTTTCATAATCTTTATGAGTTTTGTTAATTGTCTCGTTGTAGATTTTTTTTAAGAATAAGTATTGTCATTAAAGGTTCTAATGGTTTTCGAACAAGTGTTTTCCACTCCCAGGCTAAGCATGAAGTAAAATTTCGAGTTTAGAAAAGCCCCGTGAAAATTTGTCGAGGGTCGCGCAGCGACCCGAGACAAATTTTCTGGGCTTTTCTAAACTCGAAATTTTACTTCATGCGCCACGCGTATAAAACACTAAAATATTGTGAACTCTATGTATATTTGAACCTCACTGGTAATCAGTGTTTTATACGCGTGGCGCATGAAGTAAAATTTCGAGTTTAGAAAAGCCCAGAAAATTTGTCTCGGGTCGCTGCGCGACCCTCGACAAATTTTCACGGGGCTTTTCTAAACTCGAAATTTGACTTCATGCTTAGTCTGGGAGTGGAAAACACTTGTTCGGCAGCTATAAGAGCCTTTAATGACAATACTGATTCCTTAAAAGGAAATGGAAAACAAACAAACTGCTGTTATTTTCATAATCTTTATGAGTTTTGTTAATTGTCTCGTTGTAGATTTTTTTTAAGAATAAGTATTGTCATTAAAGGTTCTAATGGTTTTCGAACAAGTGTTTTCCACTCCCAGGCTAAGCATGAAGTAAAATTTCGAGTTTAGAAAAGCCCCGTGAAAATTTGTCGAGGGTCGCGCAGCGACCCGAGACAAATTTTCTGGGCTTTTCTAAACTCGAAATTTTACTTCATGCGCCACGCGTATAAAACACTAAAATATTGTGAAATCTATGTATATTTGAACCTCACTGGTAATCAGTGTTTTATACGCGTGGCGCATGAAGTAAAATTTCGAGTTTAGAAAAGCCCAGAAAATTTGTCTCGGGTCGCTGCGCGACCCTCGACAAATTTTCACGGGGCTTTTCTAAACTCGAAATTTTACTTCATGCTTAGTCTGGGAGTGGAAATACTTGTTCTAAAGTTCATATTGCACGTTTTTATACAAAATCGACGAATGCCTTACATTTACAGCGTAAAACATTATGTATAATTAAAAGAAAAATTCACAGTATGTAATACAATAAGTCATTTGTAGAAATCATTAAAAGAAGTGTAGAATTTTACCTAAATTTTAGAGTTTACCATATAATTACGATTTTTATGTGTTTTAATTCAATTTAAAGTTCTATACCTTTAAAAAAAATGATCCTTTATTTTAAAAAATTATGCGTTTTTTTTTCACTTGTCAGTTTTGCTGCTTTAGGTCGGAGACGCCGGTGTAACATCCGAGATAAAGCGACTGCCGACGCTGCCGCCGACCAGCCCGCTGCGCATAATCCCCAACTCCACGGCGAACTCGACCGACGACAGCGTGCCCAACAGCCCGCTTCCGCTCACCATGACCCACCAGCACAGACTCGACTCGCCGGTGAGCCAGGAGGACGAGGAGGTCCTGGCAATCGTTCGGCTCGGCGGCGAGGCCGCCCAGCAGCGGCAGCACGCCGCCGGCGGTCTCAGGCAGCAGTGCGACAGTGTTCTGCGAGACGTGGACGTCGTCGTCGGTGGCATCGGCGGTGGTAGGAGTAACGAGGAGGAAATAGACGAGTGCGAACAGGGCTCCTCGCCGTGCACCTCCGGCGGCCTGCACATGCCCAACTCCCGTCAGATGTCCGATTTCCGGGAGAAAGTGAAGCGGTTGAGGTACCACAGCCAATGCGGCCCCGACGGGGACCAATTCGATGTGTCCGCCGGCAGCAGTCCCAGAAACTGTAAGTCATCATCGGCTATTTGTTGTCTCTTCTATATTCTTAGAATTCAGACGTCGATCATACAAGAAATTAAGATTAAGAATTTTTAAATTTAAGTATTGGAATATTCATTAGTTAGAACCCGAGTTCATAATAATAATAATAATACTAATTTATTGGTGCTATTACATTACAAGTATGTTTACACAGGTCAAATTAAATAGAAAGTAAAATATTTATACATAGATAAATTGTTATAATAATATATTAAGGTAATCAAAAGTTGTCATCCAAGAATTGTTCCCAGGAGTAATAGGCTTTTTTACAAAGTAATAGTTTTATATTTCTTTTGAATGCGACAATGGGTAAGCATCGGATTGCAGCAGGGAGTTTGTTGTAGAATTTAAGCGACCAGTAGTTAATACTGTCTCTCGATTTATTAAGTCTACGAAAAGTACACATGAGATTTTCTTTGTGTCGGGTATCATATCCGTGAATATTAGCCGCAGAGGTGTAATTGTCCATATTTTTCCTGATAAACAATAAACATTGAAAAATGTACAGGCATGGTAATTTTTATGAATACATGCTTACAGTCATCCCTGTAATTTAGACTGCCTAATATTCTAACTGCACGTCTTTGGAGCGCAAAGAGCCTATGTCTACACGCCGAGTGCCCCCAAGTAATCAAGCAGTAAGACAATAGTGATTGGCATGTGGCAAAATATGAAGTTCTGAGAACAAACGGTTGTACAAAATTTGCTAGATTCCTTAACAGAAATATATTTTTGCTCAGTTTACTAGCAATGTAGTTGACATTTTTTCGAGTGCACGAAGTGCAAGAGTAAAAATGTTCAAGGATAGCATGCAAGCGCAAGGCCGTAGCCAGAAAAAAAATGTCAGAGGGGGTTGTAAGAATTTCTGGGGGGGGGGGGGGAGTTTACTCAGGGATTCGAACCGTTGTTTTTTTCTTCCGTAAAAATAACGATTTTTTACGGTTTTCGGTTTACCTCCAAGTGATTGTTTAATTTTTTAAATGTTATTTCATATTAAAAAAAATGTTGATGTGTCCATTATAGCCAGGATTGCCAAATCATTGATTTTGTCACCAAATCTGGTGGTTTCAACTTGCAAATTCAGATAAATTGTTTATGATTCAGACCTGGCTTAATTTTCTAGTGTTTATTGGATGTTTTTAGTGACAATCTAGTGATTTACTGTCATGAGAAAGCGATTAAAGATAAAACAGTCAAACATGCCAAAATACGGACAAAACTATTAACATTCGGAAATATCTATCTTTATTACATTCATAAAAATGTCCATGTCCAAATGAATCATAAACTTACATTTCTAAGGAGTATATTTTAAACGTCACTTGAAATCATTGTTTTGTACGCGTGGCGCATAAAGTAAAATTTCGAGTTTAGAAAAGCCCAGAAAATTTGTCTCGGGTCGCTGCGCGACCCTCGACAAATTTTCACGGGGCTTTTCTAAACTCGAAATTTTACTTCATGCTTAGTCTGGGAGTGGAAAACACTCGTTTAGAGTTTAAATTGAACTCTTTTAAAATCAACGAATGTCAGAAAATTAACAGATAAAATAATTAAGAAAAAGTAATGTGATTTTATAAAAATAATGACGTACCATGGAACTGATACAACAATTGCAGATATTCCCTGTTCTTTTTAAAGTTTAATTTAAAGCTTTAAACAAGTGTTTTCCACTCCCAGACTAAGCATGAAGTAAAATTTCGAGTTTAGAAAAGCCCCGTGAAAATTTGTCGAGGGTCGCGCAGCGACCCGAGACAAATTTTCTGGGCTTTTCTAAACTCGAAATTTTACTTCATGCGCCACGCGTATAAAACACTGATTTCAAGTGAGCTTTAAATATACATAAATTTCACAGTGTTTTAGTTTAAAACGCGTGGCGCATGAAGTAAAATTTCGAGTTTAGAAAAGCCCAGAAAATTTGTCTCGGGTCGCTGCGCGACCCTCGACAAATTTTCACGGGGCTTTTCTAAACTCGAAATTTTACTTCATGCTTAGTCTGGGAGTGGAAAACACTTGTTTAAAGCTTTAAATTAAACTTTAAAAAGAACAGGGAATATCCGCAATAGTTGTATCAATTCCATGGTACGTCATTATTTTTATAAAATCACATTACTTTTTCTTAATTATTATTTTCTGTTAATTTTCTGACTATCGTTGATTTTAAAAGAGTTCAATTTAAACTCTAAACGAGTGTTTTCCACTCCCAGACTAAGCATGAAGTAAAATTTCGAGTTTAGAAAAGCCCCGTGAAAATTTGTCGAGGGTCGCGCAGCGACCCGAGACAAATTTTCTGGGCTTTTCTAAACTCGAAATTTTACTTCATGCGCCACGCGTACAAAACACTAAAATATTGTGAAATTTATGTACTGGGTGGTCAACTAAGGAATTTCGATTTACAAGCGCTCTAAAATTGTTTTGAATAGGAATAGAGAAGTGAGGTTGGTCTTAAACGAAGGAGGGGCTCATGGAAATTCAGTCGCCATGGTTCGCTGGACGGGTGAGGAGCGTTCGTTCTGTGTGCGCGCTTATTACCAAAATCAAAATTCTTGCATTATTGTGCGTCGTCGTTTTCGTGCACATTATGCTTTGCACAATCTTAACCAATGTCCGAGTGCTCAACTCATTCGGAAATGGGTCAGAACATTCGAAGAAACTGGTTCGAAATTGCCCCAGCGAGTGATAAACCGTCGACGGTCTGTGAGAAACGATGCAAACGTAGAGCGAGTGAGAGCATCTGTTCGCAACCAACCGGGCCTCTCGACACGCCGGCGCGCGGCCACTCTAAATGTGAAGAGATCGTCATTGATAAACATTCTTCATAAAGATTTACACATGCACCCCTACAAGATCCAATTAGTGCAGGAATTAAAGCCAGGGGACCATCAACAACGCCTTGATTACGTCAATGAAATGGTGAACCGATTTCAAGCGTACGACAACATTTTTTTCTCTGATGAAGCCCATTTTCATCTGAACGGCTATGTAAACAAACAGAATTGCCGGTATTGGTCTTCAGAAAACCCCAAACAGCAACATGAAACTCAATTGCATAGTCTGAAGGTCACAGTTTGGTGTGCAATACACGCACAAGGCATTATTGGCCCGTACTTTTTCGAAGACGGACGCGGCCGAGCAGTAACAGTGAATTCTGATCGTTATGTGGACATGTTGAACAATTTTTGTGAACCAGCCCTTCAAGACTTTGATGGATACAATCGGGACACTTGGTTTCAGCAAGACGGGGCCACTTGTCACACTTCAAATCGGTCTTTACCTGTTATTCAGGCGCTTTTTCCTGAAAAATTGATTTCTCGGCGTGGAGACCTTCCATGGCCCCCCAGAAGCCCGGACTTGACACCTTGCGACTTTTACTTATGGGGATACCTCAAAAGTGTAGTCTACCGCAACAATCCCCGCACTCTAATTGCGTTGAAGGAAAATATCCGCCAGGAAATTCAAGCCATCGGTCCAGAAACTTTGCGACGTGTTTTTCTAAATGTCGGGGTTCGACTCGAAGAGTGCCAGCAGAAAAACGGTGGACATTTGGACAGCGTAATTTTTAAGAAATGAATTTCCAAAGAGCTGAACATTATTTGTAAAAAAAAAATTATAATTGACTTGATAGTTTTTGTTTTATTTCTCTTTTAAATCGGAATTCCTTAGTTGACCACCCTGTATATTTTAAGCTCACTTGAAATCAGTGTTTTATACGCGTGGCGCATGAAGTAAAATTTCGAGTTTAGAAAAGCCCAGAAAATTTGTCTCGGGTCGCTGCGCGACCCTCGACAAATTTTCACGGGGCTTTTCTAAACTCGAAATTTTACTTCATGCTTAGTCTGGGAGTGGAAAACACTCGTTTAAAGCTTCAAATTGAACTCTTTTAAAAAACAACTGATGTCGGAAAATTTTCACCTAAACTAGTTTCACACTCTATCTTCTAACCTAACCCTAGCTGAAATACCAACTACGTATATTTATTTAATTAGAATGGCTGCAAAAGCTCAACCGTAAGTTAACCTAACTTTTAATCTAACTTTGGTGGTTCATGTTATCAAATTTATCCTGAGTAAATGCTACTTAAAATAACCTAAACAACTTTCTCTAAAGTTCGATATTCAGTGCAATAGAAAAACAATGGAAATGTAATATATCAAGCGAGCCTAGAAAATAAACAACAACTATTTGTTGATTTAGACAAACAGTTGTTGTTCGAATCAAAAAGTTAATCGTATTGTTGTTACTTGCTTGAACGGTAAGTGAAGTTAAAATGAATCCTAGAGGTAATTACTCTAACAAGGATATTTTAAAATTATTTTACATTCACGGCAAATTTCAAAGAGTTGTAAAGAGGACCTGCCATGCATTTAATCAAAGGTATCACCATTTAACGCCAATGAATAGATGAAAATTTGGTAGAATCGAAGAGAAGTTTCTCCAAACTGGCAGTACTAAATAAATAAATAAATAAATAGTCTTTATTCAATATATGAAACATGAAATACATCAATACAGAAATGAACATAACAGATAACATATTTGATGGCGTCAATAAAAAAAAAAAAACAAAAGGTTAATATACAAATATAGTAAAATACAAATGCTTATACTAATTATACACATTAAAATAGTTTAAAAATTCTACAGTTGAATATGGTTCAATAGTTAAAATTAAATCAAATACATTGGATTTGAATTCCTTAAAATTAATTATTGCTTTTAAATTGATCGGTAGTTTGTTATAAAATTTCACACAAGCATAAAACGCGCACTTTTCCGATAGAGTCAGTTTGTGAGTAGGGTAATTTACGTTATTTTTGTATCTCGACATTTGCCTTTGTGTTGTATCAAACAGATGTTTACATTTTTGACAGAATATAATGCACTCAAAGATGTATAAACCTGGGACCGTTAATATATTATTTTCTTTAAACTTTCCTCTACAAGATGATAGTTGTTTTATTTGGAAAATAATTCTGATTGCTCTCTTTTGCAATTTAAAAACCTGCATAATATCTACTAAGGATGCCTCAACAAGAAATAAATTTGTAATGGACGAGGAAGCCAACGAAGTAAACTTACTAGCATATTTTCAAGTAAATCCTCATGCTTCAATAAGATCTTCGCGCGATGATCTTGGAATAACTCAAACATCTATTGAACGTATTTTAAAGAGGAATAAAATGCACCCATATTTATTTGTTAAAGTGCGAGCGATTAATCCAAATGATCAGATACGTCCAATACAATATTCTGAAATGATGTTAGTAAATCTTCAGGAAAGTGGAAATTTTATTCGTAATATTATTTGGACCGATGAAGCAAAATTTAGCAGAGAAGGCATTATAACTACATAAACGCATAATTTGCACTTTTGGACTGATGAAAACCCACACTTAACACGAGAAGCCAACTTTCAAAATACGTTTAGTGTTAATGTGTTTGCTTATATGATGGGCGATGTTGTGGGATTTGAGATCTACAATGAAAATATAACTTGTGATCGATATTTACAAATTCTCAGAACAACTATCACAGACTTCATCGATAATTTACCCCTGAATATTATTAGAAATTGCTGGTACCAAATGTTTGAAGATCGCTGGTTCGGACGAAATGGACCACAGTGATGGCCCCCAAGATCCCCTGATCTCACACCACTTGATTTTTATTTATGAGGGTGCATTAAAAACAATATATATATTAAAAGTGCCGAGATTCTTTTCGCAATCTACAACAAGTTAGTCTTACAAAGACTATATCAAACACTCATTGAAACAACTACTTCCCGGGCTAATACCCCGACGGACATTGAATTATACAACAAGTGTTTGCTGTTACATACAGTAACCTACTGCAAATGTAACAATTTGGGTCAAATTACTTACTAACTTGTTGTAGATTGCGAAAAGAATCGCACGTTTAATGTTTGGAGTATTCTGCAACCAAGAATAATATAATAATAATAATAATCTTTATTTAGCATCTTTGCTATATAATAACATAGAAAAATATATGTATATCTATATATATATATAAAATAAACATTTGATCATCCTTAATCTATTGGATTGGCAATTTCATTTATACTTAACAATATATATGTCAAGACAGTTAATTTCAAAGAAGGCTATCGAAATTAATATAGCAAAAAATAGCGAAATAAACCGCAGAATTTTGAAGTGTAATAGTATTGATATTTCCAATGGCTTTTTATTTTTTTGAGAAAACGGCTAGTCTCAGAAAGTTGGGACAAAAAAAATTATTACAAAAACCACATTAAAGAATCGAATGGTAATATTGTTTTTTTCCTAAAAAGGTTGACATCCTTGAGAATTTGCTTAAAAATGTCAACATTTCCTGTTTCCATGGGCTTAGAGGAAAAGTACAAGAGTAAACAAAAATTAAGAAAAAAATGAGCCGACACAAAGTATAATAAATCTAAAATAAATCGTGACCCGATTTTATTTTGGGGCTCCGTAAAATATTTAATGCTTTAACCCTTTCTATTGCTAAAATAGGTTGAAAACCACGAGACTAGATCTAGATCAATGAATTAATAGTTCGTGTTTTGATCGCACAGATAATAATTGTCTACGATCTACAATTTGACGAAATAAGCACCAAATAAGCATATAAATGCAAAATAGGCATAAAACCGAAAAAAATATGGAAAAAAAGCAACAATCGTATCAAATAATTCAACTTTTTATAATTCGTACACATTTTATTACTTCATGTTGATGCTTTTAATTTTCAGCATAAGCTGTTTGCTCAAAAATCTGAGCTCTAGTAATAATTATGATAATTGCACACGTTTCAAGCCTGTAACTGTACATTTTATTTTAATAATTGAATAAAATAAGAAGTATATTTTTAAAATCTATTCGAACCCGTGCTTAAAGAGTCGCCTTCGTCATTCTATTAAATTCCGGAAACTTTGGACTCTCTAATTGGGCTTTTCGTAGAATTCAGATGTCGATCATGTTCAAATACTTATATTTCAGCTATGGTTTCGAGCAACAGGGTGCGCCGCACCAACTCCTGCCCGGAGATGAAGAAGGAGGTGATAATCGCGGCGAAGGACACCGTCGACAGGACCCTGGAGGAGAACGACGACGAAGAGGAAAACCATCCGGAGGAGGAGAACGTGAACGGTTACGACAACGGAATCGGCCCTAGGAAGGAGTTGCACACGGCGGAGACGCAGACGGATAACTTCTGGCCGATGCCGTACGAACACCTCTTCCTCAGCATCTTCCCCTCCATGGAGAATTCAGAAGTGAAACCTAGTCCGGCGCCCAGTCCGGCGCCGTACAACTTGTCACAGGATAAGTGCAGCCCGGCTTTGTTCAACGATATCCTAGATAGGTGGGTACATTACATTTCATTTAACCAAATAAAAGACGTGTTGCACATTCTTTTTTAAAATGATTCATGATCTCAAAGTTGGACACATCTGCTGCTTTAAAAGAGAATTTTAACTTGCAGGTACATTCACGTCGCGTGTCAGTTGAATAACGAGGGCAAGTCACCGTCTTCGGGGGGCGGAGGACAACAACAACAGAAGCAGCACGCGAAGGATCAACTGCAGTTGCAACTGTTGCACCAGCAGCTGTCCTTTGAACAACACCGGAGAGAGACACACGCCGTCCGTAATAGGACGCTCTTCACCGACGTCACCAGGAACAAGGTTCTCCAGGAGCACAACTCGGCCCTGGTAATTTTTTAACTCTACAAGTGTCTCTATTGTTATGTGATTTACATTTGCCTGCGCGCTTCTTCCCAGACGGACGCGGTGAAACTTCAAGAGGCCAACATCGACGAGCTGAAGATAGAGATCAACGTGTGCAGGAAGGAGAAGCACGCCAAGGAGAAGGCCGCATTGGACACGGCCAACTATTGGGAAACCAAGGTAAGTTTTAACCTGGCTTCCAAAAAAATGCGTTTTAAATCGTAAATATTACATCGAAAATTGCCTTTTAAATGTAAACGACACGTCGAGACATTTTATAAATACAGAAATTTTAAGATGAAACATTTCTTGCATCATGTCGATAACATATAGGGATTTACTTGTAAAATTTGAAATGTTTCAACATCGATTTCCCCAATTATTTGACTGTATCAGTGTTATTAGATTTTATTTAATTTTAGTGTAAAGAATTGGAAGGGACGTGCAGGATGCTGGGCGACAATCACGTGGCCTCGATGAATGCACTACTCCTGGAGAAGAAAAAAGTCGCAGAATTGGACAATAAGTGGCAGACGGCGGAGGCGATGCTGCTCGATGCCAACGCCGAAGTTGCAGTGAGTATTATTATTTATGAAGGTGGATGAGTGGGTGAGGGGGAAAGGGAAGGAGGTGGAAGGGCAAGAAAGGCAAGGGCGTATTGAGAGAAGTGAGTATAATGATATGTACGGGAGGTGGCAGGTGTATGGAAGAGTGCCGAAGTATTTGATAGAGAAGGGATGGGGTAGAGAGGATAGGGTGATTGTGGCAAGGGCGAGGTGTGGATCGGAGGAGAGAGGAAGGAAAGTATGGATGGGGGAAGAATATGGAATGTGTGGACAGGGGAAGGATATGTGGGGACACTTGGCGGAGGAATGTGAGGGGGTGAAAGAGGAGTGGCTGGGAGCGAAAGGGAATAGAAGGGTAGTGGAGTGGATAAGAGAGGATGGGATCGGGGTAAGGACGTTGGAAAAGCTGGGGAGGGAGAGGGAAAAGAGAAGGGAGGGTAAGAGGGATACGGAAATGGAGAAATAACGAATGAATTGTAAATAGTCTGTAAGATATTAAGATATGCCAATAAAGGTCTTTTTTTTTTTTTTATTATCTATACTTTATGCAGAAATGAATTAATATAAAAAAAATTGTTTAGGTGGCGAAGGAACAGGTGTTGGCGGGTGAGAAGGGACGCGCAGAACTAGTCCAGGTCAACAGGGAACTGCTGTTGGCTGGTGAGATCATCCTCAAGTACAAAGAGAGACTGGCCGATCTGAGTTTGCAGCGGAGGTGCGATCGGGAGGTGTTACACCTGACCGAGGTTTACCAGCACGAGATTAAATGTGAGTTTCCATCGACCAGAAATCTGGAAACTAGTTTTCAGACTATAAAATTGGATTTATGTTTTGTTAGCTCTTCAGCAACAGATGGAATCGAAAATGACAGCCCTGGAGGCGTGCCGGACGAGGATCACCGAGTTGGAGCACTGCTTGCTCCAGTACGACGAGTCCAATTCCGTGCAGAAGAAGGTTTTGAATGAAGTCAAGGAGGAATGCTATGAAAAGTTAAAGGTATAAGCGATTAGTTCACACAATAAATCCTACTAGAATTAATTTATCATAGTAAAACATTGAAAAAACTGTTTTTATTCCTTACTTATTTACTTTAAAAGTGAAGTAAGGAATAAAAACAGTTTTTTCATTGTGATTAAATACTCCACATAACTCAAATCAAACAATTAGTGATAGTAAAACATTGTTCAACAGTTTATATCAGTACATACAAGTCATCATTTGTCAGGTTTAAGAATGTGCATTCATGTATTTTATAGGTTATAGAGAGTAAATATCAGACGCAGCTATCGATAAACAGATCCCTGGAGGAGAAAATCCTGGAGCTGTACCAGCTGGTAGAGACGTCGGGCAGGTGCCGGGCCGTCCACTCGCCGGACACCAGCAGCTGTCACGAGGTCAACGCCACAGCGACGGACCGGACCGGCACGGCGCCCGGCCTCAGCCCGCACTCTTCCCCGCTGTCTGCCTCGCTCGCCTCCTCCGAGGGCAGCGTGGCGTTCATGAACTCCTCCTCTGACATTAAAAATTTACAGGTAAATCAAAGAAGAAAATGTATTTCTGCTTAAAATAAATAAGATTGAGCGCAAAAATATAAAGATGTTTTTTGGATTGATTGAGTTACTTGAAGATAATTATACTTTGATTAAAAAACACTTAGAACCTTTC
Source organism: Philonthus cognatus (assembly GCA_932526585.2). Taxonomy (NCBI): domain Eukaryota; kingdom Metazoa; phylum Arthropoda; class Insecta; order Coleoptera; family Staphylinidae; genus Philonthus; species Philonthus cognatus. Next base: position 63,237,901 of record OW052248.1, on the reverse strand, counting down.
TTCAATACTTTATTTTGTAACCAAATGTACATTTCGGACACGAAGTGTCCGTTATCAATGGTTTGATACTAATACGAAAAATATACATTTTACACTGATATATATGTATATACACTAAAAAGTGAGGGAATTAGAGGGTGTCGGTAGGGGGTGTGGTTATGGTGGTAATAAACTAATTTTAGCCGAATAAAGGTTATCTGTGAGTAAGTAGGTATGTGTTTGATGGGGATTCCAAGGGATTAGGAAGAAGAAAGAAGTTACTTTTATGTTTGATTTATTGAATTTGGCAAATTCCTACCGGCATTGATCGAATAAAATAATTTCAGATCATCACGGATGAAAAGGAACCGAAGCTGATGAGATCCAGCAGCACGATCGAGAGCGAACTGTGCCAGGAGGCTTCGTCGTCCAACACCGCCACGCCGCCCACTTCGATAAGCATCGCCCAGACCGGCAAAAACGACTGATTTTATTATCCACATTCTGGCGAAATTTTCTAAGAAACAGAGAAAAACTATTTTTTACGAGAGATTGGTCTTAATTGCGCACACCACCGGCCGTGTCAGAGATTGTTTTTGGAAAGCTGCTTCAGCGACAACACAGAAATTCGACCTGAAACATATATTTTTATCCCCTTATTATCATACATTATATTATTATATAACATAAACATAACATACAGTCCTCTTTTTAAATTGTTTTTATAGTAATTGCCATTGTGATCTACTAAAGAAATACAAAGCAGGTTAAATTAGAATCAAAACATTAGCACATAAGTTGGCGTCAACAACTGACATTGACACCCGCTGATAGAGATAGTTGACACTACAATAATAATCGTTATTTAGCACTTTGCTATACAATAACATAAAAAGTTAGACTGTTATTCGGGCTAATTTTGTAAGCGAAATGTTAAACTTAACGTACACGTCATACCCTCTAACGTCATAATCTAAACGGGTTTGCTAATTTATATGTGTACTTAGATTGTGAGGTTATGGTATAGTATGTTGGGCGGTGGGTCATTTAGCCACTGAGCTTGATCTGAAAGATCTGCAGGGTGTTCTAAATTATCGGGCCGCCATCGGTAACTTTGTTATCTTTGGAGCTACAAAGTCGGTTAAATTAGCAAACTAGTAGTATTTTTTACGTACATTACGATGGTGTAAACGGAAAAACAAATGAACCTCAGGTTTTGAATTTATTCGCAAAAATAACTTTTTAAATAGGATGCCCTGTATATTTTGACATTTAGAAAGAGAAAAATACTTAAACATAAAAATCTAAATAAATGATTATCGTAAAAATGGAGATAAAGGAGTTATAGGCCATTAAAATACTGCATATTTTGTAATAGGATTACCTACACGAAATCAAAACGGCAATAAATAAACGATGTCTAATGTTGTCAAAGTATCGATGCTTATTGACATATAGCCAATTTTCTTGCATTATCTTGATTTTTGTCATAACAAGAAATGGGACTTGTTAGTGTTATTTATCATGTTAAAAAAAAATCCTGCTGAAACGGCTATGCGCTATGCGGAATTATTTCCCAGCCAGGTTTAATCAAACCAGACTTATTTCTTAAGGTAGTACAGGAAATGTGGAAATAAAACAGATGCTTTTAAAACGAAAAAAGGAAGAAAGATTTTATTGTTAATGAAGAAACTGAAATCAAGGCAAGCAATGATGTTCGTAAGAGAGCTGAACATTTCTAACATCTATTGTATTTTTTTATTTCCATCTATTTAGTTAATTATTTATTAATTCTATTTTTTTACGTTTTAATTCCAAATCCTGTACATACTTTAAATAAGTAATTACTTTAAATCAGTGATCTCCAAACTACGGCCCGCGGGCCAAATCCGGCCCGCGACTTGCATGAATCCGGCCCGCGATTGTTTGTAATTTTTTTTGTAAGTGTCGTATTTTGAATTATTGTAACAATTGTTCCTTAAATTTTTCATAATTTTATAAAATTAATCGGATCTTGGCCGACTTTATTATGTAGAATTGTATTGGTGGCCCGTGAAGAAGATAGTTTGGAGACCCAGGCTTTAAATAAACGCACACTAAATTTGTGTAACTTGTAGAATAAACATTTGAAATAAAACAACGCAGTTGGGAGGGTTTCACTTTTATTGTTGAATACTGCAACATGTTTCACCACACAGTGGCTTCATCAGGCAGATGAAATAATTTTTTTTCAGTCACATTATAGGATAATCATTTATTAAGCTTTTTTGTTTATGTATTTTTTCTCTTTCTAAATATGTCAAAATTTCTCTTTCTAAATATGAAAAAATGTTGTTTTTGCGAATGAATCAAAAACCTGAGGTTCACTTGTTTTTTTGTTTACACCATTGTAATGTACTTAAAAAAGACTACTAGTTTGCTAATTTAACCGACTTCGTAGCTCCTAAGACAAAGTTGGCAATGGTGGCCCGATCATTTAGAACACCCTGTATTGTAATAGATTGTGAGCCCGATTGTGGCCCGATCATTTAGAACACCCTGTATTGTAATAGATTGTGAGGTTAACATAACATTTCACTTACAGAATCGGCCCGCTTATTAAATTAGATTCAACAATCTTTGTATTTCTACTAGGTTACAAAATCCTAACGATGAGTTCACCATAGAAAAACGAACTGTTATAGACTAGAAATCGATTGGAAATGAAGAAGCAGGGGGTCGATACACTCTGGATATCGTCTTGGGCGATTTGTGATGATTGTTGTTGAATGATATGATTGTTATAGGCTGATAATAATTATTGTTAAAATATTCGTTTGGAAGTGATTTTTATTAAATGTGTTTAATAACTAATATGAAAACACATACATTTGTCTATTTCTTATTATTATTATTAAATTTATTTTTTGTTTACACTGAACATTTCATTTGAATCTATTCATTTATTACTAAAGAAGGGCTTACAACAAGAACAACAAATAGACGGGTGAGTATAATTTTTGTAAAATCTATTTATAATTGATGATTGTGTTTAAATAAATACTTGAAGTAAAACCGTTTCAGTGTATTGTATTTTCTCCAAAAGTGAATAGGGATTTGTTTATTTAATAATTTGTATTAAATCAGTAATTACTGATCGTTAACACGCAATTCGTAATATTACTTAATTTAAACACGTTAACTGCTGTGCCCGAAATTGGTGAAGCCGCTGTTAGGCCGCACTACTTTTTCAGGCCTTTAAATCAAATCTAGCCTGGAAACCAGAAGTGGTAGGTTTCCAGATGTTCACCAGTTTGTTAGATAATAATAATAATACTTTGTTTCCCAACAGAAGAACCAATACAGGGAAAGATTGAACATTCGCATGTAAAAATGTAAATACAAATTATTAGATTAAAAATAATAATAATAATAAATGAAACTTAAAAATAAATGAGAAAATATCACATTGTACAATAAATTAGATTATTGGATTACAACAAATAATAATAATAATAAATGAAACCTAAAAATATTAGATGTTAGGATTGTAATAAAAAGCGTAAGTTTCTTGTGTTATCTTACATATTTAATTCTATTTACATAAAATTAAAATTCGTCACAACCTCTATCAACCTATTAAATAAAATCACTAATAAATGAAGTATTTATCATTCCACTGGTTCCAAAAATCGAAGGCTTCCTTTTGGGGATTCACACCGGCAACGGGCTCAACTCCAATATCCATGTAATGGAACTTATTCTTTTTAACCCGTTTCCATTTCTTCATCGGCCTCCTGTTTTTCGCAAAATCTGTGAAAATCTGCACAGTACTATCAATGGCCTTTTCTTCAACACTACCCTTTTCGAACGACGGAGAAGCTGCTCTTTTGAAGAGATAGGCTAGATCTTCAACATGACAAGCACCTTAAATCATAACAAAAGAATATATTTAGTAATTTATTACGTTGCATAACACGTTGCATCAATGTTACCGCGCAACACGAAACGTTGAGCTTTAAGTTGCATGAATGTTGAAAAACGCTGAATGTCTGCTTACCAGGAACGTTGCATGCTAACGTTCTAAGAAAAATGTTGCTGCACAAAGCAACGCCTATGCAACACGAGCGATTACTCTTATTTTTATGCAACCTAACACACGCATGTATGTATGTATGTTAAGTTGCATACGATGAATGCACAAGAAAAATGTTGCTGCACAAAGCAACGCCTATGCAACATGAGCGATTACTCTTATTTTTATGCAACCCAACATACGAATGTATGTATGTATGTTAAGTTGCATACGATGAATTCCTACGAAAAATGTTGCTACACAAAGCAACGCCTATGCAACACGAGCGATTACTCTTATTTTTATGCAACCTAACACACGCATGTATGTATGTATGTTAAGTTGCATACGATGAATGCACAAGAAAAATGTTGCTGCACAAAGCAACGCCTATGCAACATGAGCGATTACTCTTATTTTTATGCAACCCAGCATCCGAATGTGTGTATGTATGTATGTTAAGTTGCATACGATGAATGCATAAGAAAAATGTTGCTGCACAAAGCAACGCCTATGCAACATGAGCGATTACTCTTATTTTTATGCAACCCAACATACGAATGTATGTATGCATGTTAAGTTGCATACGATGAATGCATAAGAAAAATGTTGCTGCACAAAGCAACGCCTACGCAACATGAGCGATTACTCTTATTTTTATGCAACCCAACATACGAATGTATGTATGTATGTTAAGTTGCATACGATGAATGCATAAGAAAAATGTTGCTGCACAAAGCAACGCCTATGCAACATGAGCGATTACTCTTATTTTTATGCAACCCAGCATCCGAATGTGTGTATGTATGTATGTTAAGTTGCATACGATGAATGCATAAGAAAAATGTTGCTGCACAAAGCAACGCCTATGCAACATGAGCGATTACTCTTATTTTTATGCAACCCAACATACGAATGTATGTATGTATGTTAAGTTGCATACGATGAATGCATAAGAAAAATGTTGCTGCACAAAGCAACGCCTATGCAACACGAGCGATTACTGTTATTTTATGCAACCCAACATACGAATGTATGTATGTATGTTAGGTTGCATACGATGAATGCATAGAATATTGTATACAACCCGATGTGCAGCAATTAAGTGAATATTATAGGAAGGTTTATTTCGTAATCTCAATGCAAAAATTGTTTCTGGGTTTAAATGGGTCAATAAAATACAAATATATATGAATAACAAGAAAACAATGAAAAAACCTGTCTTACAAAAACTAATGTATAGTCTAGGGGAGACAGTACCCCAGAACCTAAGTACCTAGTTCCGTTGAACTCTGAAAACATTAAAATATTGTTAACAAGTGCATGAACTTCAATTAAAATCAGCGGCTTATACGCGTGGCGCATGAAGTAAAATTTCGTGTTTAGAAAAGCCCAGAAAATTTGTCTCGGGTCGCTGCGCGACCCTCGACAAATTTTCACAGGGCTTTTCTAAACACGAAATTTTACTTCATGCTTAGTCTGGGAGTGGAAAACACTCGTTTAAAACTTTCAGTTGAACTCTTTTAAAAAAACAAAGGGATATCTGAAGATTTACAGCATATAATTAGGACATGTTTACTTAAATGAAAAACTCTCTGTTTGTTCAATGTCTATGAAATGTGTAAACTTGCATTAATTTATTATGTCTGACGTCTAATATGTCAATTCCTACCCCAGAACCTAAGTACCTAGTTCCGTTGAACTCTGAAAACATTAAAATATTGTTAACAAGTGCATGAACTTCAATTAAAATCAGCGGCTTATACGCGTGGCGCATGAAGTAAAATTTCGAGTTTAGAAAAGCCCAGAAAATTTGTCTCGGGTCGCTGCGCGACCCTCGACAAATTTTCACAGGGCTTTTCTAAACTCGAAATTTTACTTCATGCTTAGTCTGGGAGTGGAAAACACTCGTTTAAAGCTTTCAGTTGAACTCTTTTAAAAAAACAAAGGGATATCTGAAGATTTACAGCATATAATTAGGACATGTTTACTTAAATGAAAAACTCTCTGTTTGTTCAATGTCTATGAAATGTGTAAACTTGCATTATAATTATTATGTCTGACGTCTAATATGTCAATTCCTAAAGCGTGTAGCCAACTTAAATTTTAAAAAAGATAAAATCATGGCACTTTAGAGGTGTTTTTTTATTGAACAAACTATATTCACGTTAAATACGACGAATTTACCTAAGCCAATCTCGTTACTTATTAATTGAAAGTTCTTCAGTACTTATATGCTTCTTTCTTTTTGGTTTCGGGATATTTATACTCAAAAGAAAAATGCCCTGTATGTTCTGTTTTAAGCACGCTTTAAACGTTGAAATAAAACACTTTAACTTTGTTTGTATAACCCACTATTTTTATTTTCGTGACTGCAGTTTCGGCAATACAACTTGCCATTATCAAACAGAGTAACTTAAATTACGGTATGGTACAGGTATATATACACAAAATGGTTATTTACAAAATAGCATTAAAAATGGGGGTATACACTAGATCAGTGATGGGGAAACTACGGCCCGCGGGCCAAGTCCGGCCCGCGGAAAAGTTTAATCCGGCCCGCTTAAGAATGCCGTCGTGAGAATGTTTGAACGCATTCTTACTTCGTAATGTGACGACCCGCATAAAAACTACCTACCTACGATTAAGCATTATTCTTTGGACGCTACAATTGTCTGGTTATTACAAATGGCCCGTCTTAAAAAAAGTTTCCCCACCACTGCACTAGATCGACCTGGTCGTTAATTGGGGGGATTCCCGGATTAGCGCGGGCTTTCTGTATCTCCAGGGATTCTAGGAGGTTCATTTTTCGGCCCTTTTCGGCATAATGGATGATCTTAAGTACATCCTCGCCAAAAGAATGGTTTTCATCGATTAGATGTTTGGCGAAATTTGATTTTTCTATTTGATTAAGCCGAAAAGAGCGCTGATGTTCTTTGAGCCGTGTTTTAAACACGTTTTAAACATGTTTTTAATTGTTAATGTTTTAAACGCTGTTTCAATGAAAAAGACACGTTTTATTAAAACAACTGTTTGTTTTAATTAAAATGAAAAAACGTTCCTTTTAACAACCCTGATTCTGTATGATTCATTGGTTACGGAATGAAAACAAACGGGTGATATATTGTAGTATGAAATCGTTTCTCTCATCGTTGAATAAAGTATTATTCATATTTCGTTTGTGCATATGTGGTAGTTTAAAGATTGCTGAATTAGGATTATTTCAAATTTATAAACGCAAAAGTTACTAATAACATACCTTTGGCATTCGCTGTTTGTGGAACCAATCTCTTGATATAATTCATACCGGTATCAGCCGAAAAGACGTAGAAATAAATCGGGCTTTTGCTCGTCTTTAACTGTGCCTTGAGCACTCTGGAAATCGGACCGACCTGAGAAATTCCCGTCATTAGATCTGCCCTGGCCTGTACATCATTTACTTTTCTATTTTTGTCTCCGAAATAAAATGCACCGATTTCGTTTTCTGCGTTTTTGGTACTAACGCGAGTCTTCTTGATGGAGTGAGGTATGAATTGGGAGTAGTTGCTCAGGTCACGTGGTACGCCCCAGTTTTGGTAGCTGACAACGTCACCGATAAGTCCGTCGATGTTCGTATAGCCCAGCATGAACGGAACGTGGTTGTATTTTCCGCTCTTGATGATGTCCAACGGGCGTTTTGTGATGAATGCGCCGGGTACGTTTTTCTCGATAATGACGCTGCATTCGAATTGTTCAGCAATTGCACCATTCTATACATAAAAAAAATATGTGTCGCAAGCTTTATACTTATATTATTAATATTAAGAAGTTTTACAGGTTAATAATTGAACATTTTCCAATAACATACTGACTTTTCAATTTTATTGAATAGTTTGATCACTTATTAATGTATAAAGTTGGGTAAAGGTAAACACTTGTATTGTTCCATGTTTTTATTTTCAGTTGCCTGACACGTGTTTCGATCCGTTACGATCATTTTCAAAGTTAAAAAAAAAACCCAAGAGCTCCCATGCCTAATGCCTAAAATTCTTAAGGAGAATATATCTATCCGACCTGTAGTATCTTATTGTCAAGCTCCAACATATAAAGAGGGTTCATATATAAACAACAAATTACCACAATTGAGAGAGATCAGTACCTGCAGCTGGCTAGAGGGAATCTCAGGCGCTTAAATGCCATCCTTACTGGTCACTGTGGACTAAACGGGCACCTCTATAGGATGGGGATAGTTGACTCCCCATCTTGTAGAGGTTGCAGCATGGAAGACGAGACTGCATGGCATTTTCTTTGTGAATGCCCGACACTATCGTCAATCAGGGAGTCCATATTGGGTGATAGATGGCCTACAATGGTCTACATAAGAGATCTACCCACCTCAGCTATGCTAGAATACCTAAACAAGGTGGGCTGGCTAAACTGAGGATGGGTGATCTACAGGAGGTGGCACAATGGGCCTAATGAGGCCTAAGTGCAGTGCAGAACTGCACACTCCCTTTTGCATCAGAACCAGAACCACAATTGATATCATGCAGATCAAAATATTCAATTAAGAACTCAGTGGAATTCGTCAACTCAACAAAACACCTAATATTGGACAAAAAAGCAACATTGTTATCATTCGACGTTAAAAGTTTGTTCGCATCTATACCAGTCCCGGAATTAAAATCTATTACTAAAACATCATTACAACTACATTGTCAGTTTCTAACTTTGAGAATGATCGGAAAGGATCGGAATACGTGTCAGGCAACTGAAAATAAAAACATGGAACAACACAAGTGTTTACCTTTACCCAATTTGAAAATTTGGTTTGGTAAATTAAAGACAGCCAACTAAGTGACTTACTGTTATAATGTCACAATAGAAAAAATAACAGTCAATTGAAAGATTTATTCATAAAATCCAATCATAGTGAAAAGACAACCAAACAAGTGACTTACAGTCATAATGTCACAATAGTCAAAATACAGTCGATCAAGATATATGACAAAATCCTATCAGAGCCTAAAGTCAGACAACCAATTGATTTAGAATCAAAATGTCACAAATATAAATATAGTCAACAGAGCGATTAAATGACGAAATCAGACTTATAGTCAACATTGCAATAGTCAATATACTGTCGATAAAGAAATTTCATTACTGTAATAATATTAATAATATGTTTATTAATGCCAAAACCATATACATAGTTTACATATGTCAAGTTATAGACATAGAAGGTGATAGTCTTCATACCAAATGGGCTGTCAACTGCCATTGAGGCGGATGACACCCTAAGTATGAGGACTGACTACGCAGTCACGGACTACTGCGAGGATCAGCCGTACAAGGTCCTGTTCCCAAGCAGGGACGACTGGGAGCGACACAAAATCACCCCAGAAAAGGCTGATTCCTACTGGTACACTGACGGCTCAAAACTGTCCACTGGAACAGGAGCCTCAGTCGTCGGACCAAGGACTGAACTTTACTACAGCCTTGGCAGGTATGCTACCATACTTCAGGCTGAAATATACGCCATTGAAATGTGCGCCCACGAAATCCTTTAAAAGGGTTGGGCGGGCAGGACAATAAAAATATGTTCGGACAGCCAGGCGGCCCTTAGGGCCCTGGCTTCTTCTAGATGCTCCTCGCTGGCTGTACGGAACTGCAAGGAAGCCCTCTGCCAAATGGCACAGGTAAACGGGGGTCAGTCTGATGTGGGTGCCAAGCCGTTCTGGCGTGAAGGGAAACGAATTAGCCGATTCCCTAGCCAGAGAGGGGGCGCGTACAGCCTACATCGGACCAGAACCCGCTCTGGGGATACCCAGATCAACAGCTAGAGACCGTAACAACGGATGGATGAGACCCGAGGCACAGGATTTCTGGCAAAACCGCCCTGGGATGAGACATTTCAGAGCGGTAACAAGTGGACTATCTGCGACCAGGACGGCCTCATGGTTGAAGTTGAGCAGATCAGATGTTCACACATTAACTCCTCTCATCACTGGACACAGCCGTCTAAGGCATCACCTTAATAAACTAGGACTAAGCGACACCACTGAGTGCCGCCTATGCCTAGAGGATGATGAAACAGCAGAGCACGTCATATGTGCATGTCCAGCTGGCGACCAGATCAGGACCACGGTGTTTGGCACACCGAAGCTAAACCTGAAGGACCTGGAAAAAACTTCACCTGACAAGATCCTTGACTTCATCAAGAAGATGGACTTGGAAGGTGAGCTGTAAGGTCGGATTTTCGACCTTAATTGTGAGCCACAATAGATCCTTGCGGTCGCAGTGGAGGGTAGCATAACTACCCACTCACTTTCAATAGAATAGAATAGAATATAGATATAGATTCAAACACAGTACCTTGATTTAACAAGGCAGCATAGATAAATTAACATTTAAAAATTCTAGTTCTTAGCAGCAGTATACGTTACAAACAATTACATAACATATTAAAATTACAGTTTAAAAAATCGTTAAAATTATAAAATGCATTCTCCACTAGGAATTTTTTCACTATAGATTTAAAATATTTAAATTCTGTATTTCTCAGTTGAATTGGGAGTTTGTTAAAAAACTGTATACTGTAATAATTTGTACCAGTTTGACTCCGTGACAATCTAATCCTTTGTTGGTACAGATTTCCTCTCGCTCTAGTGTTATATTCATGAATATCGTCATGCAGGTTATACTTGTTCATATTCTTTTTCATGAAGAGTAGACATTCAAGAATAAACAATAATATTTGAAGACGCACAAAATGATTTTTACAATCGTCTTGATAGCCAACTCCAGTAACTATCCTGATTGCTCGTCTTTGCAGAGCGAACAGTTTGTGACGGCTGGACGAGTGATCCCATACTAATAGACCATACGCTAGATGGGCATGTATGAGGGAAAAATAAGCTGAACGAACCATAGCTGGCGATAGGTTATTACAGAGATTTCGTAAGAGAAATGTTGACTTATTCAGCTTGCTAGCAACTACTTCCCCATGATCTGCTCATAATAAGCGCTGGTCTAGATGGATTCCCAGAAATTTGACATGGGTATCGGTCACGTCCTTGATTGATTTATTCAAGGTGAATGTTTTAGTGACCGTCTTCTCCTCACTTAGATAAAGTTGATTGCATCGAAACCAGGCGGCAGCCTTCGATAAAGCCGTTGTATTTTTAGTACTAATGACCTCCATATCTGAACCAGAAGAAACCAGCGTGGTGTCATCTGCGAACTGGATTACTCTACCTCCTTCAATGTAGTTCGAGAAATCATTTATATAAATGAGGAAAATTAGCGGTCCCAAAATAGAGCCCTGTGGCACACCTCGATCCAGTAACATCGGTACTGAGTACATACCAGAGCTGGGATGAATCCTCAAAAACAGGATTCGAATCACGAATCCGAATCACCTAATATGATTCGAATTACGAATACTCGGATAAAGGATTCGTAAGTGAAAATTATGATTCGAATCCTCATTTTTGAATCACGAATACAAATCCTTTAAAAATAAATTTGAATCTATTATTTGCAACCAGTAATGTTTTATTCCATCAGTTTCTATTAACAAAAATGTTGATTTACCGACTAAATATCTGATTATATAATGATTTTAATTAATGGTGATATATGTGTTATTGAACTTAATTTTAAATCTGTTTTATACGCGTGGCGCATGAAGTAAAATTTCGAGTTTAGAAAAGCCCCGTGAAAATTTGTCTCGGGTCGCTGCGCGACCCTCGACAAATTTTCTACGCGGGGCTTTTCTAAACTCGAAATTTTACTTCATGCTTAGTCTGGGAGTGGACAACACTCGTTCTTAGAGACTAAGTTTATTACCATTTTACAAGCTACAGCTCGAAGGACCAATCATAGTCTTCGGAGACCGAAGGACTACAGGGAATCGAAGTTTATTTACAAGAAAACAACGAATATCTTAAGGTTTACAGCATGGATAGGAAAGAAACCATCCAATTTTGAAAAAATATCGAAGTTGGGTTGATTTTCAGTGCGTTTTTAACTTCACTTTAAATCTGTGTTTTATACGCGTGGCGCATGAAGTAAAATTTCGAGTTTAAAAAGCCCCGTGAAAATTTTCTACGCGGGGCTGTTCTAAACTCGAAATTTTACTTCATGCTTACTCTGGGAGTGGACCGTCAAGATTTTCTACATGTCGAGATTTTCGATATTTCTAGATTTATGTCGATTTATTCACAGTTTGTTATTGTATTAAATGCAACTTTAATATTAAATAAAAACGTTTTTTTTGGGAATAGAATATTCACCCATTAAGAGCCGAGCAAATTATAAAGTTAACTCTAAAAGTTAATTTTAGGTAAAATTTTACATCTTTTTCTATGATTTCAATGAATGATTTATTATATTACATACGTCGATTTTTTAAAAGAGTTAAATTTAAAATTCAACGAGTGTTGTCCACTCCCAGACTAAGCATAAAGTAAAATTTCGAGTTTAGAAAAGCCCCGCGTAGAAAATTTTCGCGGGGCTTTTCTAAACTCGAAATTTTACTTCATGCGCCACGCGTAAAAAACACTGATTTAAAGTGAAGTTAAAAATGCACTGAAAACCAACCCCACTTCGATATTTTTTTAAAATTAAATGTTTTCTTTCCTATCCATGCTGTAAACCTTCAGATATTCGTTGTTTTCTAGTAAAAAAACTTCGATTCTCTGTAGTCCTTCGGTCTCCGAAGACCATGGTTGGTCCTCCGAGCTGTAGCCTTTGTAAAATAGTAATAAACTTAGTAATCTAGAGTGATTCTTCAATTTAAAACTTCTAAAAACGAGTGTTGTCCACTCCCAGACTAAGTATGAAGTAAAATTTCGAGTTTAGAAAAGCCCCGCGTAGAAAATTTGTCGAGGGTCGCGCAGCGACCCGAGACAAATTTTCACGGGGCTTTTCTAAACTCGAAATTTTACTTCATGCGCCACGCGTATAAAACACTGATTTCAAGTGAAGTTAAAAATATACTATTAACGTTAGATATTTTTTATAGTTAAGTAACCAAATATGCATTCACAAATATTTGAATTATTCGAAAATTTAAATATTTATATTCAAATATTAATAATTTAGTGATTTAAATATTCATATTAGAATATTTAACTATTTGAATTAATCGAATTCGAATCCCAGCCTTAATAGCGATGATTCGAATTATTTAGGAGGATTTGAATCCGTGTATGAGGATTCGAATCCTTTTATAAGGATTCGATTCCTTTTATAAGGATTCGAATCCTTTTATAAAAATTCGAATCCTTTTATAAGGATTCGAATCCTTTTATTAGAATTCGAATCCTTTTATAAGGATTCGAATCATCTACGTTTGGATTCGAATACGAATCCTTTTAAAAAAATGTTACGAATCCGGATCACGAATCTGTTTTCACTAAAGTATTCGGATACCTCTTTTGAATCCTCTAAAAGGATTCAAATTAGGGAATCGAATCCTCAATGATTCGAATCCTGCCCAGCTCTGGCACATATCATTATGGAAAACAATCTGCTTTCTGTTCGTCAGGTAGCTTAGCAACAATTTTTGACTGGTGCCGTGAAAATTGTATATATGTAATTTATCAATAAGAGTATCGTGAGGTACGCAGTCAAATGCTTTACTCAAATCAATAAAATTAGCCACCGTTGACTGCCCTGCGACTCAATGATTTGATTGATCAGATCCATTACAGCATCAACGGTAGATAATCCTCGACGAAAACCATATTGACTACCAGAAAACAAGCTGTTTTCCACAAAGTACGCAGTACTACATACTAAATCGTATGTTGAATAAAAAAAAACCTCTGGAGTGCGCTTCGCGCTACGCGACTAAACCGAATTTTCAAGCTTTTCTAAACTTGAAAATTTACTTTATATTTTAAAGTTCAAAATATACGGTATTAGCAGTCTAAACGCGAAACGCGTCTGTAGATGGCTTAAGACAATTAAAATTCATTCCCTATAATTTTTTCAATTTCCTTTTGTTTCATTTAGTTTGGTTAGAGAATAGTTTGACCTGATGTTGCATTTTGCATATAAATTATGCATAGAACAGCAGTGCTGTCGTGTAACGCAAATATTCATTGTATAATTCAATATCTGTCGGGGTATTAGCTCGAGAAGTAATTGTTTCAATGAATATTTGAAGACAAACTTTTTGCAGAAAGTCGATATTAATTTTAATTGGTTTTTATATTTTGTCTAAAATGTAGACGTGAATAAAAAGCTAGTTAACGTGAGCGCTGAACCAATTATTTAATGCAGTGATTATAGGCAACTCAATAACTTCGCGACTTTGTAGAACTAGATGCCAACGCTTTTGATTTTTGATAATTGTATACCATCTCCTGGCTATTTTAATTGTTTTTTTAACTCACCATTGTTTAGCTATGATACTTTGAAAATGATAAATTAGAAAAATGAAATTACATACCGGATCTAAAACTCTCTCAGCTTCCAAAAGCTCCGCAGTGCTCAACTTTCTCAACTCTTGCAAAATCTCGGCCTTGTTTTCACTAAAAATTCCCAGCCTATTACCAATAGGTTCCAACGAATAAGGAGCACCTTCCGAGAAACCCATCTCAACTGTTCCGCTCATGGCCACTGCGCTGTGGAACAAACCCCTAGAAGCTGGCGAAAGCATGTGTAGGTGAGCACTGACTCCTCCAACGCTTTCTCCCATGACCATAACGTTATGCGGATCTCCTCCAAATCGTCTGATGTTATCTCTTACCCACTTCAAAGCCATAACTTGGTCTTTCATTGCGGTGTTTCCTGATATTCCCAAAGAGTTGTCGTCTGAGCTTAGGAAACCGAATGGGCCTAAACGGTAGTTGACTGTGACCAGGACTACGTCGGATTGCATTAGGTAGTCTGCTCCGTGATCTTGACTATTGCCTAAGAAGAAAGAACCGCCGTGGATGTAGAAGATTACTGGTTTTGGACGAAATGTGGTTATCTACAACATTTTATTTATTATAACATGATCAACAGGGTTAAAAGATGTCGGTCTGCAATATGGTCTTAAAATGAACTTGAAAAAGACAAAGTATATAGTAATAACTAAAACCCAAACACAACATCAAGACCTATACATTGACAGCACACGTATAGAAAAGACAACTAAATACAAATACCTTGGCACATGGATAACCAATACTATACACCAAACTATAGTAATCAAATGCAGAATTGAAATGGCTAGAAACACATTTCTTAAAATGCGTGCTTTTCTCTGTAATAGGTAAATTAAACTCGATTTGCGTACACGAATGCTTAAAGGTTACGTGTTCTCCATACTACTCTATGAAATGGAAGCATGGACTTTAAAGCAAATTGAAATAAAAAAGCTAGAAGCCTTTGAAGTATGGTGCTACAGACGAATGCTTAAAATATCATGGACGGACAAAGTGACAAACATTAAAGTGATGGAACGTATGAACAAAGATCAAGAAATCATACAAACAATAAAAAGAAGAAAGCTGCAATATCTAGGGCACATAACCAGAGGAGCAAAATACAAACTACTCCAACTGATAATGCAGGGAAAGATAATAGGCAAGCGGAACATCGGTAGGCGCAGATGCTCATGGCCGCGTAACCTGAGAGAATGGTATAACACCACATCCCAGGAGTTATTCCGAGCTGCCGCTTCCAAGGTGAAGATAGCGATGATGGTTGCAAAGGAGGAGTAGCTACCGTGTAGTAGTTAGTGCAAACTGCTCCAAGCGCTCGAATTTGTAAGGCACAAAAGCTAGGCGAGTGTATCGGAATCGCAAAGAGTGCCCTTTACACAGGAGATGCCTATATTTTATCAACGACCAGTATTTTCTTCAATAAACATAAAATGGCGTCATTGGCGTTGTAATCATGATAATAGAATATAAATAATATTAATGGGCTTATAACGATGTTAAGAATGATTTTACTTATACGCCAGTAATAAAATATGCAGGGTGTTACGTTATAAACATGTATATTTTATAAATATTTTAAAAATTCGTTTAATTGTTTTTCCGATTTGACCATTAAATTTCCTACTACTTTGCTCATTTAACCGACTCTTTAGCTGAAATAATAATAAAGTGAGTAAAGTTGCGCACTAAATTCTAAACAACATTTTACTTAAAATAATGATTTTTTGCATGAAATAATGCTTTTTTTCTCAAAATATTGCTTTTTCTGCTTAAATTGGTGCTTTTTATTGCACTTTTTTTTTCAATTTTTTTGTGCTTAAAAATCTGAGGTCTACTGATGAAGAATAATCTCGTCTATAGATAGCCTGAATAATTTCACCTAAATTGTTACATTTACAGTAGGTTACTGTATGTAACAGCAGACACTTGTTGTGTAATCCAATGTCCGTCGGGCTATTAGCTCAGGAATAACTACTTCCCGAGTTAATACCCCGACGGACATTGGATTACACAAGTGTCTGCTGTTACATACAGTAAAGTAATGTAAATGTAACAATTTTGGTCAAATTACTCAATGAGTTTTTGATATAGTCTTTGTAAGACTAATTAGTTGTAGATTCAGTACTTTTTTTGGAAAAAATAAAATCGAAAATTGTCATCAAATTGACAAATGTGCGAAACGAAATTTTGGCTTCGCGAATATACAGGGTGTCCGTATTTCGACAGAATGTATGGGGATCTCAGTTATTTGAAGAGATAGAGAGTCGGTTAAATTAGGGCAAAGTTGCGTATTTTAAGGCCTAACAATAATCTGAAAACAATTTTAAAATATATATTTTTGTTTTCGAGATATCAACAAAAAACTGATTTTTTTGGAAAATCGTTTTTATTTTTTTATTCAAAAACTACTGAATTTAGACATTTAAAATTTTGACAATATAGAGGCACTTTTTATTGAGGAATCTAGTAGTATTTTTTTTTTCTAAGATAACTAATATTTACCCGGGGAACATATCCAACTTTTGTTTTTCTTATGGGCGCCATTTTGGATTTTCATATTTTTTGAAAGAATATTTTTTTCTGAACTCACTGATGTATCACACTCATAATTTATTTTAGATTTAATATATAAAATTATGATATTTTCGTTTTTGCAAAGAGTGCCTTGGAAACAATGACGTTATATCTGTTAATCAATAAAATCTTGACAGCAGTTAGCACTCAAAATGAATTAATAACTGTCAGCCTTTTGTAATAATTATAATAGGTATCAATTATCACACAAAAGTTGCACAAACTAAATTTATTATTATTAATCCAAAACGATTCACAAAAAAAGTAATTTCTGGCTTTTTGTCGCTACATCTCGGTAAATATTGATCACCACCACATCTAACCGTTATATATTCTTAATTTTACTGTAAATCAGTGGTTTATACGCTTGGCGCATGAAGTAAAATTTCGAGTTTAGAAAAGCCCCGCGAAAATTTGTCTCGGGTCGCTGCGCGACCCTCGACAAATTTTCTACGCGGGGCTTTTCTAAACTCGAAATTTTACTTCATGCTTAGTCTGGGAGTGGACGACACTCGTTTTTAGAAGTTACAAATTGAAGGATCACTCTAGATTACTAAGTTTATTACTTTTACAAAGGCTACAGCTCGAAGGACCAATGATGCTTTTCGGAGAGCGAAGGACTACTAGGAATTGAAGTTTTTTTACAAAACAACAACGAACATCTGAAGGTTTACAGCATGGATAGAAAAAAAATATCGGATTTAAAAAAAATATCGAAGTTGGGTTGTTTTCAGTGCGTTTTTAATTTGACTGTAAATCAGTGTTTTATACGCGTGGCGCATGAAGTAAAATTTCGAGTTAAGAAAAGCCCCGCGAAAATTTGTCTCGGGTCGCTGCGCGACCCTCGACAAATTTTCTACCCGGGGCTTTTCTAAACTCGAAATTTTACTTCATGCTTAGTCTGGGAGTGGAAGACACTCGTTAGTTTAACAGTTAAAATCTGTATCGTCGGATGCCCGTCTTCAGCGGTGATATGTAAGCAAGTTATAGGTCCCAGGAGTTGTCAAATAAGTGAGTTACTCAACTTTTTCCAAGGCACTCGTTACAAAAAACAAAAGATTAAAATTATACATATAAAATCTACAATAAACTATAAGTGTGGTACATCATTGAATTCAGAAAAAAATATTCTTCTAAAAAATATGAAAACCCAAAATGGCGCCCATAAGAAAAACAAAAGTTAGCTACGGTCCCTGGGTAATTATTATAATTAACTTAAAATAAAATATGTTACTAGATTTATCGTTACAAAGTGCCTGTATAATATCAAAGTTGTAAATGTCTGGATTCAATAGTTTTTGAATAAAAAAATAAAAACGAAATTTCACAAAATCCGTTTTTTGACAATATCTTAAAAACGAACGGAGATATTTCAAATTTATTTTTGGATTATTATTGGGTCCTAAATAACGCAACTCTGCCCCAATTTAACCGACTCTCTATCTCTTCAAATAACCGAGATCCCTATACATTCTGTTGAAGTACGGACACCCTGTATTGTTTTAATGACCCATGAACAGGGTGCCCGTTTTTTGAGCTGCATTGTGGGGGATATAGTTTATTTGAAGAGATTTAGAATCGGTTAAATGAGGGCAAAGTTGCGTATTTTCGTCTTTAGTAATAATGGGCTTTATCATTTAAAATATCTTTAATTGTTTTGATGTAATTCCAGAAAAAAGTAAAAATTGGATTTTTTAAAAATTGTTCATATCTTCGCTATTTTTTTTAATACTCTTAAAACTGTCTAAGGGCAATTTTCATGACTGATAGAATGGTAAACGTTTAAAATATTTAGAGCGGTTCGTTTTTGATTTATACACTTAACTTTTGTTTTTCTTATGGAAACATACATCATTGAAATGCATTTTTAATTATGATTTTAACGATATTTACACTTTAGTGTAATATTGTTGTAGTGCCGTGGCAACCAAATAATCTCAAGTTGCTATGCAATAGTTAAAATGTTAATTAAAAGTTATTGCCAGTTTAATAACTTTCTCTATAAATTCAATCCTAAAAGGTTACTCTGAAAATGTGGTTACAAATTGTCTAAAAAATAACAAAGATTAGGCAATTTTTAAATTTCGAAAATTCCAGTTTTTTTTAAATTGTATCCAAATTATTAAGGATATTTGAAATGCGGAAGCAGATTATTAGTAGCATTTAACCGATTCTCTATTTTTTCAAAGGGAACGAGATCTCGGTAGTGCAGCTGGAAAAATGTACATTGACAATAAAAATGTATAAAAAGGTAAGTCTTATTTAAAATGCATTATCCATTTAACCCATTAACGGCCGAGCAATTATAGAGTTGACTTTAAAAGTTGATTTTTGGTAAAATTCTGCAATTCGCGTTATGATTTCTATGAATAACTTATTATTAACTTTTTCGATTATTACTCATTAAAAAAAATACATCAGTGCGTTTCTAACTCCACAATATTTCAATGTTTTATACGCGTGGCGCATGAAGTAAAATTTCGAGTTTAGAAAAGCCCCGTGAAAATTTGTCTCGGGTCGCTGCGCGACCCTCGACAAATTTTCTACGCGGGGCTTTTCTAAACTCGAAATTTTACTTCATGCTTAGTCTGGGAGTGGACAACACTCGTTCTTAGAGGCTTCAAATTGAAGGATCACTCTACATTACTAAGTTTATTACCATTTTACAAAGGCTACAGCTCGAAGGACCAATCATGGTCTTCGGAGACCGAAAGACTGCAGGGAATCGAAGTTTTTTTTCAAGAAAAAAACGAATAACTGAAGGTTTACAGCATGGATAGGAAAGAAAACAGTTAATTTTAGAAAAATATCGAAGTTGGGTTGATTTTCAGTGCATTTTTAACTTAATTTTAAATCAGTGTTTTATAAGCGTGGCGCATGAGGTAAAATTTCGAGTTTAGAAAAGCCCCGTGAAAATTTGTCTCGGGTCGCTGCGCGACCCTCGACAAATTTTCTACGCGGGGCTTTTCTAAACTCGAAATTTTACTTCATGCTTAGTCTGGGAGTGGACAACACTCGTTCTTAGAAGTTTCAAATTGAAGGATCACTCTACATTACTAAGTTTATTACCATTTTACAAAGGCTACAGCTCGAAGGACCAATCATGGTCTTCGGAGACCCAAAGACTGCAGGGAATCGAAGGTTTTTTTCAAGAAAAAAACGAATAACTAAAGGTTTACAGCATGGATAGGAAAGAAAACATCTAATTTTAGAAAAATATCGAAGTTGGGTTGATTTTCAGTGCATTTTTAACTTAATTTTAAATCAGTGTTTTATAAGCGTGGCACATGAAGTAAAATTTCGAGTTTAGAAAAGCCCCGTGAAAATTTGTCTCGGGTCGCTGCGCGACCCTCGATAAATTTTCTACTCGGGGCTTTTCTAAACTCGAAATTTTACTTCATGCTTAGTCTAGAAGTGGAAACACTCGTTCTAAACTTCATATTGCACGTTTTTATAAAGAAATCGATTGACTGAAAATTTACAGTGTACACATTTTGCATATTCAAAAGAAAAAATCAAAGTATGTAGAATGTTTCTTTTAAATATGCAAAATGTATACTCTGTAATTTTTCAGTAATTAATCGGTTTTTTATAAAAACGTGGGATATAAAGTTTAAAACAAGTGTTTCCACTCCCAGACTAAGCATGAAGTAAAATTTCGAGTTTAGAAAAGCCCCGCGTAGAAAATTTGTCGACAAATTTTCACGGGGCTTTTCTAAACTCGAAATTTTACTTCATGCGCCACGCGTATAAAACACTGATTTAAAATGAAGTTAAAAATGCACAGAAAATCAACCCAACTTTGATATTTTTCTAAAATTAACTGTTTTCTTTCCTATCCATGCTGTAAACCTTTAGTTATTCATTTTTGTCTTGAAAAAAAACTTCGATTCCCTGCAGTCTTTCGGTCTCCGAAGACCATGATTGGTCCTTCGAGCTGTAGCCTTTGTAAAATGGTAATAAACTTAGTAATGTAGAGTGATCCTTCAATTTGAAACTTCTACAAACGAGTGTTGTCCACTCCCAGACTAAGCATGAAGTAAAATTTCGAGTTTAGAAAAGCCCCGCGTAGAAAATTTGTCGAGGGTCGCGCAGCGACCCGAGACAAATTTTCACGGGGCTTTTCTAAACTCGAAATTTTACTTCATGCGCCACGCGTTCAAAACACTGAAATATTGTGAAGTTAGAAATACACTAATGTATTTTTTTTAATAAGTATTAATCGAAAAAATTTAATAACAAAATACTTAAATTTTTTTCCATACATTTTCAAGTCAGGTCAATTAATATAATATATAAAATTGAGATTAGTAATTTGATTAACAACAAATTTATAATGTTGCGTGTATGCACCAATGGCGCTTAATGGCTTAAGCACTAGTGCTGTAAAGTAGATCTTTACGCGAGTATTAGGTTTTCCAATAGGGATGATATGATTTTGAAGTGACGTTTCATCCATATGTAATATGTCATGATCTGTCATTTATTTTTCATTGTATTCAGTAGTGTTTACAATTTCATCATGGAGAGATATACGCAAGAACAACGTTTATAAATTATTCAGTTTTATTATCAAAATAATCGTTCTCCAATTGCAACTTTTCGTGCGCTTTTGCCATTTTATGGTCGTAATAATCGTCCAAGTGTGCTCGCTATTCGTCGAATTGTTGAAAACTGTGAGCGTACATTTTCTTTACATAATGTTAAAGTGCCAATAAGGCAAAGAACCGCTCGAAGTAATGCAAATATTGATGGCGTTCAGGCAAGTGTTGCTGAAGACAGCAATTTGTCGTTCTCAACAATTGGGACTGTCTCAAACCACAACCTGGCGGATTTTGAAAAAGGATTTGGGTTTGAATCCGTATAAAATTGTTCTCACTCAAGAACTGAAGCCATTGGACTACCGTAAACGTCGTGAATTTGCTGATTTTGCTTTGGAACAACTTGAAAACGATAACGATTTTTTTAAGAAAATCATCTTCTCCGATGAGGCTCACTTTCATCTGAGTGGTGCGGTAAATAAACAAAACTGTCGATTCTGGTGCGAAGAAAATCCACAAATTATTCAAGAAAAACCATTACATTCACCTAAATTGACAGTTTGGTGTGGTTTTTGGTCTGGTGGAATCATCGGTCCGTACTTCTTTCGAAATGAAGATGGTAACACCGTTACTGTCAATGGAGAGCGGTATAGATCGATGATAACCAACTTTTTATGGCCGAAATTGGAAGAAGTTCTTGAAGATCTTGACAACATTTGGTTCCAACAAGACGGGGCTACGTGCCACACAGCAAATGCAACAATTGAATTATTGCGAGAAAAGTTTGGAGATTCGATTATTTCAAGAAATTGTGATATTGAATAGCCTCCAAGAAGTTGTGATTTAACACCATTAGACTATTTCTTGTGGGGTTATTTGAAGTCATTGGTCTTTCGAAATAAACCAGACTCTCTTCAAGCTTTACAAGTCAATATTGAACGTGCCGTTCATGACATACGACTTGATTTAGTGGAAAAAGTGCTCGAAAATGAAAAAGTCACACATAATAAAAATGTTTCTTAATTTTTATGAATAGAGAAAAATCCCTACGAGTATTTCCACTCCTTGGTTAAGCATGAAGTAAAATTTGGAGTTTAGGAGAGCCTGAAATTTTGATTTGGTCGCGTAGCGATAAAACCAAATTTTCAAAGTTTTCTAAACTCAAATTTCGAAAGAAATTCGTAATTATTTACATTAATTGAAATGAAATGGTGAAAAAAAAATTCAAATTTGTGTGTTTTTTCGAATATATTGATGAGTTTGATTAACTAAGAATTAATTTTTGAAAATTGTTCTTAATCTGATTAAAAGCATTGAAAATCTGATAAAAATTTTGTAAATTGACGAAATATTAAACATTTCATGATCATTTTACAAATTAATGAAATTCTCGATATGTTGAAAATCTAACGGAAATTAAGCGAGTTTCGTCCACTCCCAGACTGAGCATGAAGTAAAATTTCGAGTTTAGAAAAGACCCGCGTAGAAAATTTGTCGAGGGTCGCGGCGCGACCCTCGACAAATTTTCTACGCGGGGCTTTTCTAAACTCGAAATTTTACTTCATGCGCCACGCGTATAAACCACTGATTTGAAGTAAAGTTGTAAATATATACTGCTGAGATGTGATAGAAATTTACTAAGATATAGCGAAAAAAGTAAAAATATTTATTTAGTAAAGGCGATAATAATAATAAAAGTAGAACAAATTTAGTTTAAGACACTTTACCATATTCTTAATATTTAAATCATCATACCCAAGGCCTTAGCTAGAAAAACATTTCGGAGGGTTATACAAATTTCGGGGGGGTTTTACTGATAAAAATATTGTTTTTGCTCTTTCAGGGCCGATTTTCAAAAAATCATTTTAAAAATGTCGGGAAGGGGAAGAGTGTGTACCCCCCCTTTTATTTTATTGATAATTAAATAAAAGGGGGGGTACACACTCTTCCCCTCCCCGACATTTTTAAAATGATTTTTTGAAAATCTGCCCTGAAAGAGCAAAAACAATATTTTTATCAGTAAAACCCCCCCGAAATTTGTATAACTATTGTATAATTTGTAAACATGTTTCATTAAGTGATTACTGAGAACCAAATTAAAGATAATGTTATACAGTTTGTTCAAGGCCCTATCCAGAAAAAAAGAGATTTGAAATATAATTTTTTTCGTTCCGGAAAAAATTACGATTTTTAACGGTTCTCGGTTTTCGGTTCAGATCCAAGTGATTGTTTTAATTTTTCAAATGTTTTTATTTCTTATTAAATAAAATGTTGATGTGTCCATCATAGCACTGTCGTCATTATAGATATGATCAAGGCCGTAGCCGGGGGGAGGGATCCGGGATCCGGGGGAGGGATCCCCCCGGCTACGGCCTTGACCATATTTATAATGACGACAGTGCTATGATGGACACATCAACATTTTATTTAATAAGAAATAGAAACATTTGAAAAATTAAAACAATCACTTGGAACTGAACCGACAACCGAGAACCGTTAAAAATCGTAATTTTTTTCGGAACGAAAAAAATAATATTTCAAATCTCTTTTTTTCTGGATAGGGCCTTGAACAAACTGTATAACACTATCTTTAATTTGGTTCTCAGTAATCACTTAATGAAACATGTTTACAATATTGATAATTAAATAAAAGTCACTTGGTTTGTTCTTGAAATATACTCCTATAACACTGATTTGATGTAAAGTTAAAAATATATAAGCTTAATTAAATATGCACATATTCATTTATACCCATAAAAATGTATTAAATTTGTCTCCATTTATGTTAGTAAAACTTTGAAACAAAAAATGTGAATAGAGGATACAATAAAAAAAATGTCATTCTAAATTTTATTAACGTAAGTACACGCAATAGCAACAACAAAAAATTACATCCCTAATCTCACACACCGCCTGCACCAGCATCACGTTCCGACTAAACACTGAACCCTCAACAACAACAAAATACGACCGCCATTTCCCTTGATTTCTTTGTTAGTCCCGGATTTATGTTCGACTTTATCTTTAAGCTACACAATCCTTGCAAACTTTATATACTTTCCAGTGATTAATTGGCGAGGATTAAGAATTGTCCTGGAAACTATTCGGGATTGCAGGAACGAATTCGATGGGTTCATCGAATTCGTTCCTGCAGAAGAAGTTGTGGAGGTCTTTTGAATGACGTATTATTTAGAACTTAATTGTACCGATTGTACTTCACATTAAATAAAAAACATTTGAATTTCCTTAACAATAAATGTGTTTTTTTTAAAAGAAATCATATCACTCTTATTGGAAAACCCTTTATATCAATGCATAAATCAAAAATTGTTGGAGGGGTCGTAGATAAATACCTTTTTAGTATGGACGTTGACGTATAAGCAATCTTCAGCTCCTAATTTCTTTCCTCGTACCAATTGTGCGCAAACTGGACGTTTGTAGGTGGCGTTAAAAACACCTTCCCATGGTTCTGCTTTTTGGGGTAACTGAAAAAAAAAGTATTTTAAACATTTCATTGGGCATATGAGTCAGTTTAAATCAGTGATGGCATATTGGATATAATCAATATTTGCTAAAATATTACAAAAAAATAGTTTAATATTCTTTGGATTTCAGAAATTAAGTTGCATAATATTAAAATTATCTGTATTCCAAACAAAAGTAGCACAACTGTTCATTGTGGAGGCTTCTACTTCGTTATACATCATTATTTACACAAATAAGACAATTAACTTTGTTTGTATAACTGAGGATCCTCAGTTATACAAACAAAGTTAATTGTCTTATTTGTGTAAAAGATGCAAAAAATGTGAATGGCACACATTCTAATACAGTGGTAGGGGGACATTTCTTCCATTCCATTTTTTCCACTCTATTTCTTCCGCTCTATTTCTTCCACCGCACTTTTCTTCCGCTAAGACTATTCTTCTACCAAGACTTTTCTTCCATGAAATTTTCACTGCGCCGCCGAGTGCCGTTGTGTGTAAAAGTTAATATAATGTTCTGTGTAGGTAAGAGCATATGACTTTTATCCAATACCCACTTGGACCACAGATACTTAACCGTGGTTAAGCCATTTCTACTAGTTTGTGGCTTAAGTGGAAGGTTTCAAATTGAATACATTGCTTAAATATCTTTGCACACGCTAGCGATTTTACATACTTCTAGGTTTGGTTAGGTTAGGTTAGTAGAAAGGTTTGCAATAGAATAAATTGCGCAAGTCATTTTGCTCCCGATGCCTGTTCCACATACTTTTAGGTTAGGTTAGGTTAGGAGATAGGTTTGCTATAGAATACATTGAGCAAGTCTCTTTGCGAACGATGCCTGTGCCACATACTTCTGGATTAGGTTAGGTTAGGAGAAAGGTTTGCTATAGAATACATTGCGCAAGTCTCTTTGCGAACGATGCCTGTGCCACATACTTCTAGATTAGGTTAGGTTAGGAGAAAGGTTTGCAATAGAATAAACTGCTTCTGTCTCTTTGGGCACTGTTCCCATCGTGAACGAGATCATTCGCGACGCTCAAATGTGCCGATTATCAAAGTTACAAAGACTTGTTTGGTTGTTTACTTTGAAGTTGGCTATAGACGTAAAATTTTGAATGTTTGAATAAAAAAAAGTGGAACCAGAAATAGCGGAACTAAATTAGTGGAAAAAAGAATTCGGAGGAAAATATGTACAGAGGAAAAAAGAATTGGTGGAAGAAAAGAACTGGTGGAAGTAATGGAGTGGAAAAAATGGGATACAATCTAATACAGTAAATCCAATGATTTTAATCCTTGGGTACAGCAGCGAGTGAAAAAAAAAACTAGTACAGCAGGGAGCTTTAGCCACTTCTAAAATATCATATTTTTTGTCTTGTAAAACAAACTTGTCATGTATAGGCTAACAACAATTTTTCTCTTGACCAACAAGATGGTACTTTTGTTGACAAGCACTTCATAATGCTCTAAAATGTCTCTAAACAGGTCGTTATTATCGCTTTTTGCAGAGCTGGGACGAATCCTTGTAAAAAGGATTCAAATCACGAATCCGAATCACCTAATATGATTCAAATCACCAATCCTCGAATAAAGGATTCGTAAGAGATAAATATGATTCGAATCAAAGATTCGAATCCCGTTTTTTCGAATCACGAATACAAATCCTTTAAGAATAAATTTGATTTTATTAATTTTTTGCAACCATTAATATATAAATATCGTTACCAGTTGTTTTAACAAAAATATTCAAAGCCTAATTATTTATTATTACCACTGAACATCGTTGTCAACAGCCTAAATATCTGACTCTGGGTAAAGATGTATTTGTGTGTTTCTGAACTCCACTTCAAATCAGTGTTTTGTACGCGTGGCGCATGAAGTAAAATTTCGAGTTTAGAAAAGCCACTCAATATTTAAAAACTACAAACATTAGAGTAATTATGAACAATGTTTTGAGATAATAATTCAAAATAAATTTCAAGTTCAAACATCAAAATAAATACTTACAGCAAATCTAAGTTCTGCGATCGGTGGTTTAGCGTAAGGGATGGACAAAAAACTGTAATAAACATTACCGTTTTTATCGAGCGCAGTGGCGCCAACTAACGTGCCTTGGTCGATAGTAACACTGATTTCTTGGCCACAAATGAGCGCCAACGTCAATGCCAAAACCAAAGCTGCCAGCATCATTAGCAGTTTTGGTGTTAGTACCGTTCGCGCAAAATCTACGCCGCTATTTATATGCGAGGGGAAATATTCAAAATTTATAATTATTTATTTTTAAGCATAACGGGAATAATAATTAGATGTTGACTTTTAGCATTATAATAGCTAATCTTATCTGAAAATTGCGAAGGATGCGAATATTTGTTTGTGGTTCAATTAACGCTACAAACAAAAAAGTAAATAGTTATCAAAAATACAAAACAACCGAAAAGTATTCTTATTACAATTTGTTATTTAAATATTTCCCAATGCATACTTAATGCTCTCTATGCATCTACATAATATAATAATAATAATAATGTTTATTGATGTTTGTACATAATTACATGTTTACACAAGTCAAATAAGTAGCTAATTAAATTAAATTAATTATTAAACACTGATTTCAAGTAAAGTTAAAAATATAAAAACATATTAAAACTGTTTTCAGTTTTAAAAGTTATCAAAATATCAATATATCAAAATTATTTAAAATTGCCAAAAACATAAAAATGACCAAAATGTCATCTCGTAAATATAAAAAATATCTAAAACGTCAAAAATTCCGCGTTTTGATAAAATCGATTTACGTCAAAATTATCATTTTATGTCAGTACGTGACAGTTTGACAAAAAGGTTCTTACAAAAACGAAAATTTCTATTAAAATCAGTAATAATGTCAAAAAAGTTATCTAATAATATAAAAATTGTTATCTAATGTATATCAAGTAAATATGTAATATCAAATGTCAAAATTGTCGTCTAATGTCAAAAAAATAAAAAAATATAAAATGTCAGAACATTTAATGTCAACATCAGAAATAGTAAAAAAGTAAAAAATGTCATTGTTTATCAAAAGTAACATCTAATGTGAAACATGTCATCCAATGTCAAAAAACGTAGTCTAATATCAAGAATATAATCTATTGTCAAAAATGTCATATCAAAAGGTAAAAAATATCAAAAATGTCATTCATTGTCAAAAATGATTAAATATGTCTTGTAGAAAAAAAAAATCTCAAATTTGTGTGTTCAAATAATGATTCAATAATTTTTGAAAATCGTTACAAATCTGAATAAAAATATTGAAAATCTTACATATAAACATTTTATATATTTGACGATAAAATTTTGAAATATCGAAAATTTCATCATAGTTTTATAAATCGACAAAAATGACAAAATATCAAAAATCAAGATATGTTGAAAATCTGATAAACATTTTCATAAATTAATTAAAAATCTCGAAATATTGAAAATTTCATCAACATTCGATAAATTAAGGAAAATTAAGGAAAAATTGCAAAATCTGATAAAAATTTGATTAATCGACGAAAATCTCGAAATGATGATAATTTACGAAAATATCGATTTGTTGAAAATCTTATTAAAATGTTATAAATCGACATGTTAAGTGTAAAAATTTGATTGGGAATGTCAATTCATATTCATCGAAATGTAATATTTGGCGAAATTACCGAAAAACAATTAAAAATCTCAAATCTGGCAAAAATCATCCAAATTTATCAAAATGTCAAATTTGACACAAATCATTAATTTGATTGATTTTATCACTTACAAACGAGTATCGTCCACTCCCAGACTAAGCATGAAGTAAAATTTCGAGTTTAGAAAAGCCCCGCGTAGAAAATTTGTCGAGGGTCGCGCCAGCGACCCTCGACAAATTTTCACGGGGCTTTTCTAAACTCGAAATTTTACTTCATGCGCCACGCGTATAAAACACAGATTTCAAGTGTGGTTCAAATATAGATTAATTCACAATATTTTTGTTTTGTACGCGTGGCGCATTTAGTAAAATTTCGAGTTTAGAAAAGCCCCGCGTAGAAAATTTGTCGAGGGTCGCGCTGAATTTTATAATTTGAATTAAAAATACATTAAGATTTATTTTAATTGCTTCAAAACGCCTTGAATAGTAATAAAACCAATACGAATACCTACGAATATGGACGAATAATTATTATCCTTAATCGTTTATAATTGAGAAAAGCGATTTTGTATTCATGATTGTTATGTAATTTATTGTATTCATAGATAGATGCCCATTCTATTATTATAACTCGTTAAGGGGTTATTCATATTATTAGCATATTATTAAAGAACGTCTTATCAACAACTTGCTCCTCATGAATATTTATTTTAGTTATCAGGTAATTTTAAAATAAATATTTATTAAAATAAAAGAAGGGTTATACTCGTAATATGTATTGAATTATTTATTAAATTGTTATTAGTGGATAGATGGTAAAAATCGTCACAATTTACTAAATAGTTGCTATAACAATTGATAGGTAAATTAATTAATGAAGTAGATCAGTTGAGCTGTTTACTTTCGAAGTAAAGTAAGTAAAATAGATATACGGGCTGTTTTATTTAACTTGAGATTGCTACAAAATTGGTGAAGTGCGCAATGCATCAAAACATATTTCAATCAAACACAAAATATTTTCAGAGGCAAACTAACCTATTATACAAGGTGCGGCAGGGAAACTTGCTGATTTGAATAGGGCGCCAATGAGCGAGACGTGGTCAGAAAGGGGCAGGGGGGTCTCATTCGATAGCGGGGGACTTGAAGTTTTGTTACCGCTAGGGTTGCCAAATCAGTGATTTATTTAGAAGTTGTTTCAGACGTAACAGCGCAGACATTTCTAGCAGCACTTCGCAGATTTATATCGCGTCATGGAAAACCAAATAAAATTATATTGGACAATGGAACAAATTTTGTTGGAGCAAATTCTGAGTTAAAGTAAGAATTTGCCACTTGGATTTCAAAAATTGATTGCGAAATGTCAAATAAGGGTAATGAGATAACTTGGGAATTCATAACTGCCAGATCTCCACATATGGGTGGCATTTGGGAAGCGAATATAAAATGTATGAAGCGCCACCTGACACGCGTAATTGGAAATTCTATATTAACTTTTGAAGAATTTCAAACCGTGCTTACGCAAATTGAAGCTGTGCTAAATTCTCGTCCATTGTATCCTCTAAGTAGCGACCCTCATAACCTAAATCTCCTTATCCCGGCACATTTTTTAATTGGAAGACCACTCACGTTCGCGCCAGATCTATCTGATGTACCAATCAATCGGCTTGCTGTATTCCAACGAATGCAACAATTAACTCAGCAATTCTGAAAGAAATGGAAGCGTGAATATATTCATCATCTTCAGCCCTGCAAAAAATGGCAGAAGGAAAACCCGCATCACTTGAAGGAGGGCTTATTTGTCCTACTCGTTGATAACAACGAGCCCCCAGCAACCTTGAGACTAGGTAGAATCCAGGGGTTACACCCAGGGGACGACGGCCAAGTGCGAGTAGTGTCGTTAAAAAACACGAGTGGTGTTGTTAAACGTGCTTTTACAAAAATTTGTGTGTTGCCCAATCAAACCGAAGCAGATGACAATTAAAGGAATTACAATATTCCTTTGAGGCGGGCGGCATGTTAGTTTGTCTAATTTCAAGGACATATTTTTGTATACAGGGTGAGTAACTAAGCGGAAATCGGTCTATAGTGGGCGTATCGTTAAAAATCGTTAACGTTGATAAATTTGACGATTTTAGAGCTCGGCGCCATTAACAATATCTTCAAAACGAAATAAGTCAGAGTTGTGTGGCTTACGGTTTTGGATTCGGGAAGAAATGTAGTATTAGTTTAGGTTTTTGCCATTAGTCAGATTTTCTAAATTGAACCGAGTCCGTCGACGGTATTCTTCAGTACTTCAAACATGCATAACTTCATTTTTTTAAATGGAACCATATATCGTGTAACACTTTATCTGATGCGAAATTAAATTTGCTTTTTATTGATACCGGGTTGTTACCATATCCTTCCAACAGTTTTTGAGAAATTTGCGATTTTGTAAAAATTTTAATACATTTCGTATTATCGCGTTAGCCCTAGATACTGGTGACGTTTGGTAATTTTGTTTTGACATTTAGTTAGTCATTGAGATATTCCCTGTTTTTTTTCTAAGTTCATTTTAAAGCTTTAAACAAGTGATTTCCACTCCCAGACTAAGCATGAAGTAAAATTTCGAGTTTAGAAAAGCCCCATGAAAATTTGTCGAGGGTCGCGCAGCGACCCGAGACAAATTTTCTGGGCTTTTCTAAACTCGAAATTTTACTTCATGCGCCACGCGTATAAATCACTCAAATATTGTGAAATTTATGCATATTTGAACTTCGCTCAAAATCTGTGTTTTATACGCGTGGCGCATGAAGTAAAATTTCGAGTTTAGAAAAGCCCAGAAAATTTGTCTCGGGTCGCTGCGCGACCCTCGACAAATTTTCACGGGGCTTTTCTAAACTCGAAATTTTACTTCATGCTTAGTCTGGGAGTGGATAACACTCGTTTAAAGCTTCAAATTGAACTCTTTTAAAAATCAACGAATGTCAGAAACTTGATAATGACCGTCAAACGTCGAAACTTAAGTCGTGAATTTATGTGTATATTTGTGTAATATAATATATATACATACAATAAATATTTTGTGGTAAAAACATAGTAAGTGTTTGATTCAGTGAATGTCAGAAAATTTACAGCTTGTGCATGTTTACCTAAAGTTTACCATGAAGTAACCACATTTAAATTCAGCGCACATTTGTGACGTAAACGATCCCTACCCTCACTCTAAAATCTTCGATTCTGTCGATCCTTCTTACCGTATACTTGACCGTCCTTGGAATACACATTAGATGGATGTTTCACGAACAAAAAAAAAAAAAATTCTACTTTTTAACGTCTGAATACACCATTTGTACTTAAAATGTAAGATTTGGTTTAATGATTGGAGTAGTTTAGTTTTTATTATTTATATTATACTGGGAAACTTCTGGGGGGCTATTCACAGCACTAATGCAATTTGTCATCGGTGACAAGTTGCACTGAAATGGCGTCATTTTACTTCATACGATTTGGTAAATTCTTCCCGAAATGACGTAATTTTAGTGCGACTTCTTACCGATGACAAATTGCATCTGTGCTGTGAATAGCCCCTGAAATGTCAACATTTATTAGATAAAAGTTAGTCATTAAGTATAAATGTAGCAAGTGCCGCTGAATTTGGATGTCTCCGATCGGCAAAACGTTAGGCATACATTCTAGAAGCAAGTAATGTATTTCCATCAGCAGTGCCCAAGGTGTAGACCATACCAATTAGTTCTTCTTGAGAAAACATGTTAGGTTTTTTTTTATTGCAAGATCTCGCCAATCTAAAATAAACTGACATTTGTCGGACATGCGAGTCAAAACAAAATCACCAAACGTCATCAGTATCCAGGGGTAACGCGATAATACGAAATGTATTAACATTTTTACAAAATCGCAAATTTCTTAAAAACTGTTGGAAGGATATGGCAACAACCCGGTCTTAATAAAAAGGAAATTTAATTTCGCATCAGATAAAGTATCACAAGATATATGGTTCTATTTAAAAAAATGAAGTTATGCATGTTTGAAGTACTGAAGAATACCGTCGACGGACTCGGTTTAATTTAGAAAATCTGACTAATGGCAAAAGCCTAAACAAATACTACATTTCTTCCCGAATCCAGAACCGTAAGCCACACAACCCTGACTTATTTCGTTTTGAAGATATTGTTAATGGCGTCGAGCTCTAAAATCGTCAAATTTATCAAAAAAAAAAATGAAGTAACTCGAAAACAGTTCAACTGAGACCCAATGTTGTGTGCATAAACTCATGTTTATTTTTAACGAGCAATCCAAAAATGTAAAAATATAATGGGTGTTCTATTTAAAATAAGAAAGTTGATGTTTACTTCCGTTATAACCGCAAGGCCGCCATATTTAGCAATACTTTTGGGTTATGAAAAACTTGATTCTGAACAACTTTTATTTGAAACTTTGGTGGAGGTGGAGGTGGAGGTGGAGGTGGAGGTGGAGGTGGAGGTGGAGGTGGAGGTGGAGGTGGAGGGGATACTGCCAGAGACGCAGGGGGGGTTTAGAAGGGGGAGGGGGACGAGGGAGCAGGTCTTTACCCTGGCGCGAATGGTGAAGAGAGTGATGGAAGAGAAAGGATGTTCGTATGCGGTGTTTATGGACCTAAAGGCAGCATATGACTCGGTGAGGAGGGGAAGCTTGATAGAATGTTTGAGAAGGAGAGGGGTGAGTGAGGGGATGGTGGAGTGGGTGAGGAGAGTGTATGAGGAGACATGGGTGGTGGCGAAAGTGGGGAAGGAGGTGTCGGGGTGCTTTAGAACGTGGGAGGGTTTGAGGCAAGGGTTCCCGCTGAGCCCAATGCTATTTAATGTATACATACGTAAGTGAATTGGAAGAGGTGATGAGGAAAGGGCAGGCGGGGGGAGTGGTGATGGGTAAAAGGAAGGTATGGATGCTGGCGTATGCGGATGATGTGGTGTTGGTTGCAAGAGAGTATGAGGGGATGAAAGAGATGTTGAAGAGAGTGGAGAGGTTTATGGATAAAAGGGGAATATATGTGAATGTAGGGAAAACGAAGTGGGTGAAGTTTAGAAATAAAGGGAGGGAGGGGAAGGTGAAAGAATTGGAGTGGAAGGGGGTAGTTATTGAGAGGGTGAAGAGTTTCAAGTATTTGGGGTTTTGGTTTAAAGGAACGGGAGGGTATGAGGAGCATATGAGGTGGGTGCAGGGTAAGGCGAGGAAGGCGTGGGGAATGGCGTGGGGCAAGTGGGGGAAGTGGATGGGGAACAATGTGACGGTTGCGTGTAAGATATGGGATGCGTGTGTAAGAGCGGTGCTAATGTATGGAGTGGAAGTGTGGGGGACGAGAGGGTATAAGGTGATAGAGAGGGAGCATATGTGGTTCCTGAAGCACATGTTGGGGGTGGAAAGGTCCACGCCCAGCTACATAGTGCTTCAGGAGACCAACAGAGAGAGGCTAGAGTACGAGATGAGATTGTGGGAACTGGATGAAGAGAGATTGGTGAAGGATGTATGAGTGACGAGTGTGTGTGGGGGTGAGGGTAGATGGAGGGGGGAGAGGAGGAAAATGTATGAGAGGATAGGGCTGTCGGAGGCGAAGGTAATGGAATGGCTAGGAAATGGGGTGAAGATGAATGAGTGGGTGAGGGGGAAAGGGAAGGAGGTGGAAGGGCAGGAAAGGCAAGGGTGTATTGACAGAAGTCAGTATAATGATATGTATGGGAGGTGGCAGGTGTATGGGAGGGTGCCGAAGTATTTGATAGAGAAGGGATGGGGTAGAGAGGATAGGGTGATTGTGGCAAGGGCGAGGTGTGGATCGGAGGAGAGAGGAAGGAAAGTATGGATGGGGGAAGAATATGGAAGGTGTGTGTTGTGTGGACAGGGGAAGGATACATGGGGACACTTGGCGAAGGAATGTGAGGGGGTGAAAGAGGAGTGGCTGGGAGCGAAAGGGAATAGAAGGGTAGTGGAGTGGATGAGGGAGGATGGGAGCGGGGTAAGGACGTTGGAAAAGCTAGTGAGGGAGAGGGAAAAGAGAAGGGAGGGTAAGAGGGATACGGGAATGTAGTGAGGTAATCAAATGTAAATGTGTAATCAAATGTAAAGGTGTGGAGATATTCCAATAAAGGTCGTTTTTTTATAGTCATTGTAAAACTAACTTGTTGTAGATTGCGAAAAGAATCGCACTTTTAATGTTTGAAGTATTCCGCAACCAAGAATTAGCAATTTCATTTATACTTATGTTTAAACGGTAACGTGACCGCCAGTCTAAGGTGTCAAATTGTTTAGAGGGAATGGCAAAGCTATACTGATGAGAGATAAATCTCGAAACGCGTCTATAGATGGCATAAATAATTTGACCCAAATTGTTACATTTGCAGTAGGTTACTGTATGTATCAGCAAACACTTGTTGTATAATTCAATGTCCGTTGGAGTATTAGCTCGGGAAGTAGTTGTTTCAATGAGTGTTTGATATAGTCTTTGTAAGACTAATTTGTTGTAGATTGCGAAAAGAATCGCACTTTTAATGTCCTCCCAGATTCATTATCTGACTGTGCACTGGTGACATTTGGAGTCATAGTGGTTAGAACATAGTTTCCCTTACACTCAGTTTAAATTGCATTTACAAGGATGTGATTTAAACTAAGCTTACGCTAAGTAACTATTGAACAACCGACAAGATGATAAATACATTGTAGCATTATTCATAACCTTAACACGAGGCTAAATTATTATCATAGCGTCATATTTATAACTTATGTCTATTTTCGACTGACATTAAGGACGAATTCTAAGTAAAACACACACACACACACACAATTCAACATAACATAAGACATAAGAAATTTTGTTTTGATATGAATTACACAATATAATACACACTCATCGTTCAATGAAACATTCCTCATTCGACGATTTCACGTATTTCCGATATTATTGAGCGT
This sequence comes from Philonthus cognatus, assembly GCA_932526585.2. Lineage (NCBI taxonomy): Eukaryota > Metazoa > Arthropoda > Insecta > Coleoptera > Staphylinidae > Philonthus > Philonthus cognatus. Next base: position 63,202,256 of record OW052248.1, on the reverse strand, counting down.
TAAACATTGTGCGTAAGTTATTTCTTCGTTAATTTCCGATTCTTCAACAATGTTCGTAATATCCTTTTACCTGTTATTGTGAGTTTTATAAAAATGTTAACTAAACGTATTTTCTATTCATTGGTGATTTTGTTCAATAGTTGAAAGTTTGGTATGTAATTGTACCTACCTTTAAAACTAAATGTTAACAGCAAATTGAATAGAACTTAAAATTTTGATAAATTATAATTTCTTAGAATGAGTATAAAATAATCATAGTTTAAAAATTACTTATTTATTTTTTTAATATATTCAGTGTCTTGTGTACAAGCTGAACATAAGCTGAACATAAGGAAAAATTGAATTACAATTATTTGCAAAATATTTAAAAAAACACAAGAAAATGCTGAAGTTAACATTTGTCTACCTCCTGACGATCCTGCCAATTTTAACGCAAAGCGCAAGGATTCTGGCAATCTGCTCGACACCCTCGTACAGCCACCAAATGGCAATTCGGCCAGTAATCGAAGAACTATCAAAAAGAGGACATGAAATAGTTTTCGCCACGACTCACCCGACTCGCGAAGAACATCTCAACATTAGACAAATCGATTTAAGCTTTTCGAATCAACTGTGGAAAGAAGGCGCCTCGAAGGCGGAACCCGACATGTTCAAAATGCTTTTAAAGTTCACCGAAATTTTGGTGGAGACCAACGTGGCGCAAATGGAGCATCCCGAAATCCAAAATTTAATCAGTAACAAGTCCGAGCATTTCGATCTTTGCTTGATCGAATGCGCGACACCGACGTTTTTCGTCTTCAAGGCCCGCTTTCGATCGCCGATAATTGGATTTTTGTCGATGGACGTTTTGAATAGGGATCATAAAAATTTCGGTAACGGCTACAACGCGGTTTTGTATCCGGACTCGATGATTTACGTGGATAAAAGTGATACACTTTACGAAAGGATGTACGAGTATTTCATGAGTGTCACCATGGAGTTTCATACGATGTTCGTGGTTTTTCCCATGGTTAACGAGATGATTAGGAAGCATTTTGGTAATGGTTACCCTGATATTGAGGAGCTAGTTGTTGATGTCGATATGCTGTTCACCACGGCTAATAAGGTGTTGCACAAGGTGAGGCCTTTTAGTCCAGCAACGATTTCAATTGCAGGTGGGATTCATATTAAAGAGAAGAAGGAGTTACCAAAGGTAAGGTTTTGAGAGCACAACCTAGTGACTTAATCCTTCCTCATTTACCTTAGCACAAATAAATATTAAATATTATTTGTAAGTAAAGAAAAGTATTAATTAAGTTTGTTTAACTTTAGTCTGATGTGCAATTAGTGATGTAAAATTATCAGTAATTTAAAATTGGGTTATATTATCGGTAATATTACTGGAAACATGGTAACAATTGGTAATTTTAAATTAGACATAAAACTTACTGTACAGGGTGGTTTTTTTCGTTGATATTATAGGGTATAGGCTACAAAAAAACTAAGATAAGTGTCTCGTTCTCTTTTTTAGTGTTTAGTCTAATGGCGCAATCAGATCTACATTAACTAGATTGGTTAGATTGGTTTAGAAGAATCTAAAATCTGCCGATTTTTATTATCTCTTATGACTCGGTTATTTCTGGAGATACAAAAAAACTAAGATAAGTGTCTCGTTCTCTTTTTTAATGTTTAGTCTAATGGCGCAATCAGATCTACACTAACTAGATTGGTTTAGAAGACACAGGGTGATTCTCAAAATCTGCCGGTTTTTATTATCTCTTATGACTCGGTTATTTATGAAGATGCAAACAAAATTTAAATACGAAAGTTTTATGACTTTTTACGTCTATCCCTTGTTGCCCCTTAGGGCGTCGGGTTAAGACTTTCAAGATGCAATTTAATTACAAAACATGTTATGTCAATAAATTGTTTTTCAAAGCCACCTTCGATTTTTATTAATTAGAATGGCTACTGGATTAGTTGATAAAACGAGTTTTCGGCAAATAACTTTTTATGTGTTAGGAATTGTGATAGGGTTGTAATTAGGAAAAATGTTTGTTTTTTAATTTCGCATGGAATGACATTAAATATACAGGGGTTCCAATTTAAAATAAGAAAAATACAGTGCATTTAAGTTTAAAAAGTTTGACACTAAATTTTGCACACTCTGTATAATTCATAGCCACCAAACTTGGTTATCGGGACCATTAGACCTTTTTTAATAAGTACCTTCTATAATTTAATTGACGAGATAATATGTTTAAATGTCATTAATTTTTTAAATTAAGAGTGCAAAACCGATTTTTTTTAATTTTTATTTTTTTGGCTGATATCACTAAACCGATTTCTATAAAAATTTAGGGGTATGAAGGTAACCATAAATGGAACTCAAATTATTAACAAAATGTACACCATTTAATTTAAAATATCACACTTTTTTTAGACACCCTGTATAATCAAAAATATTTTCCTGAAATATGCCCTAGGATACAGGCAAAGTTTGCCAAATATAAAAATCCTAACTAAATTAATAACTGAGCTATAGAAGACGGGAGGTGAGATGCAGGACCCTGTATATATATATATATATATATATATATATATATATATATATATATATATATATATATATATATATATATATATATATATATATATATATATATATATATATATATACATTATACGGGAAAAGTGCTAATCGTCCCGAAACTGTAATACCAATTGTTTCTTGTTATTATTAATATTTGCAGCCTTTAAAAGAATACATGGACAGATCAGAAAGAGGAGTGATTTACGTCAGTTTCGGCAGCAACGTAAACAGCGCTCAACTACCGGATAGTTTGCAGCAAATATTTTTTAGAGCATTCGCAGATTTACCTTATGATATTTTGTGGAAATTCGAAGCGGAAACCGTGGCGAATAAACCCGACAATGTAAAATTAATGAAGTGGGTACCACAACAGGATTTACTCAGTAAGAAATTTTCCTTTAAAAACGCGTAATTAAATAACACTGGAGATGTGGGTCGCAGCAATTTACCAAAATGAAAGAACAAATTATTTCTACAAAGTGAGAAATATTTCTTGGATTTTGGAGGCGTTCAGTTCGTGGTACATCTTCAATTTTGATATAAAGAAAACTCTTAACTTTTTTATACCACTTTTATTTTACTTCAGTGACTAGTTTCAATTACACGGTAATCATTCTCAAACTAGGTACTTAAAACACGAGTTACACAGGTATATATATTAAATCTAAAGCGCTTCGAAGAGAGGGGTGTACATCAGGTCAACCTGGTCGTTAAGGATAGAAATTTCCATCCTTAACGATAGCTTCGAGCTACGCAACCAAACCAAATTTTCAGGCTTTTCTAAACTCGAAATTTTACTTCATGCTTAGCCTGGGAGTGGAAAACACTTGTTTAAAGCTTCAAATTGAATTCTCTTGATAAACCGAGCGTCGAAAACTGTACAACGTATTCATATGTATACTTAAAAGAAATATTCTCGTTATGAAAATGTTCGGTGTTACATAAAACTCTCTGTATATGCATACACTGTAAATTTTACGACATTCGTTGTTTTTTTAAAAGATTTCAATTTGATTTTTTTAACAAGGGGTTTCCACTCCCAGACTAAGCATGAAGTAAAATTTCGAGTTTAGAAAAGCCTGAAAATCCACGTTTCTGTACAAATAAACATATTTTAACGACTATTAAAAGCGTATGGTTTTTTAAATTATTGCGCTATAATCGACAAAATTCGCCTGCAGAAAAAGATTTTTTCTGAAAATCCTAAAAATGAGAAAGACTTTCAATTATTCTATCTTTAATTTTTAGGACACAAGAACGTGAAAGTATTTGTGACGCACGCAGGGCTTCAATCGAGCGAAGAAGGCCTGTTTTTCAAAGTGCCGATGCTGGCGATTCCCTTCTTCGCGGACCAACCCTACAACGCTTACCAGATCGCGAAAGGGGGCATTGGCATCATGATCGACAATTTGGAAACGTTGACTTCTGAAAAACTAAAATCGTCCATCTTGGAATTGGTAAATAATAAAACGTACGCAAAGTAAATTAATTACTTATCTCTTAAATACTAATTTAGTGAAAACAAATCTTTGCATTTTTTTTAAGAAAGAACAAATTGAAAAAAATCGGCCTGGAAAGGCCATAATCGGTCAATCCATGAGATGTTTCTAATACTTGTTTTTTTTAAATTAAAAAATTTGAACATATCTTTGCCTAAGATATAAGTTAATAAGATTTATTACTAGGCGCGTTCAGTTTAAACCCATCTTTGCTTTATAGAAAAAAACAACATTTAACATTTTAATTACAAATAACTACCGTTCCATTATTTTCTAACCGACGCATACCTGCGCGACCCTCGACAAATTTTCACGGGGCTTTTCTAAACTCGAAATTTTACTTCATGCTTAGCCTGGAAGTGGAAAACACTCGCTTAAAGTTTCAAATTAAATTCTTCTAATAAACCGAGCATCGAAAAATGTGCAACGTATGCATATGGATACTTAAAAAAAAAATCCCGTAATAAAAATGTTCGGTGTTACATAAAACTCTCTGTATATATACACTGTAAATTTTACGACATTCGTTGTGTTTTGAAAGATTTCAATTTGAATCTTTAAACGAGGCTTTTCCACTTCCAGACTAAGCATGAAGTAAAATTTCGAGTTTAGAAAAGCCCGAAAATTTAGATTAGCCGCATAGCGAAGCGGAGCGGCCAATCCAAATTAAGTTTTTCTAAACTCGAAATTCAACATTTGAATTATTCCGTTTGATTTGAAGGCATAGTTAATCAAATAAGGGTTTCAATTTAACACGCCTAATAATTAGTATATCATATTATTTGTAATATTTGTAGATACGCTGAAAACTTAAATATATTAGCGGACATAGCCAGTGATGAACCAATGACGCCTTTGGAAAAAGCAGTTTGGTGGACTGAGTATGTCTTGAGGCATAAGGGGGCTAAACATCTCCGAGGGCCGGTTGTCTCATTTTACGAACACTACCTTTTAGATATATTCGCGATTTTGCTTCTGATGACGATAATTTTAATCATTGTCACTTATAAAATCGCCAAATACTGTATTATAAAATTTGTTGATTTAATCCTAGACGATGAATTGAAAATAAAACGAATGTGAGTGTGTATAAATAAGATTATATTTAAGAAATACGATTTTGTATTGTTACAGGAATTAACATATATTTCTAATTATTTTATTAAGATAAAGAATTGCTTAAGTTTTATGCACCACTTGTATGTCATTAATAAAAGTTGTCCAGCTTATGTATGCTAAAATATTAGACACACAAAAAATTGTAATATAATACTTACTACATGCAACGTAATCTACAAGTTAGAACAAGTTATGTTTTTGCCATATTCTACCTATTTTCCAAAAAATAAAAAATATATATTTTTAAAAATAAAATACCTTGTATGTTTTTTGAGAATCAGATTCTTAAGAAAATTCTCCTTCTCCTCGGATTGAATAGGAAAATAAGAAACGCGATAGGAGCGCCGCTAGGCGGTTGGGCAAATAACCAGCTAACTTATTTTAATAATAATAATAATAATATAGTCTTTATTGTCCAACGGAAAAACCAAAACAGGACAAATTACATTTGTAAGGGTATACGCATCGCGCCCTATTTAGTTCAAGAGCGCTCCGCAACTACCCTCTCCGATAGCGCCACCAACATACCCGACGTACCGACCACCGCAACTCCCACCAAACACCACCACCGATTAAGGGAAGAGCACAACACAAACGACATAAAAGCAGCCGCAACACCCCAGAATCGGCAGAGCAACACGAACTCTCATCTTGGACTCTTCCTGCATCTATGTACGGTCTCGAAGTTTGCCAAGTCTGAGAATAGTACGCTCGAGATATCTGTCCTATATCGCCTACAGCTCCAGACCGAGGACCACCCACCTGTTGGACACCCGACACCTCCACCTGTTGGACACCCGGCACCTTCACCCGTTGGACACCCGGCACCTCCACCCTCTGGACACTCGACACCTACACCGACGATTTTGACATTCTGTATATATATTTCTTAACGTACCCACTGTATATATTGAAATAAATCAGTTTTACTAAGAACTAAAACATTTGGAAACAACCCGCCCCACACATTGATCTGTATAAATACAGAATGTAAAGAAAAATCAAATATAAAATACATATGTAAATAAAATATAAACTAAATAGAGAAATTTAGAAAAATAAAACCAGGATAAATTATAGTGATCATTATAAATACAAAAAGTATAGAAAATTAATTATTAAGTATATATATGTAAAACAAAAATGATCCAATTAAAGCAAAATCTGTTAACCTTAAATTTCAAATAAATACTAAGTAGATAAATTCTAAAAAAAAAAAACAGCATAAGTTGCAATGAACAGTAAAAATACAAAAGGAAAGAAAATTAATTTATATATATGTGCATACAAACACACACATATACGCATGAAAAACAAAAACTAATTAGAAAAATAAAAATAAAATCTGTTAACCTTAACTTAAAATGTTGAAATAACATGAAAAGTAAATTATTATTTAATATCATAGAAAAAGAAGAAAAATAAAATATTTTTAAATAATACTATCCCAAACACCAGAGAGACAAACATGAAATGATCTGCTACGAACTGAAAATGTCATCAAAATGGCGATTGGCATTACGACACATGTGTGTTAGCGGGGCTTTGGTAAGGATATTAGTTCTACACCTAGGAATTAAAAACGTATTGCTATGGCGAGATGCTATACGCGGAATATTAAAATTAACCTTAGCCAGGAGCCAATCACAATCCAGGGTATTATTGATTAGTTTCTTTAAACAGATAGCACTACAAGAATTTCTGCGGTCCGTAAGTGACATAACATTGTTTTCCATGAGCAGGGTATTGTAGTCAATATTACGAGGTGGATAGATACCGGTGAGTTTATATGATAAAAATTTCAAAAACCGCCTTTGGACTCGTTCGACTACAAGAGACAGATTCATGTATAGCGGATACCATATAACCGATGCATATTCCAGTTTAGTGCGAACAAATGCATTATATAGTGATTTCAGGACGTTAATATCTGTAAAATTATTAAAAGTGCGCATAATGAAGCCTAACATCTTCATTGCCGACGAGGTTATGCTGTACACGTGATTAGTGAAGCTAAGTTGTTCATCAAACAGCACACCCAGATCCCTAACTTCAGACTTCCTTTCGAGAATTGTTCCATTTATTGTGTAGTTCTGAAGATACGGATTTTGTTTGCGGTGAAAAGAAACAACATAGCATTTGTCGGTATTTAGTTTTAGGTTGTTCGCATTGCACCAGTTAAAAATTGAATTAATATTTCGCTGAAGTAATTGACAATCATTTGAGCAATTAACATTAGTGTAAATTTTAAGATCATCCGCGAATGCTAAAACTGGACAAGACATGGAACTAATTAAGTCGTCAATATATAAAACGAATAATAGAGGCCCTAGATTGGATCCTTGGGGGACACCTGATGTTATTTTACAGGCCATGCACGAAGCCTAGGGCAGCAATATATGCACCTAGGCAAATACGAGCCCATATGCTGCCACACCTATCATATCGTGACACCACTGCAGTTAGGATTTGTGGAGCTAATGGCAAAGGAAAGGACGCAGTTCTAGCCTACTGGCGATTCAGCCCTTCCGCCCCCCACAAGGGGAATGGAGGGGCTGGTCGATTACTTCAGGAAGGGGGGTCTATCGCTAATCATGGGCTGTGATTCTAACTCGCACCATATCGCATGAGAAAGCAGGCCGAAATTTGTTTAAAATTAGCACTTTTCAACTTTAAATTACACCTAAAATAGTTTTTATTCAATGTTTCTTTTTGGTTGACAATGTTTTTAGAACTTAAAATATTATGTAATAATAATTTTATTCGATTTTAAAACTCGTGTAGGAACCTAATTGCTCGGCTATTAAGGAGTTAATGGAATTTACCAGTGATTGAATAGAAATGTTGTAGTTTTTAAATCTTTCCAATATGAAAAAAATGATGATGTATTAGGTTTTCCAATAGGGATGATATGATTTTGAAGTGACGTTTCGGCCATATGTAATATGTCATGATCTGTCATTTATTTTTCATTGTATTCAGTAGTGTTTACAATTTCATCATGGAGAGATATACGCAAGAACAACGTTTACAAATTATTCAGTTTTATTATCAAAATAATCGTTCTCCAATTGAGGGGTCCAATGCAATAACCAGCCAAGTCCAGTTTTATAAAATGTTGAGGAGAGACAAACAACTGTTTACATGCAACAAAAAAAAAACATTATGGTTATTATGAATGCAAGTAACAATACACCAATGCACTGCAAATTTAAAGAAGATTGTTGCATGATGCTATAACAGAATTTTAAACTTTATAAAAATATTGAATACTTAACCCGTTTTCTCATAAAAATGGACTTGGCTGATTATTGCATTGGAGCCCTCAATTGCAACTTTTCGTGCGCTTTTGCCATTTTATGGTCGTAATAATCGTCCAATTCGTCGAATTGTTGAAAATTGTGAGCGTACATTTTCTTTACATAATGTTAAAGTGCCAATAAGACAAAGAACCGCTCGAAGTAATGCAAATATTGCTGCCGTTCAGGCAAGTGTTGCTGAAGACCGCAATTTGTCGATTCCAAGACGTTCTCAACAATTGGGACTGTCTCAAACCACAACCTGGCGGATTTTGAAAAAGGATTTGGGTTTGCATCCGTATAAAATTGTTCTCACTCAAGAACTGAAGCCATTGGACCACCGTAAACGTCGTGGATTTGCTGATTTTGCCTTGGAACAACTTGAAAACGATAACGATTTTTTTAAGAGAATCATCTTCTCCGATGAGGCTCACTTTCATCTGAGTGGTGCGGTAAATAAACAAAACTGTCGATTCTGGTGCGAAGAAAATCCACAAATTATTCAAGAAAAACCATTACATTCACCTAAATTGACAGTTTGGTGTGGTTTTTGGTCTGGTGGAATCAGCGGTCCGTACTTCTTTCGAAATGAAGATGGTAACACCGTTACTGTCAATGGAGAGCGGTGATAACAACTTTTTATGGCCGAAATTGGAAGAAGTTGATCTTGACAACATTTGGTTCCAACAAGACGGGGCTACGTGCCACACAGCAAATGCAACAATTGAATTATTGCGAGCAAAGTTTTAAGATTCGATTATTTCAAGAAATTGTGATATTGAATGGCCTCCAAGAAGTTGTGATTTTACACCATTAGACTATTTCTTGTGGGGTTATTTGAAGTCATTGGTCTTTCGAAATAAACCAGACTCTCTTCAAGCTTTACAAGTGAATATTGAACGTGCCATTCATGACATACGACTTGATTTAGTGGAAAAAGTGCTCGAAAATTGGGTTCATCGAATTCGTTCCTGCAGAAGAAGTAGTGGAGGCCATTTGAATGACGTTTTATTTAGAACTTAATTGTATCGATTGTACTTTACATTAAATAAAAAACATTTGAATTTCCTTAACAATAAGTGTGTGTTTTTTTTAAAGAAACCATGTCACTCTTATTGGAAAACCCTTTATAAATAAATATGCTGACTAGAATTCTCGCGACCTACCGCAATACAATATTTACAATCGAAATTCAATGAATGCTTGTATTGAAGCCAGATACGATGATGAGTAATAAATAAGCGCTGTCTGGCTGCTGCCTCCTGCCCGAGAAAATCTTGATCATGCGCCATCCACTCCACACTCCTAAATCATAGCAACAAAACGAAAAACTATAATGAGATCGCCATGTTATTGTTTTTCTTTGTGACAGATACAATACACATTTTGACAGTTGTGATATATTTTAAACTAACGAGTGTCTTCCAGTCCCAGACTAAGCATGAAGTGAAATTTCGAGTTTAGAAAAGCCCCGCGTAGAAAATTTGTTGAGGGTCGCGCAGCGACCCGAGACAAATTTTCACGGGGCTTTTCTAAACTCGAAATTTCACATCATGCGCCACGCGTATAAACCACTGATTTACAGTAAAGTTAAAAATATATAACACTTAGATGTGATCAATATTTACCGGGATGCGGCGAAGAAATGCAAGATTTTTTTTTTGTGAATAGTTTTGGAATAATAATTAATAATAAAAGTAGAATAATTGTTTGGTGTTGTAGGCGTTCACTTTGTGGTACATCTTAAATACACTTGTAAATAAAACACTTTTTACTTTGTTTAACCACTGAATCTTACATTTAATTGTGTGACTAGTTTCGACTATCTAGTAGTCATTCTCAAACTAAAGTAAATACAAATTACACGTTAAAAACTATTTATACGGCTTCGAAGAGAGGGGTGTACATTAGGTCAACCTGGTCATTAAGAAGGGAAATTCCGGGATTAATTCGGGCCTTGTGTATTTCTAGTGCTTCCTAGTTAGATCAGGCATTTATAAATTGAACTGCGAAAATTGTAAAGGTGTGTACATTGGACAATCTGGTCGTAGAATCGAAATAAGATTGAAAGAACACGAGCAAGCCTTTAGATTAAAACATAATAGTTCTACCTATGCTAACTATCTTTTAGAAGAGAATCACACTTTTGGCGAGGATGTACTTTCATTAATCCATTTTGCCGAAAAAGGTCGTAAAATGGATTTACTGGAAGCACTAGATATTTGTAGTGCTTCCAGTAAATCCACTTTACGACCTTTTTCGAAGGCCCGAATTAATCCCGGAGTTTCCCTTCTTAATGACCAGGTTGACCTAATGTACACCCCTCTCTTCGAAGCCGTATAAATAGTTTTTAACCTGTAATTTGTATTTACTTTAGTTTGAGAATGACTACTAGATAGTCGAAACTAGTCACACAATTAAATGTAAGATTCAGTGGTTAAACAAAGTAAAAAGTGTTTTATTTACAAAGTAGAATAAATTTAGTTTTAGCAACTTTTCTATATCGTTGATATTTAAATTATCATATTTTTAACGGGGAAAGTGCTATGATGGACACATCACCATTTTTAAACCATATAAGTATGTACCCTCAAATTAATTATTGAATGTTATGTGCTAGGTCATGCTTTTCATAATAGAACGTTATTTAACATAGAAATCAGTATGTGCAATTTTATTTAATATTTGCTACGACTACATTTTATAATTAAATCAAACAATTACTTTAGCAATATTGTGAAAATGTGGGGCAGCATAAGCATTAATAAATGGAGCATAGTTGTGAGTGGCGTAATTGAAACCATGTACAGCTGGATATCCGTAAGCAACAACTGGAGCAGCATAAGCATGTGCTACTGGGGCAGCTAAAACATGCTCAACTGGAACATCTGGACGATTCTTAGCTTCCTCAACAGCTTCGAAATGTTTAGCTTTAGCAGCAGCTACTTCGGGGGTGTCTTCGACTGGTTTTGGGGCTTCTACTTCTGGTACGACTGGTGCCTCTGGAGCTTTTGGAAGGTTGCTGGCGGATACTTTGAATCCGTTTACGGCATCGGCGGTGTATGAGACGGATTGCAATTTACCTTCAGCATCCACGTAGGAGTAACCTCCACGGGTAACACCATCGAAAGATTTTACTTCACTTTTGGTGGATAAATGATCAGCGTATCCGTAACTGTATTGTCCCAAATTGTCTTGAGCGTGGTATTGTGAAGAATACGCCACTGGAACAGCGTATGGGTGGTAGAAACCTGGTTTGGCGGCGGCGAGGGCCAAAAGAGTGGCAAAAGCGATGAAGGATTTCATGTTGATTTGTGATTGTGTTGTTAGCGCTGCTGGATGTCCAGTACTCGCAAAACTGTGATTCTTCTGGAGAATATTTCGGTATTTATAACAAAACCACGCCTTATGCGTGGACTCAATTTTATTATACTGGTTGTCTTTGAAATATTTACCAATTTTGTATGCTAATACAGATTTAAATATTCAAACAGTATATTTAATTCCCGGAATTTAAAAACTGCAACAGAATAAATTTGATGAACAAAAAAGAAGAATCAAACGAAAATGATGTCAAATTTTGGTTTAGGGTAACATTATCTTTATTTATACAAAATTATATGCTATTTATAAATTTCGCTTATATTACCTGTTCTTTGGCCAGTTTTACTTAAAAAATTGTTTGGCTTAATTATTTGTATTATTCATTTCAACTTTGAAAGCGAAAATAAAGAAATCTAACATTTTTCTAGCATTGTACATTTTGTTGATTTATTAATAAACCCAAAAAATTGTTCAAAATTTAAACGACAACATAAGTTACCAGGAGGTACAATTTTTACCATGTAAATTCCTATGGCCATATTTAAATAAAACGCACGGTATACATGTATAAATGGCTAATGATAATACACACAGACATTTATCATTTTTGTTAATACCTACTTACTGTAAAATAATCATACTTTAATACATTTACCAACGATCTGCACGTTTCTGAAATTATTATTGATAATGTATGTTTTGAAATAACGGTTGAGTATTGCAAATCAGTGTACGATCGACCTGTAGCCAAAAAATGAGAGAGTTGCAGAGAGTTGCAGAGAGTCGTTTATGTGCAGATATCGACATTCTCATTGTTTGCGCGTTTGACGCGTCTTTTGTTCTTTAAGTTAGGGATCACAGATTGCAAGACTTTATCTTTGCAAAAGGTGCTGGAAGGTGATAACAAAGGTGAAAGGATAGTAAAGGTTAGCGAAGTTAGTGAAAGATAAATAAACCCAATTTATCAGCACAAGTAAGTTTGTAATTCCTACTTGTTCCTTTCTCATTTTGTGTATCCTATCACTTGATAGGATACACAAAATGAGAAAGGAACAAGTAGGAATTACAAACTTACTTGTGCTGATAAATTGGGTTTATTTTTTATTATCTCTTTTTGATTGCTATTAACAACACTTACATTTTTTACACCGCTTATGTGATCAACAACATATTAAAATTCAAATAACAAATCAAATAAATCAAGGCCTGAACACTCATGTTGGTGTCCGTTTTTTTTATTAAATTTTCGACTAATTCCAAAAGTGTAATATATGTATCTTCGTCCATCCGCAATAATTTCGGAAATCTTTAGGACACGATCTTATCTCATCAATTAAGTTGTGATGAGACAATTGTTCCCGCTTTAAAAGCCACTTTCTACACCAAAGTCTCTTCATTCTGTTTTCTTGGGTTTAATTTCTTTTTGCACTTCATTTTTCAACATGATATGCGCGCTTAACTGCAATTTTTTATCCATTTTAATTGTACCTTTAACAGTGGCCGCGAAGCAGCAAGTAGTATACGTACTGCCAATTTGACTGCTGTCATGGCAAACTTTAGTATTTGATAGGCGATTTGTACAGAAGAAAATATCTTATAAAGTCGCACCGTATAGACGAAAACGTTTCTCTATAGCAGTGGTTTCCAAACTACGGCCCGCAGGCCAAATCCGGCCCGCGACTTGCATGAATCCGGCCCGCGATTGTTTGTAATTTTTTTTTTTGTAAATGTCATATTTTGAAATATTGTTCCTTAAATTTTTCATAATTTTATAAAATTAATCGGATCTTGGCCGACTTTATTATGTAGAATTGTATTTGTGGCCCGCGAAGAAGATAGTTTGGAGACCCAGCCTCTATAGCGTCAGCGCAAGCGGCAGATAGCACGTAAAAACGCGCCGTGTCAACTAGCCTTAAAACAAACCAAGTGAATTCAATTAAAAACCTATATACAGTGTGTAATCGAACTAATATACATCCTCTTAAGGGCGTATACACAAAATATTTTGACACCAATTGCAGCAAAAATAAAATCGGAAAAAAAATATTGGATTTTTCATAATTTTTCATGCATTTTTTACTTTTAGAGAACTTCTGGTTACCTGTGTTCATGATATTTTTCGTGGATGCGTAAGTTTTTGTATTTTTTATTTACTTTTACTACTGCGAGGCGCATAAATCACTTCGCACGCACTAAACTTTAGTCAGCAATGGGTACTTATGAAAACGATAACATAGACATAATTCTTCACAATCTGACCCACTTTTCTCTGGATGGTGTAATTCGATATCCAAATCGCTTAAAAACTACCAGTCTATGTGGAATCTCTCTTAAAATACGCAATGTGCGCGTATACCAGATACCACAAACATGTGGCCTATTATTATTAATTATTTTTAATAATTATTTGTAAGCTATCTACTAAAGGTATGCTAATTTCAAATGCAGGTATTGTTTATTTAAACGCTGCCCCTTATGTGGTAGAGAGCCTGTACAGTAGTTCGTTTACACGCTGTATTAAGAGAAATGTTTTACCAAGTGATCAATGAGAAACAAGTTAATGATATTTATTGAGTAATTATAGAATGAATGTTAGTATGAGTTTATTAAGATTTTGTTATAATCCGCAAAAAGCGAATCATTGTAGAGTAAGTTAAAATGTTTCACTGACCTTATCGGTATATAATTTTGATAGTTAATAGTGCGAATCCTTTATAATGTTATATGAACTGTATAAGTGGCTTCACTTCAGGTGAAACAATGAATAAATACACCATTACACCATTGCGGGAGCGCCTCATGTCAATGCAGCGCTCGGGTAAAAAAGTCATATCTCAAAAAGTTTTAAAGCGCCCCTACTTTTGAAAACGGAAAAATTCTAAGGAAGAATCAGGGTATAACATATATATTTTTTAAGAAAATTAAAACAGGAGTATTTGATTATTTTTTGAGATTTGTTTTATTTATTAAAAAAAATCTATATAAATAAAGTTTTTTCGTTTTGGAAAAAAATATATTTAAAACTTTGAACATTTAAGCACAAAAAACTACAGAATAACTTCTTTTTGTATAGGTAACGGTTTACGATATTTTTTAATTCAAAATAAAAGTGTACTAAAAGTTTATATTGTTATAACTTTTGACACAATAATTTGTTTAACGTCTAGTAACAACCAAAAGACCAACCAAAGTATTAATAGTCTTTATAGTATATGTGAGATTCGCTAAAATCCCTGATGTACCCCCAAAAAGTGTGCACTTATCACACATCACACAAATTCATACTGCAATCATAGATCCGGATGGAATCATTTTTTAGATTAATGATCTCACCCGGCGGGACTCGTACCCGCGACCCCTGGGTCCCCCACCGGGGCCAAAGGCGCTTTTTTAAGACGATGTGTTTATCAGGTGAACAACTTGACCCTGGATGTGAAGACATCAGGATATAACATATTTTTAAAATAGTTGTTATTCTCCACACAAGTATAGCACGTTTCCCGTCTCAAGGATGGTAGTAAAATAATTTCGGGCTTTGGAATTTGTATCAATCGATATTACGAAATTCATTCAAGAATGCAAATATATTCGTATTCGAAGCAACTGACATTTCTTTGTATTGCCTCCATTTACATATTTATTCGTTTTCTTAATTTATAGGATCAATTTTTAAATAAAACACTTAATATGCATAATTAATGCCCATAAAATATACACGTATTTATTTGTTATCGTTTACATCTAAATATTTTTACTTCTGGGGAGAAGTCAAAATATTTAGAAGTAGACGATAAAAAATAAATACGTGTATATTTTATTGGTAATAATTATGCATATTAAGTGTTTTATTTAGTAATTGATCCTATAAATCAGTGGTCTCCAAACTACGGCCCGCGGGCCAAATCCGGCTAGCGACTGGCATGAATCCGGCCCGCGATTGTTTGTAATTTTTTTTGTAAATGTCATATTTTGAAATATTGTAACAATTGTTCCTTAAATTTTTCATAATTTTATAAAATTAATCGGATCTTGGCCGACTTTATTATGTAGAATTGTATTTGTGGCCCGCGAAGAAGATAGTTTGGAGGCCCAGGCTATAAATTAAGAAAACGAATAAATATGTAAAATGTTTCGTTGTGAGTTACGTGAAGATGATTTTAATAAAATAAAAAACGTTAGTAATCCTTTTTCTTCACTGGTTTATTTAGATCGCTAAATGTACATTTCGTTCACCATGTGAACATTTTCAATAGCTGTACTAAACAGTTTAGTACAGCTATTGAAAATGTTCACATGGTGAACGAAATGTACATTTAGCGATCTAAATAAACCAGTGAAGAAAAAGGATTACTAACGTGTTTTATTTTATTAATAAATATGTAAATGGAGGCAATACAAAGAAATGTCAGTTGCTTCGAATACGAATATACTTATACAGAGAGTTTTATATAACACCGAACATTTGCATCCAATACAATTTGACATATTTAATTTTTAAGTTGTGTGTAAATTGAGTTGCCTATATGACCATTAAAAACTGTAGCCTCTTAATCGCAATTAATGCCTCAACTTGTACATTCAGGGAGTTTTTCTTTCAAGTATACATGTCCCAGTTACAGCGTATATGCCGTATATCTTTAGATACTCGTTGTTTTTTAACAGAGTTCAATTTGAAACTTGAAATGAGTGTGTTCCACTCCCAGAATAAGCATGAAGTAAAATTTCGAGTTTAGAGGAGCCTGAAAATTTGGTTTGGCCGCGTAGCGCGAAGCGCTACGCGGCCAAACCAAATTTTCAGGCTTTTCTAAACTCGAAATTTTACTTCATGCGCCACCGGTACAAAACACTGACATACTACGAAGTTTAAAACACACCGCTAAACTTTACATTGCATCAGTGTCTTATACCGGTGGCGCATGAAGTAAAATTTCGAGTTTAGTAAAGCCTGAAAATTTGGTTTGGCCGCTCCGCGCTTCGCGCTACGCGACCAAACCAAATTTTCAGGCTTTTCTAAACTCGAAATTTTACTTCATGCTTAGCCTGGGAGTGGAAAACACTCGTTTAAAGCTTCAAATCTTTTAATAAACCGAGCGTCGGAGCATGCACAACGTATGCTTATGTATACTTGAAAAATTCTCGTTATGAAAATGTTCGGTGTTACATTAAACTTTCTGTATGTGGGGGCATGCAAACCAAAGGGAACGTATTATTTTCGCCAAAATTTTCAAATCAAAAATTTTAGTGGATTTATCCATTTTAAGGTACCCCGAGTTAATTAAGACCATTTTTGAAAAATGTCTTTCTGTAATTCTGTCCTGTAATTCTGTCGCCACGATAAAGTCTAAACCGATTGAGCTGTAAAGGTAATAATATAAACTGAAGCTATTTATTATAATAGTAGTATTCGATCTACTTTTGGTGAAAATGCGAAAACCAGATGTAATAGTTTACTCTTAGCATTTTTTTGGATTATTTTTTAATATTATTCATATAAAAAAATCTTGTTAGGAAAAGTTGTAGATATTGATAATGAAGGTTTAAATTAAATTACACTTGGTTTGTTTCACAATTTTTTACTTTACTATTTACTCGACTAGTTTCGCGTTTTACAGCATTATCAGGAGTGAATTACAAA
This sequence comes from Philonthus cognatus, assembly GCA_932526585.2. Classification (NCBI taxonomy): domain Eukaryota; kingdom Metazoa; phylum Arthropoda; class Insecta; order Coleoptera; family Staphylinidae; genus Philonthus; species Philonthus cognatus. The sequence continues at coordinate 63,184,808 of OW052248.1, read as the reverse complement.
AGATACCAACAAGTTTATATATGGTCAGGTAATAAGGGATTTTAAGATTGGGGAATTCCAAATATCCTCATTGTCGTTGACGAGGTGTTTTCCGTCTTTTCAAGAAATAAAAGTTGTAGATAATGAAAAATTAGTATTTAATGTATACCGGGTGTTATTTAATGTATACCGGGTGTTGCATCTCTCACGGAGGGTAAGTATAGAAACCCCAGAGAGACAAACTGGGAAGGATATAATGAATCCCTCAGGGCGGCTCTCCGAGGAGGAACAGTACCGGTGAGTGAGGTGGAGGGGTTAGAACTGGCAGTGGAACAAGTAAATGACGCCATCAAGACGGCATACTTGGAAAACTGCCCGGAAAAAACAATCCGACACAGGGGTTGCCGCACAATCTGGTGGAACAAGAACCTTGAAAAGCTAAGAGCCCAGGTTCGAAGGCTATTTAATAGGGCCAAAACCACACAGAGTTGGGACACCTATAAGGAAAAGCTTACGCAGTACAACAAAGAAATCCGAAAAGCCAAAAGAGACTCGTGGAGGAAGTTCTGCGAGGAGTTAATCGACACTGCGGCATGTTCGAGAATCCACAAAGTCCTGGCAAAGGATGGAAGTGCTGCAAAAGAGGTAGGTTTCGTCAAAAAATCTGACGAGACTTATACTGAAACAAAGCAGGAAAGTCTCAAGGAATTACTAAAAGTCCACTTTCCAGCCTCAACAATCCTGTCAGGGGAGAACATACGCGAAAATCCCGGCCAGAAAAAAAAGCCAGACCGAAATGATTAGAGGTTAGCCACAGAGGTCACAAGACCAAGCACAATCAGATGGGCCATAAGCAGGTTCCAACCTTATAAGTCTGCTGGGATGGATGGGATCTATTCTATCCTGCTACAGAAGGGCATAGAGAAACTGGTGCCGCATCTAACAAAGATCTTCAAAGCCTGTCTGGCATGGGGACACGTACCAAGGGCGTGGCAAAGTGTAAAGGTAATCTACCTGCCTAAGGTAGGTAGAATAGCAGATCTAACACCGAAGTCTTACAAACCCATCAGCCTCTCTTCATTCCTCCCGAAAACAATCGAGAGACTGGTCGACAGATACCTACGAGACGAGATACTGGGGAAAGATCCCCTCAGTAACCGTCAGTACGCTTACCAGCCAGGAAAGTCCACGGATTCGGCGCTGGACGACCTAAACAGGCTCATCACAAAGTCAGTGGAGGACAAAGAGATAGCTATGGTCACATTTCTAGATATAGAAGGGGCGTTCAACAATGTCACAACCAACTCGCTTATAGAGGCACAGACATGACAAGGCGTCCCGCCAAGTCTCTACCAATAGATAAGGGGTAGCCTGGAGAAAAGGACAATTACATCCACTCTAGGAGCTCACACCTTGAAGCCAGAGCCGGCGGAGGCTGCCCGCAGGGAGGAGTTCTATCTCCACTGCTATGGGCAACTCTTGTGGACGACTTACTAAGGAAACTGTCCGAAGAAGGCATCCACTGCCTAGAGTATGCGGATGACTTGGCCATAGTCATCAGAGGCCGGTTCGCAGGAGTTATCTCACAACGAACACAAAGGGCCCTAAACATAGTAGACAACTGGTGTCGAAGGGAACGGCTGACGGTCAATTCTGAAAAAACACAGATTGTCGTGTTCACAAAAAGAAGAGCGCTAGAAGGCCTAAGGCCACCGACGCTCGGGGGCACAACAATTCCCTTCGCTAAGGAGGCGAAGTACCTAGGGGTAATCTTCGACGATAAAATGACGTGGAGGACGCACATCACGAAAACCGCCAAAAAAGCCTCAATGGCATTGGGAAGGTGTCGAAGAATGTGCGGGAAAAACTGGGGGCTCAATCCTAAAATTACCCTCTGGTTATATACAAGGGTGATCAGGCCCATGATATCCTACGGGGCAGTAGTGTGGTGGACAAGGACGGAGCAGCAGGGGGCGATAAGGCTCCTTAACAGCACAGAAAGACTAGCATGTCTCAGTGTCACAGGAACCCTAAGCACTACCCCGACAGCAGCCCTAGAAATGATCCTGAACTTACCACCACTGCACATCTTCATACAAGGGGAAGCCAGGGCTGTAACATACAGACTATTGCGAGGACAGGCTCCCATAAACCGATCACACGGGAAAAAGTACCAAAGGCTAGAAGACGAGCTAAAGGCAAACCCTATAACAGGAATGCCAAGCGATGCCATGGTCAAGAAGTATAATTTCGACAGGAAATACAAAGTGATGATCCCGCAGAGGGAAGATTGGGAAATGGGCCCACCTACCAACGCGGAATCAAACTGGTATACTGACGGCTCGAAGATAGAGGAAAGAGTCGGAGCCGGAATATACAGCACAAAACCAGAGACAAAGATTTCAGTCAGTCTGGCGAGGGACACCACCGTGTTCCAGGCAGAAGCGATCGCGGTCCACCTCTGCATTAGAGAAATATCAAAGCAAGACAACAAAAGTCGATCAATAGCTATTTCCTCGGACAGCCAAGCGCTGCTAAGGGCACTAAGCACCACGCAGGTCGACTCCAAGCTAGTGTGGGATTGTGTAAGCGCTCTCAATGAAATGGGCGGTCGCAAATAAGTGACAATGGTATGGGTCCCAGGACATAAGGGTCATCAAGGGAACAAAAAAGCAGACGAACTGGCCAAACAAGGCTCGTCAAGCACATTCATTGGTCCGGAACCCTCCTGCGGTATCGCAAAAACCACAGTCAGACAATCCATAAAAAAATGGACGGAGACAAACTCAAACCTGGTGGACGAACACACCAGGGCAGAGGCAGGCGAAACAGTTCCTCAAAAAACAATCACCGGCTTTCACGACCGATCTTCTCAACCAAGAAAGAAAAACGTTTTTTTTTTTTTTATTTAATTAACGAAAATATCTTTACAAACATAAAATTAATATTAATACAATACAACAAAGAATTGAAAAATAACGTACTGAAGTAACACCAATTACATTTCCCTATCACAAAATGAAGGACTTAAACTAAATGAAAATTAAATCCAGATTAACGACCACTACCGCCTACGAAAGCATGAATAATTAGCGGCAAATAAGTCAAAATTTACAGAGGGTAGTAAACAATTGGCAGTGCGGGTTAATCTGGACAACGGGTTGTTCCTAACGTACGTAGCACGATGCAATTTCTCTCTAAATAAGATTTGCTGTCTTGTTGAAGGTCCCGATCTTTGCTGCCAAAAATCAAGACATGCCAACAGCGCGGGACAGCAAATATACCCGTTTATTAATTTATACAAAAAACACATATCAAAATAATTTCTGCGGGAAAGTAACGTCGATAAATCTAAATTAACTCTAAGCAAACTATAGTTAAGCTATAGTACATCTACTAATAGGACACTGTAGGCTCAACAAACACATTAGCATTTAAATATTTCCTCACATTTAAACCATAATGGGCCGGACATCCATCATGCTGATACCATATCTCCTGATTTTCACGTGCAACTTCTTCTAACGCAGGGCCAACCTGGTCGATTAAAAGGTCTAAATAAGAATTCGAATTTAAATTTCCATAAATTTCAAATGGCCCAATAATATTATTCTTAAAAATACCAGCCCAAATATTTATTTTTTGCGGGAACTGGGTTCTAGTTTGTAAGCGTATCCGTGGATTTTCCTGGGTCCAGTATTGCGTGTTCTGTGTGTTGGGCTCGTTATTAAAAGTGAACGTGCATTCATCAGTAAAACAGATAGACTGCAAAAAGTTTCGGTCTGTGTTTGATCGATCCTGCATTATTTTACAGAATATACGCCTGCTTTCTTCATCCACCAGTAGTATCTCCTGATGACATTGATGTTTGTAGGGATGATATCCATGCTTCTTCAGAATCTTATGTACAGAGAATTTAGACACATTGCACTCAGGAGCAATACATCCTTTGCTAGTTGTTGGTTCAGCATTTATCAAACCCAAAACTCTTTCTTCCAATTCATTGTTGGATCTTCTGTTCCGTTTGCCTGTAAGGTTAATGTTTTTGAAATAATATTTGTTGAAATTGGACTATTAAAATACCTTTTGAATCATCTGCCGCTACACTTGCTGTATTTTCAAACTTTTTCACAAACTTGGTAAATTAATACAGAGGGAATTGATCGATTGTTACATTTAACCGAAAATAAGTCATGAACTTTGCGTAAACTGACGCCACTGTAAAATGTTTTTATAATGAATACCCTCTCTTCATTTGAATAACTCAGATTATTATTCATAAGTATCGGAAAGGTTTAGGACATGGAAGGGCTTGAAACAGGGGTGCCCCATGAGTCCGGTCCTGTTTAATATATACATAAGTGAACTAGAAGAGGTGTTGAGAAAGGGGCAGGGAGAGGGAGTGGTGATTGGAAAGGAGAAAGTATGGTTAATGGCGTATGCAGACGATATAGTGTTGATGGCGAGAGGTTGGGAGTGAGTGAAAGGCATGTTGAAAAGGGTGGAAAGATATATGGATAAGAGAGGAATGTGTGTGAATGTGGGGAAGACGAAATGGATGAGGTTTAGGAATAAAGGGAGAGAGGGGAGAGTGGGAGAGCTAGAATGGAAGGGAGAGGTGATTGAGAGAGTGAAAAGTTTCAGATACTTGGGGTTCATTTTTAAAGGGACGGGTGGGTATGAAGAGCATATAAGGTGGGTACAAGGAAAAGCGAGGAGAGCATGGGGAATGGCATGGAGAAAATGGGGGAGATGGATGGAGAATAGTATTAAGGTGACATGCAAGGTGTGGGACGCGTGTGTAAGACCGATACTAATGTACGGGGAAGAACAGCTATGGTTCCTGAGACGAATGCTGGGACTAGAGAAGTCGACACCGGGATATATACTGTTGCAGGAAACGAATAGAGAGAGATTGGAATGTGAGGCGGTTCAGAGAGTGGTGAAGTATGAAATGAAATTATGCGGAGTAGAAGAGGAGAGATTGGTGAGAATAGTATGGGAGGCGTGCATGAAAGTAGAAGGGGGGAGGTGGAGGGAAGAGAGAAGGAGAATGTATGAAAGGGGAGGACTGGCAGAGAGGAAGGTACAGGAATGGTTGGGTAGGGGAGTGAAGGTGGCGGCGTGGATGAGAGAGAAGATCAAGGAGGTGGAAGCGCAGGAGAGACAGGGACGGATAGACAAAAGTGAATATAATGATATATTGATAATGAAGGTTTAAATTAAATTACACTTGGTTTGTTTCACAATTTTTTACTTTACTATTTACTCGACTAGTTTCGCGTTTTACAGCATTATCAGGAGTCCTGATAATGCTGTAAAACGCGAAACTAGTCGAGTAAATAGTAAAGTAAAAAATTGTGAAACAAACCAAGTGTAATTTAATTTAAACCTTCATTATCAATATTTAAACATGTTTCACCAAGTGATAAGTGAGAAAATTATTCAAGAAATATAATGATATGTTTGGAAGATGGCAAGTGTATGGGAGGGTGCCGAGATACATGAGTGAGGATGGGTGGAACAGGGATTAAAGGGTGATAATGGCGAGGGCAAGGTGTGGGTCTGGGGAGAGGGGAAGGAAGAGATGGATGGGGGAAGAATATACGAGATGTAGGTTGTGTGAATGGGGGAAGGATACGTGGAGGCACTTGGCGGAGGAGTGTGAGGGTGTGAGTGAGGAATGGGTGGGAGTGAAAGGGAATGGAAGGGTGACGGAATGGATGAGGGAGGACGGAGCTAGAGTAAAGACGCTGGAGAAAGTGGGATGGGAGAAAGAGGGCAAGATGTGAAGGGAAGAAAAATAATAGAATGCAGAATGCTTAAAATAATGAAGAAATATTTTGCCATAAGACGTTGCTTCGCTAAGGGTTAGAATTAGGAAAACAGATTGCTAATATGCAGGGGTAAGGACGCTGGAGAAGTTGGGGAGGGAAAGGAAAGAAGGGAGGAGAGGGGTAATAATATAGTATTGAGATTGTAGGAATATAGTGTTGACATTGTAAATAGCTTTAGGATAAGCCAATAAAGGTCTTTTTTTTTATTCATAACAATTATAATGCGTGAATTGATATCTGACTAGCAAAATTATTTTCACTATACATGACCTTTGTCAAACTCATGGCAAAGATATTTGCTTAAATGGTACATTGTACAACTTATTTTTATTATTTTTGAGGTGGATTCTGGTACAAACGTAACTTAAATGGATAAATTTAATACAGTTTTTAATACTCTAAAAAATATTTTCACGATTTTTCTCTAAAATGAATAGGGGAGCTAATAATTACACATATTTAATTTGACATGTTAAATTCCTATGTTCGCCCCTTATCCCAGACACTCGGTATAAAGATGTATGTTCTATAATAAATGTTGATCAATAGGATCAATGTTGTAAAAAGGAATTACAGACAATAAACATAATATTTTATTTAATCATTTTTTTATTCGAGTCTTTTAAAACGATTCAATTTACAATTATACATATATTATTATAAATCCATTCATGGAAAATATATTTATATTAACTGCATGGTATTTATTCATACGAAGTTATAGACATGTATCTAAATTAGTTAGAAAAACTATGGCCGAGCACCTATGGACGTTTAATAAAGTGCTAACAAATACGGAGACGATGCTCTATTATTTTTTTATCATTTTTGAAAAATATTATTGACTTCAGTTTAAGGCGGTCTGCATAATCACGTCACATTTAGAATCACACAAGGCATATCATATTCAGCTAACTATTAATGTTAAAATAATGATAACTGATTGTTAAACACCAGAACAAAATAATAAATTGAAATAAATATGATGCGTTTCGCCAACTTTTGTTGAATTAAACAATGATTATTGTTGATTGATAAAGCTGATAAATGTTGAAAGTTCATATTCACTTTTATATAAATAAAACAATTTAAACACTTTCAAATATATATTGTAATAACGCTACAATTGTTTCGCCACACTGTGGCTTCTTCAGACGAAGAAATGATAAATACAATTTGTTTGCGCAATTGACGCGTCTTTTGTTCTTTAAATTAGGGATCACTGATTGCAAGACTTTAACTTTGCAAAAGGTGCTGGAAGGTGATAACAAAGGTGAAAGGATAGTAAAGGTTAGCGAAGTTAGTGAAAGATAAGTGATAGGATACACAAAATGAGAAAGGAACAAGTAGGAATTACAAACTTACTTGTGCTGATAAATTGGGTTTTATTTTTTATTATCTCTTTTTGGTTGCTATTAACAACACTTACATTATTTCTTGAATAATTTTCTCACTTATCACTTGGTGAAACATTTTTAAATATTGATAATGAAGGTTTAAATTAAATTACACTTGGTTTGTTTCACAATTTTTTACTTTACTATTTACTCGACTAGTTGTCTGATAATGCTAATCCTGATAATGCTGTAAAACGCGAAACTAGTCGAGTAAATAGTAAAGTAAAAAATTGTGAAACAAACCAAGTGTAATTTAATTTAAACCTTCATTATCAACACTTACATTTTTTACACCGCTTATGTGATCAACAACATATTAAAATTCAAATAACAAATCAAATAAATCAAGGCCTGAACACAATTTGTCGGGTCGGGTATATATACAATGTTTATGGGGGGGTGGGTTTTTGTTATAAATATGTATCTATTTACTAACTTGCAAAGACTGCCCCAAGAAATATGTAGGACAAACCGGAAGATCGTTTCAAGAGAGGATAATAGAACATTTAACCAGCTTCAAACTCCACATACTCCAACCACCTCATCGAAGAAAACCACCACTTTGATGAAAATTTCCAAGTCTTACATCTAGAAAGGAAAGGTCGGAAACTCAAAATCATGGAGTGTTTAGAAATCAATAAAAGAACATTTTCAGGACATCTTCTCAACGATCAAACAGATTTAACTAATTCGCCCCTCTTAAATTTGCATTTTTTTGAAAAACCCACCCCCCCATAAACATTGTATATATACCCGACCCGACAAATTGTATTTATCATTTCTTCGCCTGAAGAAGCCACAGTGTGGCGAAACAATTGTAGCGTTATTACAATATAAACTCAAGTGCATAGAAAGCGGTCCTCCCATTCTTTTTTATTTTTTATAATAAAATCACTGTTGCAATACTGCGAACAAAACTTTTGGTATTTTACGATAAAATAGACCATCAAATAGACATTGAACGGTAGAACGTCTGACATTAAGCACTCTGGCCACATACCACTGGCTTCGCCAATCTTCCAAAGAAAGCTACAGCTTTTGAATAATCTACAGCACTTAAAACCATGATGAACACAGCAATCTTTAGTAGAATAATTTTCACATCCACTGGAGATCAAAACAAAAAAGTAAATACAGTGGAAGAAAGTAGACATCCTAATATTTTATGCATAATGTCGAATGGACAGCATATCTTAAAATTGCGTTTCTAATGATTATTGTTCATTAAATAAACTGATAAGTTGTTTGGTGTTGTAGGCGTTCACTTTGTGGTACATCTTAAATACATTTGTAAATAAAACACTTTTTACTTTGTTTAACCACTGGATCTTACATTTAATTGTGTGACTAGTTTCGACTATCTAGTAGTCATTCTCAAACTAAAGTAAATACAAATTACACGTTAAAAACTATTTATACGGCTTCGAAGAGAGGGGTGTACATTAGGTCAACCTGGTCATTAAGAAGGGAAACTCCGGGATTAATTCGGGCCTTGTGTATTTCTAGCGCTTCCAGTAAATCCATATTACGACCTTTCAGTAATCCATTTTGCCGAAAAAGGTCGTAAAATGGATTTACTGGAAGCACTAAAAATACACAAGGCCCGAATTAATCCCGGAATTTCCCTTCTTAATGACCAGGTTGACCTAATGTACACCCCTCTCTTCGAAGCCGTATAAATAGTTTTTAACGTGTAATTTGTATTTACTTTAGTTTGAGAATGACTACTAGATAGTCGAAACTAGTCACACAATTAAATGTAAGATCCAGTGGTTAAACAAAGTAAAAAGTGTTTTATTTACAAACAAACTGATAAGTACCGTTTTTTTTATTATACCGTGATAGTCTATTATATCGTTAAATACCAAAAAATTTTTTTATTGCAGGGGTAATGCTATTACAAACAAATAAAAATAAAGCATGGGTGGGCCGTTTTCTTTGCACGTAAGTGTATATTTGAAAGTTTTTAAATTGTTTTATTTAAATAATTATTGTTATTCATCAAATACAATCACAGTTAATTAATAATAATATATGGGTACTTATCACAAAATTATCATCTGATTAATAAAAATTGAAATAAATATTTCAGATGACTACAAAATGTAATCCAAAATTAGTAAAAGGCTTGCTATTTCGATTCAATATTACTATTCTACTTTTAAGTTAAAAAAACATTTAAAAAATGGGCGTAATGTACTGTACGACCTGAAGAAAAGGTAAAAACAATAGTAATTAGCAGAGCTGGGAAGGATTAGAATCCTGGATTCGAATCCTTTTAGAGGATTCAAAAGAGGCATTCGAATACTCAAGTTAAACTGGATTCGTGATCCAGATTCGTTACATTTTTTTAAGAAGATTCGTATTCGAATCCAAATGCAGGTGATTCAAATCCTTATAAATTTATTCGAATATTTATAAATGGAATAGAATATTTATAAAAGGATTCGAATATTTATAAAACTTTTAATGTTTGAAGTATTCTGCAACCAAGAATTGGCAATTTCATTTATACTTATGTTTGAGCGGTAACGTGACCGCCAGTCTAAGGTGTCAAATTGTTTAGAGGGAATGGCAAAGCTATACTGATGAGAGATAAATCTCGAAACGCGTCTATAGATGGCCTGAATAATTTGACCCAAATTGTTACATTTGCAGTAGGTTACTGTAAGTAAAAGCAAACACTTGTTGTATAATTCAATGTCCGTCGGGGTATTAGCTCGGGAAGTAGTTGTTTCAATGAGTGATTGATATAGTCTTTGTAAGACTAACTTGTTGTAGATTGCGAAAAGAATCGCACTTTTAATGTTTATTTATAAAAGGATTCAAATGCTTAAAAAAAGATTCGAATAATTACAAAAGGATTTGAATCGTCAAAAATAATTAGGATCAACATGAATAATTTGTTTTGTGTGTTTTTAAATTTCTCATTAAATCACTGTTTTATACGCGTGCGCATGAAGTTACATTTCGAGTTTAGAAAAGATTAAATATTTGGTTTAGGCTTTTAGGAGTGGAAACGCACGTTCGAAACTTCACACTGAATGCGTTGATAAGAACATTAAATAACTGAAAATGTTTTTAAAGATAATCTAGATTATTATCTTTAAAAACATTTTCAGTTATTTAATGTTCTTATCAACGCATTCAGTGTGAAGTTAAATAATTGAAAATGTTCTTATCAACGCATTCAGTGTGAAGTTTCGAACGTGCGTTTCCACTCCTAAAAGCCTAAACCAAATATTTAATTGTTAATTGTTTGGTGTTGTAGGCGTTCACTTTGTGGTACATCTTAAATACACTTGTAAATAAAACACTTTTTACTTTGTTTAACCACTGGATCTTACATTTAATTGTGTGACTAGTTTCGACTATCTAGTAGTCATTCTCAAACTAAAGTTAGTTTGAGAATGACTACTAGATAATCGAAACTAGTCACACAATTAAATGTAAGATCCAGTGGTTAAACAAAGTAAAAAGTGTTTTATTTACAAATATTTAATCTTTTCTAAACTCGAAATGTTTAATTTTACTTGTTTCAAAATTTTGTTTAATATTATTTGAAGTAAAACTGACATGGTGGCCACAATCTGGAATGTTAAATTTTTCCGACATTTCCCTGATTCAAGATTTTTCTCCCTGGCCTTTTAATATAACTTTCTTCTGAGCGAAACCAACCCCCATTTTGTTAAATTGTTTTCATTGTTTTTGTCAATATTTAAGTTGATTTTATAAATTTTTACGTGTTTTGTAATTTTTATGACGCCTCTTGATTTTGAAAAATTTAGTAATATCATATAGCTCTTTTTTGTTAGTGTTTTGGTCAATTTGAATAAAATTCCATGACTTTTCTCTGACTTACCCGGTTTTAATGATATTTAGTGAATTTTTAATTTACATAATTTTCAGACGTTCGTCGATTTTATAGTAGAGTTCAATTTGAAGTTTTGACTAAGCGATTCCACTCCTAGGTTAAACATGAAGTAAAATTTTGAGTTTAGAAAAGCCTGAAAATTTGGTTTGGTCGCGTAGCACTACACGTGTTAGCGCTTGCGCGCTTATCGGAGATTTCTTCAAGGGTGGTAACAGCCTAAACACAGAGATCGATTGGTGCCACGGTACCAGTAAGTTGTTTTGTATATAACGTGTAAATAAATGTGAGTTTGTTGAACATCGCTGGACTTTTCCTTGGATAACGCTTAACAACACGACCAAATCAAATTTTTAGGCTCTTCTAAACTTGACATTTTACTTCATCCGCCACGCGTACAAAACACTGATTTGAAGTGAAGTTCAAAAACACACAAATACATCTTTAATCAAAGTATTCTATTTCTATTTCTATTGAAAGTGAGTGGGTAGTTATGCTACCCTCCACTGCGACCGCAAGGATCTATTGTGGCTCACAATTAAGGTCGAACATCCGACCTTACAGCTCACCTTCCAAGTCCATCTTCTTGATGAAGTCAAGGATCTTGTCAGGTGAAGTTTTCTCCAGGTCCTTCAGGTTTAGCTTCGGTGTGCCAAACACCGTGGTCCTGATCTGGTTGCCAGCTGGACAGGCAAAGTAACACGGAATCAGATATTTAAATCAAATTTATTCTTAAGGGTTTGAGTTTGTGATTCGAAAAAATAGGATTCAAATCTTTGATTCGAATGATATTTATCTCTTACGAATCCTTTATTTGGGTCTTTGTGGTTCGAATCATATTAGGTGATTGGGTCGATTCCTTTTTACGAGGATTCGTCCCAGCTCTGGCTGGACTAATTAGTAACATTACTTTACGAGAAATGCCACAATATTATTGTTGTTCGTTTTAATAAAACACAATTTTGCATACTAATAAGAACTATGATTATCAACAAGAATTGAGGGATTTTGCTATTTTTAATGTTTAATTGATTATAATATTCATAAATGATGTAACATATCAGTTATCAAGTAATGTAGCTTTGAATTTGTACTCAACAATTGACACGAAATTAATATCTTGCAGGGAAGCCAATGTTACTATATAATTTTTTTGGTGTTGTTTACAAATATAGAATATTTTGTCTTAATGCTAAGAGTTATAATAATAATAATAAAAATATTACTATAAAATATATGTACATGTTATTTATTTATAAGTATATACAGATTATAATACAAATATATTTCTTTTGTAAATAATAGTAGATTGACAAGTTTTGAAAGCTTCGTATTGCATGCGAATATGAAATTGCATTTACGATCCTGCAGGGCGAGCATGCAATGCAGCTTTCAAAACAGGTTTAACACTCTGCTTTTCCTACGACAATACAGTGGCAGTTAATTGTTCTTCGTCACTACTCATTTTATTTTAATAATTTTGACACTGACCTTTGAAGATTTTACTTTCAAAACTAGTTTTAAGAATTCAATTTTCAAGTCAAAATACATACAGAGAGTTTTATGTACTACCGAACGAGAATTTATCGTTTAAGTATCCATATGCATACGTTCCATATTATTCGATGTTCGGTTTATTAAATGAATTTAATTTGAAGCTTTAAGCGAGTGTTTTCCACTCCCAGGCTAAGCATGAAGTAAAATTTCGAGTTTAGAAAAGCCTGAAAATTTGGTTTGGTCGCGTAGCGCGAAGCGCGGAGCGGCCAAACCAAATTTTCAGGCTTTTCTAAACTCGAAATTTTACTTCATGCGCCACTGGTACACAACACTGATACATATAAGGTTTAGCGGTGTGTTTTAAACTTCGTAATATGTCAGTGTTTTGTACCGGTGGTGCATGAAGTAAAATTTCGAGTTTAGAAAAGCCTGAAAATTTGGTTTGGCCGCTCCGCGCTTCGCGCTACGCGACCAAACCAAATTTTCAGGCTTTTCTAAACTCGAAATTTTACTTCATGCTTAGTCTGGGCGTGGAAACATTCGCTAGTAGCTTTGAATTGATTGAATCTTATCGATTGACAGTTCCTCAAAGTTTACTGAAAATTATTGTTTTATTGTATTAATTTGCAGGAATTCGTTGCTTTAATATAATTCAATTTAAAGCTTCAAACGAGTGTTTCCACTCCCAGACTAAGCATGAAGTAAAATTTCGAGTTTAGAAAATCCTGAAAATTTGGTTTGGTCGCGTAGCGCGAAGCGCGGAGCGGCCAAACCAAATTTTCAGGCTTTTCTAAACTCGAAATTTTACTTCATGCGCCACCGGTACAAAACACTGATTCAATGTAGAGTTTAGCGGTGTGTATTAAACTTCGTAATATATCAGTGTTCTGTACCGGTGGCGCATGAAGTAAAATTTCGAGTTTAGAAAAGCCTGAAAATTTGGTTTGGCCGCTCCGCGCTTCGCGCTACGCGACCAAACCAAATGTTCAGGCTTTTCTAAACTCGAAATTTTACTTCATGCTTAGTCTGGGAGTGGAAACATTCGTTAGTAGCTTTGAATTGATTGAATCTTATCGATTAACAGTTCCTCAAAGTTCACTGAAAATTATTTTTTTATTGTATTAATTTGCAGGAATTCGTTGCTTTAATATAATTCAATTTAAAGCTTCAAACGAGTGTTTCCACTCCCAGACTAAGCATGAAGTAAAATTTCGAGTTTAGAAAAGCCTGAAAATTTGGTTTGGTCGCGTAGCGCGAAGCGCGGAGCGGCCAAACCAAATTTTCAGGCTTTTCTAAACTCGAAATTTTACTTCATGCGCCACCGGTACAAAACACTGATTCAATGTAAAATTTAGCGGTGTGTTTTAAGCTTCGTAATATGTCAGTGTTTTGTACCGGTGGCGCATGAAGTAAAATTTCGAGTTTAGAAAAGCCTGAAAATTTGGTTTGGCCGCTCCGCGCTTCGCGCTACGCGACCAAACCAAATTTTCAGGCTTTTCTAAACTCGAAATTTTACTTCATGCTTAGCCTGGGAGTAGAAAACACTCGCTTAAAGCTTCAAATTTAATTCTTTTATTAAACTGAGCATTGGAAAATGTGCAACGTATGCATATGGACACTTCAAAGAAAAATTCTCGTTATGAAAATGTTGGGTGTTACATAAAACTCTCTGTATATAATTAACACCTTTCAATAACGACGAAATGTCTGTTTTCGGGAGCGGTAGTAGGAAAAAGAAGTGTTATGTGCGTTTTGGTTCACATACGGATATTTAATTTTTCCATAGTTTTACAATAGCGGCGCATCCAGGATTTTAATTTAGGAGAACAAGTTCTGCTTAAATTAACGAACCATTCAAATTCTTTTACAACTAGGTGAAAATAAAAATTCATGAACACTTTTACCGACCGCACTCTGTGTAAGGGTAGTATTGTGATCGGAAAAAAATTACCCATCATTTTAAGGAAATATCCGTTTTAGGGTCCCAAAAATCCGAATCAAGTGTTATCTCAATGATGTCGGCCCATAGGTCTGTCCAGTTGTTTTGTGGAGAGATTTTAGCGAAACCAGTCATGGGATTTACTTTTCTGGTAAATTATTAACCGAAATCTTTCAAATAAAAGTTGTAGAGAATCAAAAAATAAGCATTTAATGTGAAGATATTTTTTATTCTAGCTCTTTAAGTTTTATAGTTATCTTGAAAAAAATTTAAAAAAAAACGGAAAAATATTAAAAGAACTGCCACTAAGTGGTATTAGAATGCTGACAATCCTTTTCAACAGCGCTATAAGACTTGGAATCTATCCAACTCAGTGAAAAGTGGCGCAAATTTTAATGATTTATAAACCCGGCAAAAATCCAGAACAGGTACAATCATACCGACCAATAAGCTTACTTCCAATCATATCTAAACTTTTTGAAAAAATCCTACTCGAAAGAATCAAGCCGATCCTGGTAGATAGAAACCTTATCCCGAATTACCAATTTAGATTCAGGCAACAGCATGGAACTGTTGAACAAATACATAGTGTAGTTCAAAAAATAAATCAAGGCTTCCAAACGAAACAATATTGCTCAGCTGCCTTCTTGGACATCAGCCAAGCGTTCGATAAGGTATGGCACCCAGGACTACTATTCAAATTAAAAAGAGATCTTCCACAAAACCTGTACAACATCTTAAAATCATACCTAAGCGAACGCCTATTTCAAGTAAAGTATTAGGATGAATACACTACTCTACATCCCATTCACACTGGCGTGCCTCAAGGAAGCGTACTCGGTCCGGTACTCTACCTTATCTAAACTGCAGATCTTCCAACAATGAGAGAAACAACGGTCTGCACATTTGCTGATGAAACAACCATCATAGCACTCCACACAAAACCAGATATGGCTTCCAATATCCTTCAACAAAACCTAAACCAAATTGAAAACTGGCTAAGAGTTTGGCGTATAAAAGCCAATGAGAGTAAATCTACTCACATACAACATCTTAAGATCATACCTAAGCGAACGCCTATTTCAAGTAAAGTACCAGAATGAATACACTACTCTACATCCCATTCACGCTGGCGTACCTCAAGGAAGCGTACTCGGTCCGGTACTCTACCTTATCTAAACTGCAGATCTTATAACAATGAGAGAAACAACGGTCTGCACATTTGCTGATGATACAGCCATCATAGCACTCCACACAAAACCAGATATGACTTCCAATATCCTTCAACAAAACCTAAACCAAATTGAAAACTGGCTAAGAGTTTGGCGTATAAAAGCCAATGAGAGTAAATCTACTCACATAACGTTCACGCTCAGAAGACAAACGTGTCCCCCTGTAACACTAAACAATCCACAACTTGCTCAAGAAAAAGTCGTTAAATACCTTGGGATGCATCTGGACAGCAGATTAACCTGGCATACACACATATGGAAAAAAAGACTGCAACTCGGTGAGAAGCTTCGACAAATGTATTGGTTGTTAGGGCCCAAATCACAACTATCCACCACAAACAAATTACTTATCTACAAGACCATTTTTAAACCCATATGGACGTATGGCATTGAACTGTGGGGTACTGCAAGTAACTCGAACATTGAGATCCTGGAAAGATATCAAAACAAAGTCTTACGAGTTATTCTTAAACTGCCACAGTATGTACCAAACTGGCTCTTACTACACGAATCAAGTATTCCCTCAGTCAAACAGGAAGTAAAACCCAGAAGCGACAAGTACAAGACCCGACTAAGACAACATTTCTTTTTCTCCTTTCTTCACATGTTTATTATATACCAGATGTGCATTTCGGTCACCATGTGACCATTATCAATGGTTTTCGTTTTCCGGGGAATAAATTAGTCTGACGTATTTCGTATCTTTTTCGTTGTTTGAACGTGTTAATGTCGTTGTATTTAGCATTATGTGCTTCTGTGAATGTCGATTAATCAGTTTTTGTATCGTTTTTCTATCATATTTTAAACTATTTGCAATTGAATATTATTCACTTTAGATAGAGTTAAATTGTTAAAACAATCAGCACATTGTAAATTAAACATGCTAGAGGCCATACAAATGAAAAAAACACGAAAACAAACTGTTAAATTTTGACTTAAGCCCCCTAGATAATGTGTTATTGGAATTTGTTAATCCTCCCTAATTGTTCACCTAATAACTTGTAATCCCATCTGCGCTACCTAGATAATGTTATTAGAATTTGTTAATCCGTAATTGCTTGTGTCAACTAATAATTGTAACCCCACTTACGCCACCTGTTAATCTTAATGATGTTTTCCGCTAATAACCTTTACTTGTCCGTACCAACACTAGTTAATCCGCCCCCCCCCCCCCCCCCATTTTGTAAATATATTGTGTAATTTCATTTTTCTCTTCAGTATCAAACCATTGATAATGGTCACATGGTGACCGAAATGTACACCTGGTATATAATAAACTTGTGAAGAAAGGAGAAAAAGTGTTTTATTTCAAGTTTTTAATAAATGTTTTAAATTTTATTGCTTTATCTCAGTATAAATTATTAATAAATAATAAGATTATTCAATTAATAATCCTTCCTATATTACAAGTTATGAAGAGAACGCTTAGAATAAATAAACATCCACTTCCGGTTTTCGGATTTCACCCATAATTTGAAGTTCGCGAGATATAATAGAGTAGAAACCAAATACAAAATTTGATGAGAATCCCATGAGCCGTTTTCGCTGAAATCTCTCCACAAAATGACTGACAGGCCAAGAGAGCGACAGACCATAGGCCATCATTGAGATAAACACTTGATTCGGATTTCTTGGACCCATAAACGGATATTTTTGTAAAAAAAAAAGTGGGGATTAATTTTTGAGCGATCACAATACATCCTGTGCACAATAGTTCGGTGTTTTCAAAGATATTTTTGACGTCAACACTTTCCGGCACAATTTTTTTATAGTAGATCAAGTTAAAATTCTTCGCCAGAAAGTAATGTCCTTATTAATATTTCATTATACATACATTTTTCAATTGTTTCTAGAGTTAAATTATTGTTTATCTCCGAACTGTGAATGCCAATTTCTTTAAATTTTAATAGAGTAGAAACTTAACATTAATCTAAAGTTCAGAAATTAATCAGAGTTCAAATTGTTCACTGTGGAGGCTTCTACTTCGTTATACATCATTATTTACACAAATAAGACAATTAACTTTGCTTGTTTATGTTTGATAATGACAAGTTAAAGTTGTCGAAAGTATAGTCACAATAAAATCCTCAGTTATACAAACAAAGTTCATTGTCTTATTTGTGCAGAGTTCAAATATTTATGCAACCGACTTGATTTATTTTTTAATTGTTATAAATTTTCTTGCAGGCCTTTATTTAATCCTGAATTCGCTACTGTTTCATAATACCTACAATAAATAATATCATTCATGTTTTAAAGAATGCAAAGAACATTATACTACACTGGTGAACTTTTTGCAAATCAAACTGTTTGGCACAATTTTTTTGAAATGGCCTGCAATACATATGTTTCTTTTTTGCAGAAAATATTCTAATTATATACAAAAATAAATACTTATAGAATTTTGTTACCTTTCTTATTTCATTTTATTGTAGTATTGTCTACAGAAAAATCGTTATACTAATCCACATAACTACTGGTAAAAACACACGATTTTGATTCAGTCCTCAATAAAATTAAACAATACTGCACAACTAAACATAAACATTAAAAACAAGTCTTTGATCAAAACGCCCAATCTCACACATACGCTTCCGCGTGTCTCCCTCTCAACCTATTGAAGAAGACCCTCCAACTGTGCATCGTTTTCCCCGACCAGATCCACACACTCGACGTGATTCCCACGATCATGTACATCAAGTATTTGATCATGAAAACTTCGAACTGGGGTCTGTTGTCGTAGTCCTTCTTCGGGCAGGGGATTGAGAAGGGCTTCTTGCACATGTCCTTCCTCCAGGTCATCATCCAAGAGTCAAAGTAGTACATTTCGTAGAAGAGACAGGCTAGAACTATTAGGGCTGGGACTGTATATAAGACAGAGAAGATTCCTATCCTGATCATTAGTTTTTCTAGTTTGTCAGTTTTGGTGCCGTCATGTTTCATCACGGTGCGGATTCGGAAGAGTGAGACGAAGCCGGCTAATAGGAAGATCGTACCTATAAAACATAAACAATAAGTATACAGTTACAATAGTATAAATACCACATATTTAATTTTACATGTTAAAGTCCTATGTTCGCCCCTTATCCCAAACACTCGGTATATATACTGCCTTTCAAAAAAATCAGAATACCAAGTATTTATTGCACGATTTTAATAAAATTTACACAATTTGATCATGTAAACGAACTGTATCGATGATCAAAAAATCAACTTGAAAAACAAAAAAACAAATGAATAAAAATGAATAATGTGTTGGGCCTCCACGATTTCCCAAACACTCATTAACACGTCGAGGCATGCTAGAAATCAGGCTGTCAATATCGACTTGGGGTATTTCATTCCAAACTTCGATAATTTGACCTCTAAGTTCCATTACAGTGTTAGCGGGGCGCTGTAAGTTACTTATTCTAACACCTATCACATCCCAAACATGTTCTATTAGCGATAGATCTGGAGAACGAGATGGCCAAGGTAACAAATTGATTTCGGCACTATCAAAAAACTGTCTTGTAATGGCCGCTGTGTGAGGTCGAGCATTATCTTGCTGAAAAATGGGGTTCTGCAAGCCATTTACATAGGGCACTAACACTGGCCGTAAAATGTTGTCAATATACCGAATCGTGTTAAGACTTGCTTCTAAAAAAACTAGAGGAGACCGACTACCATATGCTATCGCCCCCCAAACCATAACTCCCTGTGTAAGAGCCGTATGTCTTTCAACAGCAAATTGTAAAATTCTGTGTTCACCGCGTCGACGTCTCACTCTTCTGCGACCATCATGAGCCCATAAACAGAACCGAGACTCATCGCTGAAGATAATGTTATTCCATTCATGGGTTTCCCTGCACCAATCAAGTCTTGCTCTGCGATGCTGCGGAGTAAGAGGTAGACACAATTGTGGACGGTAGGATCTTATACCAAAACTGCGGATTCTTCTGTAAACAGTAGCCATGGATACTCTTTGGCCATTTAGAGCCAACCAGTCATTTCCCAATGCCCGCGACGTTGTAAATCTGTCCCTTAAAGTTGTAAGACGAAGAGCTCGATCTTCACGCTCAGTGGTGCTTCTTGGACGTCCTGATCCAAGTCTACGTCGATTCTCCCCAGCTTCGGACCATCTAGACCAGCAGCGTACGATCACCGATACACTACGGCCTACCCTTTCAGCAATAGCACGAACCGAAAAACCCGCTTCTTGCATTCCAATAATGCGACCCCTTTCAAATTCACTTAGATGATGATATTGTGCACGCCGACGAACACGGGGCATCTTTTTATGTTTTACAAACTGAAACGTCAAACTACTCAGAGGCTACTTGGATATTAGAAGCAATTACATTAAAAAATCAGCAGCTCTTCATAATGGTGAAATCAAGGAAAAATACCATTAAATAGTAACCAAAACAATTGATTTTTTGATCATCGATGCAGTTCATTTACATGATCAAATTCTGTAAATTTCATTAAAATCGTCCAATAAATACTTTGTGTTCTGATTTTTTTGAAAGGCAGTATATAAAACACACTTTTTCTGAAAATCATAAATTTATTCAGAATTTGATTTATAGAAAAGAAAACACTCGCTTAAATTGTTCTTTTTTTTTATATATAAAATCAACCTAAAAATTTATAGCGTAAAAGAAGGCAATTTTGAATACTTATTGTATTTTTTGCTTACATTTTTTATTATTGTTCTAATATTCTTTAAGCATCTTGGTTTATTGATAGTTATAGCTTGTCAAAAGAACTGATAAATTGTGGGAACTTTTCACCCACCCTAAAATGACAAAACTTAAACAGTTATGCCGACTTGTACCGAAGAAACGTAATCGTGGCTAAGAAGTTAACCACGATTAACGTAATGATTAAGTCAAAACTTGAGAACATAAAAATGTTTTAAATTTGTAAGATATTTGAACCATGTCTTTGCATCAAATGCGCAAATGTCATAACAATTTTCTAATAAAATTGTTGTGATTTTAATGTCAATCAGTGATTAGTACTTCAATCACTGATTGACATTGATTAAAGTTAATCAAACTGTTCACCTAATCACCTAATATACACCCCCATTTTTAAAGCCGTTATGTAAATGTAATTTCGTATATACTATTCTTGACGAATTGTTTGTTTTAAATTTCTTTATGTTTGATAATGACAAGTTAAAGTAGTCGAAACTATAGTCACAATAAAATCCTCAGTTATACAAACAAAGTTAATTGTCTTATTTGTGTAAAGTTAATCAGTTGTGGTGCAAGTGGGCATTAATAAATAATTTAAAATATGATTATAATTACCTAATACCAAGTACCCACATAGCGGTATCAGCAGAAAAGTGGTGAGGGAGTCGACATTCCACAATCCAACGTAGCAAACTCCGCTTAAGATATCACCTGAAATTAAAACCAATTTTACAATCGAAACGAAACAAGTTATGAGATAATGTGATGCAGCTGGTTAGAGAAGGTTACAGTGATGGGTCGTTCCATTCTTATGGTAATGGCCGGGCCCGGCCCGGTCGGAGGAATCTATTAAAAAAAAATCGCGCCTCATTTTAGTACATCAACCATTATAAAGAATAAGTACAAAAAAAAAACAGACTAACTAATATTCTCTGAAATTTATTATCCTCTTAGAATATTTACAAGGTGCGCAGAGTACCGTTATTGCCTATACAGGATATATGGGATAAGTAAAGTGACATTTTACGTATTTGCTGAATTGAAACGAACAGGAGCCATTAATTTCAATTAGATCGAAATGATCGTGTTTTGCATAAACGCACGATTTCTTGCGATACGACCCAGAAATTATGGGCTGGACCGATAGCTGTCGATTGCCCCAGTTCGATCAGATAATTTATGTCGAAAGATGGTTTTCTGATGGAGGTTAAGTTCGCAAGGACATTGCGTGACTCTGTCCGCATATTATTAGCATATTAATAAAGGGATTAAAATGTAAAAGTGATATTTACAGGTGGGGTAAGGTGTGATTTGGTCTAGGTGTAGATTTTTTAAGATCGTTTATGTACGTCAGTGTTATGATATACCAAACTCGAAATGTTACTTCATGCGCCACGCTTATAAAACACTATAATATTGTCAAATTTATGTAAATTCGAACTTCACTTAAAATTTGTGTTTTATACGCGTGGCGCATGAAGTAAAATTTCGAGTTTAGAAAAGCCCAGAAAATTTGTCTCGGGTCACTGCGCGACCCTCGACAAATTTTCACAGGGCTTTTCTAAACTCGAAATTTTACTTCATGCTTAGTCTGGGAGTGGAAAACACTCGTTTAAAGCCTCAAATTGAACTCTTTCAAAAATCAACGAATGTCAGAAAATTTATAGTTAAAATAATTAAGTAAAAGTAATGTGATTTTATAAAAATAATGACATACCATAGAATTGATAAAACAATTGCGGATATTCCCTGGTTTTTTTTTAAGTTCAATTTAAAGATTTAAACAAGTGTTTTCCACTCCCAGACTAAGTATGAAGTAAAATTTCGAGTTTAGAAAAGCCCCGTGAAAATTTGTGGAGGGTCGCGCAGCGACCCAAGACAAATTTCCAGGGCTTTTCTAAACTCGAAATTTTACTTCATGCGCCACGCGAATAAAACACTATAATATTGACAAATTTATGTATATTCGAACTTTACTTAAAATCTGTGTTTTATACGCGTGGCGCATGAAGTAAAATTTCGAGTTTAGAAAAGCCCAGAAAATTTATCTCGGGTCGCTGCGCGACCCTCGACAAATTTTCACGGGGCTTTTCTAAACTCGAAATTTTACTTCATGCTTAGTCTGGGAGTGGAAAACACTCGTTTAAAGCTTCAAATTGAACTCTTTTAAAAATCAACGAATGTCAGAAAATTTACAGCTAAAATAATTAAGAAAAAGTAATGTATTTTATAAAAATAATGATATACCATGGAATTGATACAACAATTGCCGATGTCAAAATAGCACAAGACATTGCTGTTACTTAATTAACGACAAAAAACATAACGTAAACATCGTGATAACTGTAGTCTGCATAATACCACTTTATTAGAAGGATTTTTTCTTGTATAGTGTAAATCATTTCTTAATTATTTCGTATTTTTTTATGTATTTTATACTAAAATTGTGATAAGAATGTGTTTAATTTGTTGCCCACTTATACTAAACTTATAATATATAAATATTCTTTTGTTTTAATATGAAATATCACAGCCTACTAGAAAAAAAAAATTATTTATTTTTTTTGAAAAAATAAACATCATATGATACTTTTTTTTAAAAGGATAGTATGTGATTGACGTGTGACATCATCGGCAATTTTTTTAAATGGAATTAATTCTTTTATTTGGTAACTTTGTAGATCTCTTAATTTCCACAACTACTAAATAATTCAGGTATTTACCGAAATAAATAATGCATTTATGTTTATTTTATGTAAACTCAACCAAGTGTTAGTTGAATCGAATACGGATTCAGTAGATTTAGCAAATAGTCGTCGTATTAATCTGCTCATTTAACATGTAAAATTACTCATTTAAAATTGGTTTTAAGCTTGCATCCACCTTAGGTGTACAGGACAATTTAAAAAAAATAAAATTAGACAAATATTGACAAACAAGCAGATTATTAGTATTATTATTTAATTCGGTAGTAAAGGGTGTCCCAACAAGAGCGCCGAATTTAAATTTGCCGCCATTTTGTTAATACGAGTTGTACGGTGATTCTTTTTTGACAGTTGTCAACTACAGACCACGCGATTTAAGAATATGGAGAAGTATTCAAACGACCGACGTTTAATTATTGTAAAAACACATTACAAAAATGGTGAAAGTTTTGCGAAAACAATTCGCATATTACGTCAAGTTTTCGGTCGCCATTATGCGCCAAATGAATCGACAGTGAGGCGTTTAATTACAAAATTTGAGACCAAATTTATGCTGATGGATCAGAAGACCATTGTTCGTCGTCGTCCTTGTCGGTCACTCGAAAATATAGACACAGTAAGGGAATCTGTGGCCGAGAATCCAGGAACTTCCATTCGGCATCGTGGTCAAGAATTAAACATTTCCAAAACCACTATGCAACAAATTTTGGTAAAAGATCTGCATTTGCACGCGTACAAGATTCAATTGGTGCAAGAAATCAAGCCAAGGGACCATGAGCAGCGCCGTGGATTTGCTGATTGGGTGTTGGAACATCATCAAATTAATCCGGATTTTTCGAAGAAAATCATTTTTTCAGATGAGGCACATTTTCAACTCGACGGATACGTAAATAAACAAAACTGTCGGATTTGGGGTGCTGAAAATCCTTGTGTGGTACTCGAACAGCCAATGCATCCACCGCGAGTAACGGTTTGGCGCGCATTTTGGGCTGGCGGAGTGATTGGGCCGTATTTCTTTGAAAATGCGGCTGGAAATGCGCTAACTGTTACTGGTGTGCGGTATCGGGAAATGTTAACGGAGTTATTGTGGCCCGAATTGGATGTAATTGATGTGGAGCACATGTTTTTCCAACAAGACGGTGCGACCTGCCACACAGCACGTGAAACAATGGTGTTACTGCAGACCAAATTTCCAGGCCGTGTCATTTCTCGATTTGGCGATCAACATTGGCCACCAAGATCGTGCGATCTAAAGCCGATAGACTTTTTTCTTTGGGGCTATGTGAAGCAAAAGGTGTATGCAAATAAGCCTGAAACAGTTCAACATCTTAAAGAGGAAATCCGGCGCGTTATTGGTGAAATACAGCCACATTTATGCGAAAACGTTATTCAAAATTTCAACAAAAGAATAACCCTGTGCCAGAGGTTTCGTGGTGGCCATTTGCCTGATGTTGTATTTCATGTTTAATCGGAACTATTTTTCTTTATGTTGAAACAAAAATGTTTGCTTAGTTCAAAAAATAAATATGTTTTTCTTTATAATTAAATCCGGCGCTCTTGTTGGGACACCCTTTATAATAAGGAAAAATTAGGTACATGCTAAGAAGCTCAGAGGATCAATCTTACAATTTAGCTACTTATCTCCTAGCTGAATAAAGATCCAGGTAAAATTGTCTAGTTCAACACATACTCTTTAAGTTAGTTTCGATCACAGTGTAACGCAAGTACGTGTAGACATTCTCTGACAAAAAATTATGATTTTATGCTTTTGTAAAAGAAAGAACGGTAATATACTGGCAGCCGTGTAACTTTAAAATTTGACGCGACTAGAAAAAATCGTTGCTGATACAACTATCGACATACTCTCTAAAAATTTGAACCACAAATTCCACATCGATGAGTCATGGAACATGTCTCCCGAATTCTACTATACTTACTGTGGATTTTGAACTTAATATTTAACACATTAACAAGTTTGACACCTTGTTAATGTGTTAAATATTAAGTAAAACAATAAATTTGGAGTTGGCAATGTTTTTTAAATATGTGATAGAACAAGTACAGGGTGCGGCAAAACAGGCAGTGCAGTTTTAAAAAGCTATTAAAAAAAAAACGGCGCACTTTAAAGAAATGGGGTTTATTTTATATTAATCGGTACATCATGCCGTTTTATGCGTTAAGTCCTGAAGATGACATCAGAAAGATGATGACCCCCAGCAGCGATACATTGATGAAGGCGATCTGGAATTTTCGGCCGCATTTTGACACATCTCGATGGGTATAGCGGCGATTTCCTCCCGAATTCGATCCCTGAGTTCTTCTAAGGTGCGAGGTCGATGCCTAAAACCCTTTTCCTTCAAGTAGCCCCACAGGAAGAAGTCGCAAATGCTCCGATCAAGGGAGCGTGCGGGCCACTCCACATCACCTCTCAGAGAAACAAGGCGCCCAGGGAACACCTGTCGCAGTTTCGTCATTGAAACTCGAGCAGTATGGGCCGTATCCCCGTCCTGCTGAAACCAGATGTCTCCCAGATCTGCTTCCTCCATCAGTTCTTCCAATCGAGGATGAAAAAAATTTTACAACATGAAAGCATAACGTTGAGCAGTGACAGTTACGGTTCGTCCGTCCTTTAAAAAAAATCACCTCAAATTTGGAAATCGCACACCACACGGTGACTTTTGGGGAGTGAAGTGGTCTCTCGTGAAGTTGTCTTGGGTTATTTACAGCCTAGTATCGAACATTTTGTTTATTCACCCCTCCACAGAGATGGAAGTGGGTCTCCTCACTACTGAAAAAAGTTGACCTCTTCATCATTTCTTGGGAGCGATTCATGCGGTTTTCATAATCAAGGGGCATTAACTTTTGAACAAGCATCATCTTGTAGGGTGGAATGAGTCTTCATGCAATATCCGTCTTAGAAAGCGATTAGCAATGGCCAATGCAGTTGCATGCTTCCGGGCAGAGCGCGTAGGTGACCGTTCGATAGCTTCTCTTACTCTTGCTACATTTTTGGGTGTTCTTACCGTTCTGGGTCTTCCTAAACCCCTACGTCTTTGTGTGGAACCAGTTTCTTCTAATGTACGCACCCAACTCGCGATTAAATTACGGTGAGGGACGGGATAACGACGCGCAAGATTGAAATGCAGATGGAAGGCCCGCTGGGTGGCGACGGCAGAACGGCCATTTTCAAGAAACGTGCGGACTGCGAAGCCCCGATGTTCTCCAGACCAAACCATGGTAACGACTAAAAACGGCACGACCCCCCCAACACAAAGATATCCCTCCCAGGTAGGTACCCCCACCACAAGGGAGGTACTGGACTTTCCAAACTGCACTGTCTGTTTTGCCGCACCCTGTATTAATTTTGTATGGATCTATATCACCATTTTGTCTATCTCGTTGGTTAATTAAATGACGCGTATTTAAAAAAAGTATGTGACTTTAATTGTAACATTAAAGGGATTTTCATCAAATATAATTTCTTATAACTTAAAAAATACTACTAACCTTAATTATTGGTGAAGAAGGCGACAATTCCGCGAAAGAGAGAAATGCAAAGTTATACATTTGAATTATTATCAACAATAATTTATAACTTTTATTTTGTATAAAATTTGGTCGAATCTATTCAGGCGCACAATTATTCTTTCGGTGTTTTAAATTTATGATAAACGGACACACCTTAAAGGAAAACAAGTCTTTTATTACTCGTACAATTTTACATTATTCATATTACTACTATCATAAACTATTCAATTTATTTCTGCCTTCTTTCCTTCGTTACTTTATTACAATTACACATTCTTCCTGCAACAAACATATTTTACATCTATCACAATTATCACCTTCCCCTTTTAATTGAAAGCGGGTTGAGGTAGTTAGATGCAAATGAAGGAAAACATTAAACTAACACTGATTTTTAAGAAATAAATTACCATTAACACTTTTTTCAATTAAAATTAATTTGAAAACACATATTGAAATTGAATCATTAAGCACGCACTTCCTCGTGCACGCTCACTTTATTCATTCTCAAATTGCTAATTGCAGTTATGTCAGGGAATGCGGCGGAATAGCGGAATCGCGTGATTCGCAGACATTTTACCTTGCGTCAACTTCTTCGCCTTCTATTTGTTTATACGGTTTATTTTTTTTTACGTCTGGGTGCCATTGTGCTAGATGGAAAACGAAATCCAATTATTACCTTTTCGATGAACTAGTCCCGATTCCGGCGAACTTGCCAGACCGTGGTAGACCGCAGACCGGGCACAAAGCCAAAATGATGGCTTATCGATTACGTTTGCTCAAACAAGGAGTCAATCTACTTTAGTTCTTGTTTTGATTGGTCTTGTCTGTAAAAGTGTAATCGAGCATTTTACTACAGTAAATGATGTTGTGAATCAGTGATGCTTGTTGAGATCAATGGAGTGAAGCTAGACTATAATGACTCGGCACTTCTAAAATATTTCACTAAAGAAATTTAAAGTATTTCAATTTAACGATTGTTTTTCTCACTTATATTTCTAAGTATCCATATGCATACGTTGCACAATTTTTCGATGCTCGGTTTATTAAAAGAATTTAATTTAAAGCTTTAAGCAAGTGTTTTCCACTCCCAGGCTAAGCATGAAGTAAAATTTCGAGTTTAGAAAAGCCTGAAAATTTGGTTTGGTCGCGTAGCGCGAAGCGCGGAGCGGCCAAACCAAATTTTCAGGCTTCTCTAAACTCGAAATTTTACTTCATGCGCCACCGGTACAAAACACTGATGCAATGTAAAGTTTAGCGGTGTGTTTTAAACTTCGTAATATGTCAGTGTTTTGTACCGGTGGCGCATGAAGTAAAATTTCGAGTGTAGAAAAGCCTGAAAATTTGGTTTGGTCGCGTTTGGTCAGGCTTTTCTAAACTCGAAATTTTACTTCATGCGCCCCCGGTACAAAACACTGACATATTAAGAAGTTTAAAACACATCGCTAAACTTTACATTGACCAAACGTCATCAGTATCCAGGACTAACGCGATAATACGAAATGTATAAACATTTTTACAAAATCGCAAATTTCTTAAAAACTGTTGGAAGGATATGGCAACAACCCGGTATCAATAAAAACGAAATTTAATTTCGCATCAGATAAAGTGTCACAAGATATATGGTTCCATTTAAAAAAATGAAGTTATGCATGTTTGAAGTACTGAAGAATACCGTCGACGGACTCGGCTCAATTTAGAAAATCTGACTAATGGCAAAAACCTAAACAAATACTACATTTTTTCCCGAATCCAAAACCGTAAGCCGCACAACTCTGACTTATTTCGTTTTGAAGATATTGTTAATGGCGTTGAGCTCTGAAATCGTCAAATTTCTGAACGCACACTAATGTGTCTCCGTGTCTCCGACCAAAAATTAACCTCTCATTTTGTCGTCCGAAATATACGTTTGGCAGTCCTTGGACCTCGAATCAATGATGATATCAATGATGTCGGTCCACCGGTTGTGTACGGCTCAGGAGTATTTGATCAAACTACGTTTTTGAGTTCTACTCTATAATATCTCAAAATTACCAACTTTTTTGATAAATGTGGAAACCAGAAGTGGATACTAGCGTTTTTTCGACTTTCATAATTAAATTATTTACATACAAATCTTGTAAATAAAAGTACATAATATACTTTTAGTCTAAGCTCCTTCTGTTTTAAAATAATTTTGAAAATTGCGCATTTTTGTTTTTTGTTTTATTGCTCTATCTCCATTAGCATTGATAATAAGCAATTGATATAGTAATCCTTAACATATTAATTTGCGGAAGGTACCTATATTGGTCAAGGTAGATTTATTTTTGTTTTAGTCTCAAATATATTAATGAGAATACAACTCATAGCCTACTAGAACGAATTTTCAACCAATGAGATGCAAGAAAAGCCGTAGGTACATGTCTATCACCACGATGATAAAAAACAAAAGAAGCGGTGGGTGATAAGTTGTCCTGTCATTCGAAACGTCAAAATAGGTAAAGTTTCGTGCAGTGATATTAATAGAAAAGTGAAAAGTGCGACGCCAAAAAACACCGTCATGAATAAAGAATCACAGTGGCAGCAGTTTACGAACTTTTGTGCGGTTAAAAAATTCTCAATCAATAGGGAAATAACAATATCTCAGCTGTCGATAATGTTAAGGGACTCGCATTGTTTTATTCGTTATATTCTCTCAGTAAATATAACTCGTGATATGATTAATTATCGATGATATTTTGTCGTTGAAACCGAAACCGATTCGTTGAATCTGCAGCTCGGTTTCAACTCCGAAATATCATCGATAACAGAGCTGGGACGAATCCTCGTTAAAAGGATTCGAATCACGAATCCGAATCACCTGATATGATTCGAATCAGGAATACTCGAATAAAGGATTCGTAAGAGATAAATATGATTCGAATCCTGTTTTTTCGAATCACGAATACAAATCCTTTAAGAATAAATTTGATTTTATTATTTTTTACAACCATTAACATATAAATATCGTTATCAGTTGTTTTAACAAAAATATTCACAACCTAATTATTTATTATTAACACTGAACATCGTTGATAACAGACTAAATTTCTGTGTTACTCTGATTAAAGATGTATTTGTGTGTTTTTGAACTACACTTCAAATCAATGGTTTATACGCGTGGCGCATGAAGTAAAATTTCGAGTTTAGAAAAGCCCCGTGAAAATTTGTCTCGGGTCGCTGCGCGACCCTCGACAAATTTTCTACGCGGGGCTTTTCTAAACTCGAAATTTTACTTCATGCTTAGTCTGGGAGTGGAAGACACTCGTTACTTTAAAATATGTCACAACTGTTAAAGTATGTATCGTCGAATGCCCGTCTTCAGAGGTGATGTGTAAGCAAATTATGGGTCCTAGGAGTTGCCAAATAAGTGAGTTACTCAACTGTTTCCAAAGCACCCTTGAAAAACCAAAAGATTAAAATTTTACATATAAAATGTACAATAAACTGTAAGTATGGTACATCATTGAATTCAGTAAAAAAATATTCTTCCAAAAAATATCAAAATCCAAAATAGCGCTCATAAGAAAAACAAAAGTTAGCTATGGTCCCTAGGTAAATGTTATAGTTATCTTAAAATAAAATATGTTACTGGATTTATTGTTAAAAAGTGCCTATAATGTCAAAGTTGTAAATGCCTGGATTCAATAGTTTTTGAATAAAAAAATAAAAACGAATTTTCAAAAATACGTATTTTAACAATATCTCATTAAGGAAATAAGATATTTCAAACTTGTTTTTGGGTTATTATTGGGCCCTAAATTATGGAACATTGCCCCAATTTAACCGACTCTCTATTTCTTTAAATAACCAAAATCCCCATACATTCTGTTGAAATACGGACACCCAGTATAATAATAATAATAATATAAAATTTATTGTATTGTTATTTTCTAAATATTTTAATTAAATAAATATTTTACATTGTTTACCGTATATTTACGCATATATTAAAAATAAATACTTAATTCAATATTAATTATACCATCAAATGTCTAAAAGTCTTGCGTTGAAAATCACCAGAAATCATTAGATGTTTTTTGATTAAACGAATTCCACTATGTCTTTCGACGTCTAAGTCAAAAAATGTTTGAAACAAAAGTTGTAGCCAACGAAAAAATATACCTCTTTTACCTAAACACTTTTCACCTCAGCTCTTTTGTTTCTGAATTAGAAACTAAAAAATCTAGTGGACATCAACAACTCACCGATTTTGGCTTTCGACGTCTAAATCAAAAAATGTTTCAAACAAAAGTTGAAGCCAACGAAAAAATAAACCACTTTTACCTAAACACTTTTCACCTCAGCTCTTTTGTTTTTGTTCAATAAACCGAGAAAGATTTTTTTTGAAAATAAATACACAACTTTATATTAATTCGAAAATTTACGAACGAGTGTCTCCACTCCCAGACTAAGCATGAAGTAAAATTTCGAGTTTAGAAAAGCCCCGTGAAAATTTGTCGAGGGTCGCGCAGCGACCCGAGACAAATTTTCACGGGGCTTTTCTAAACTCGAAATTTTACTTCATGCGCCACGCGTATTAAACACTGATTACAAGTAAAGTTAAAAATATAAAAACATATTAAAACTGTTTTCAGTTTTAAAAGTTATCAAAATATGTCAAAATTATTTAAAATTGCCAAAAACGAAATGAACAAATTGTCATCTCGTAAATATAAAAAATATCAAAAACGTCAAAAATTTGGGGTGCTGATAAAATCGATGTACGTTAAAATTATCATTTTATATCAGTACGTGACAGTTTGACAAAAACGTTCTTACAAAAACGAAAATTTCTGTTAAAATCAGTAATAATGTCAAAAAATGTATCTAATAATATAAAAATTGTTATCTAATGTAAAACAAGTAAATATGTAATATCAAAAATATCAAATGTCAAAATTGTCGTCTACTGTAAAAAAAGTAAAAAAATATAAAATGTCAGAACTGCCATCTAATGTCAGAACTGCCATCTAATGTCAAATACGTCATTTAATGTCAACAACAGAAAGTAAAAAAATATAAAATGTCAGAACTGCCATCTAATGTCAAATACGTCATTTAATGTGTAAATAAGTAAAAAATTTCATTGTTTATCAAAAGTAACATCTAATGTGAATTATGTCATCTAATGTCAAAAAACGTAGTCTAATATCAAGAATATAATCTATTGTCAAAAATGTTATCTCAAAATGTAAAGAATATTAAAAATGTCATTCAATGTCAAAAATGATTAAATGTCTTGTAGAAAAAAAAATCTCGAATTTGTGTGTTAAAATAATGATTCAATAATTTTTGAAAATCGTTACAAATCTGAATAAAAATATTGAAAATTTTACATATCAACATTTTATATATTTGACGAGAAAATCTCGAAATATCGAAAATTTTATAAATCGATAAAAATGACAAATTATCAAAAATCAAGATATGTAGAAAATCTGATAAACATTTTCATAAATTAATTAAAAATCTCGATATATTGAAAATTTCATCAACATTCGATAAATTAAGAAAAATTGAGGAAATATTGCAAAATCTGATAAAAATTTGATTAATCGACAAAAATCTCGAAACAAGGATAATTTTATGAAAATATCGATGTGTTAAAAATCTTATAAAAATGTTTAAATCGACATGTTAAGTGTAAAAATTTGATTGGGAATGTCAATTCATATTCATCAAAATGTTATATTTGGCGAAATTACCGAAAAACACTTAAAAATCTCAAATCTGTTAAATTTGACACAAATCATTAATTTAATTGATTTTATCACTTATAAACGAGTGTCGTCCACTCCCAGACTAAGCATGAAGTAAAATTTCGAGTTTAGAAAAGCCCCGCGTAGAAAATTTGTCGAGGGTCGCGCAGCGACCCGAGACAAATTTTCACGGGGCTTTTCTAAACTCGAAATTTTACTTCATGCGCCACGCGTATAAAACAGTTATTTAACGAGAAATTTAAAAACATACAAAACATTCTCCTTTAATTGAAAGGAGAAAAAAAAAGGAGAAAAAATTTGTCTCGGGTCGCTGCGTGACCCTCGACAAATTTTCTACGCGGGGCTTTTCTAAACTCGAAATTTTACTTCATGCGCCACGCGTATAAAACAGTGATTTAACGAGAAATTTATAAACATACAAAACAAATTTTTGTTAATCCTTACGATTACTTCGAATTATTTTTGACGATTCGAATCCTATTGTAACTATTCGAATCCTTTTGTAAATATTCGAATCCTTTTATAAGGATTCGAATCCTTTTATGAGGATTCGAATACTTTTACGAGGATTCGAATCCTTTTATGAGGATTCGAATCCTTTTACGAGGATTCGAATCCTTTTACGAGGATTCGAATCCTTTTATGAGGATTCGAATCCTTTTATGAGGATTCGAATCACCAGCATTTGGATTCGAATACGAATCCTTTTAAAAAAGTGTAACGAATCCGGATCACGAATCCAGTTTAACTAAAGTATTCGAATACCTCTTTTGAATCCTCTAAAAAGATTCGAATCCAGGATTCGAATCTTGAATGATTCGAATCCTGCCCAGCTCTGATCGATAATAATCATACCACTCGTTATATTACGGCTAATTATAATACTTTCCTTGCACAGTAGTTCCTGATAGCAAAAAACGTAGTAAATAATATTCGTACACGAAAACTAAATATCGTTATACAGACACAAATAAAATCGTTTTTTCGGGATTCAGTGTAAAACGTAAACGATGTAAACTGCGAGGGGCGTGAAGCAAGCTAACTGCCGCATTTCTTGTGCTACGTGCAAAGGGAACAATACACGTAAAAAGGAAGCGGCCGTTAGGGGTCCATTCAGTCTCAAAACACCGCCGTCAACCCGGAATACATAATGCACCAGCCCGCAGTTAAACGAACGTCGACTCTAGTCCCAGCAAGATGGCGCTCACTTTCACAACATAATCGCCAATTATCGGAATAAATAGTAAGGCAAATGTGATGATTAATTGATTTAATAAGTGTAGAGTTTGTTAATGCACGGACTGATGCCCGCGTTGTTGTGTACTTTCCGACCGGAAATCCTCCAGATGGATAATTACACACCTTGCGCTCGGGATTATTTATGCGCACGCCACTGGTCCGTACTTTGCGTCAAATAAATCTAGGTAGGTAGGCGGAATGCAGCCCTTTCCGCGTTTTACATTTTTATTTTTTCTCGCTCGATCGTACACGCATTCTCACAGATATCGAGTGGTATTATTCTCGGGACGGGGATCAAGTTACCAACATTTTATGGCGAACCGAACATTTTACGACGCATTCCTCGAGAGTAAACACGGTATTAATTCCGAATATTTAAGATGACCGCGGAAAGTGATCCTTCGTCTAAAGGATCTTCTTTTGTACCGGCGCGACGAAACATTTAAATTACTCGGAATAATTGATACCTGGAAGAGGAAAAACTTATTGATAGTAAATATTTAATAGAATTACCGAGTTTATATTTGTACGATCTTCAATCTAAACTGTTTGTACTGTCCGCGCCCCATACCTTGGCGAGTGGCTCGGATGCGCAGTGGTATATTACTCCCCACGACATTTTAAAAATTCCAACGGCGCCGCGGCGGCGAATAACATGCGATAGAAGTAGCGACGAAAAGCAATGGTATTGGGCATGTATTTTTAATACAATTTACGTAATTGTAATCTAGTAAGGTTATTTAGGACAAATTATCTGCCTGTCAGGTAGGTAAATAAATACCAAAAGGGAGATAATCCCCTACTAATTACATTTAACACACTGTATTGTTTCGAGTTTACGTGAAGTGATTAATCACAAATAGAAAGACTGTTATTCCTTACTTCACTTTTTATTTTTATGTTAGATGTACATTTCGAGACACAAGGTGCTCATTATCAATAACATTATTGATAATGAGCACCTTAGGTCTCGAAATGTACATCTAACATAAAAATAAAAAGTAAAGTAAGGAATAACAGTCTTTCTATTTGTGACATTTAACACACCTATAAATGCCTATGTTATTTTATTCAATTTTGTTTATTAAAACGTACATTATTAAAATATATGTAATTTTTATTACTTTTATTATAAGTGATTTTCATACAACAAAAGGGCTAAAGAATCTGCGATACGCCACTGACGCCGCGCGGTACATTTTACATTTGTCGGTCGGCTATAAACGGTGCATTCGGGACTATTCGGGCTGCGCGGCTTCTCGCCAAGGTATTGGGCGCGGACTGTAACTGTATGTTTTTAAGTTTACGTGAAGTGATTATTACACCTAAAAATACTGTTATTCCTTACTTCACTTTTTATTTGTATCGTTAGATGTACATTTCGAGACCAAAGGTGCTTGTTATCAATAACAAACTGAATTCTTACAAGTATTTGCGCCGCAGAGCTGGGCAGAATTCGAATCCTTTTAGAGAATTCAAAAGAGGCATTCGAATACTTTAGTTCAACTGGATTCGTGATCCGGATTCGTTACATTTATTTAAGAGGATTCGTATTCGAAGCCAAATGTTTGTGTTTCGAATCATAAAAGGATTCGAATATTTATAAAAGGATTCGAATACTTACAAAAGGTTTTGAATCGTCAAAAATAATTCGAATTA
Source organism: Philonthus cognatus (assembly GCA_932526585.2). Classification (NCBI taxonomy): domain Eukaryota; kingdom Metazoa; phylum Arthropoda; class Insecta; order Coleoptera; family Staphylinidae; genus Philonthus; species Philonthus cognatus. Next base: position 63,149,499 of record OW052248.1, on the reverse strand, counting down.
AACGTAAGGATTAACTTGAAAAATTTCTTTTGTGCGTTTTTAAATTTCTCGTTAAATCACTGTTTTATATGCGTGGCGCATGAAGTAAAATTTCGAGTTTAGAAAAGCCCCGTGAAAATTTGTCTCGGGTCGCTGCGCGACCCTCGACAAATTTTCTACGCGGGGCTTTTCTAAACTCGAAATTTTACTTCAAGCTTAGTCTGGGAGTGGAAACGCTCGTTCGAAACTTCAAACTGAAAGCTTTGATAAGAACATTAAATGACTGAAAATGTTTTTAAAGATAACCTAGTTTTCAAAATTTTTATTTTCGGTCAATTTGAATATAATTCCATGACTTTTCTCTAACTTAATGATACTCAGTGAATTTTTATTACGTAATTTTCAGGTATTCGTCGATTTTATAATACATCAACAGGATATAATTGATTGATAAGGCTGATAAATGTTGAAAGTTCATCTTCACTTTTATATAAATAAAATAAAATAATGTAAAACTTTCAAAGATATATTGTAAACTCGCTACAATTGTTTCGCCACACTGTGGCTTCTTCAGGCGAAGGAATGATAAATTACATTTGTCAGTACAGGTATATATATATATATATATATATATATATTTATGGATAACTTTGACGAGGGATTATCTCAGTTGCCGGTCTTTAAGAAATGCGTTTATTGGTTCAGGTACGTCGATGATGTTGTTTTAGCGTTCAATGGCACCGACAGACAATTAGATTCATTTTTAAATCTGTTAAATTCACAACATAATAAAATACAATTTACAAAAGAAATAGAAACAGAGGGTTCCATACATTTTTTAGACTTAACCATAAAAAGATTTAATAATAGACATGATTTTTCAATTTTTCACAAACCAACACATACAGACACAACGATTAATTATAAATCCAACCATCCAATCTCACACAAATTAGCTGCTTACCATAGTATGGTACATAGGTTACTATCAATCCCAATGGCACAACACAATTATGATAAAGAATTAAACATTATTTTTCAAATTGCATACAAAAACGGTTTCAAAAAATCTATAATTGAAAAAATAGTACAAACAAAACAAAGACATAAAACAATTAATTCTATTTACCCTATTATCAAAGACAAATCTATAAAAAACTATTCATCACTAACATACACAGGAGAAATAAGCAATAAAGTCGCGAAAATGTTGGAAAAAATAAATATTAAGGTAGCATTCAAAACAAATAATACAATAGGGAAAATAATTAAAAATAACAAAGATAAAACCTGTATAACTCAACAAAGTGGAGTCTATTTGCTAAATTGCAAAGACTGTCCTAAGACATATGTAGGAAAAACCGGAAGGTCGTTCAAAGAAAGAATCAAAGAGCACAAAACCTCTTATGAACAAAGGAAAACCAACTCCACATACTCCAACCACCTCATCGAAGAAAACCACCACTTCGACGAAAACTTCAAAGTGCTTCACAGAGAAGAAAAAGGCCGGAAACTTAACATCTTGGAGAGCATGGAAATTAATAAAAGAAAATACACAGGACAACTTTTGAACGACCAATTAGACTTAACAAACTCACCACTCCTAAATTTAAATTTCGCTGAAAAACCCACCCCCCATAAACATTGTATATATACCTGTACTGACAAATGTAATTTATCATTCCTTCGCCTGAAGAAGCCACAGTGTGGCGAAACAATTGTAGCGAGTTTACAATATATATTTGAAAGTTTTACATTATTTTATTTTATTTATATAAAAGTCAACAGGATATATCCATCGAATTAATTAGCATTCGTAATAAAATAATAATACAGTTTTCCTTGTGCGTTCTTTTTTCTTAGTGTGAATGTTTTGATTGCAGATTTCACTTTAAATTCAAGTGAAGTTATTGCTTCATTAACATATTAAATTACAGATTTATTCGCATTCTCGGGGCGTGCGTAACAGCCCAAGCGAGTACTGTATTTAAGTGTGTCTTGCGATTTCTTTTCAAGAGTATGCTAATCCGATACGACTCCGAGCTATTTTAAAATTGGTTATAAAATTAGACAAATCGTTGTATGTATTTGTTATGTGCAAATACGGAAGACGGAAGTAATTATTTTGAAATAAACAAATTTAATATGCACGTAATTTGTTTTCATTATATTAAATATTTAGAATTATATTATTACCGTTATGTTTTAAATAAATGGAAACAGTCAAGTTTTTGCAGTAAATTGTGCAACATGGCATTAAAAATGTGGAGTCGGAATCAATGGCATGCCCACATATGTGCTGATAAATTTCTATACGATTCAACTATTTTCATTGTTCAAAAATAAATTATAATTATATCATCACCCGTAACATAACGAGTGGTATGATTATTATCGATGATATTTTGGAGTTGAAACCGAGCTGCAGATTCAACGAGTGCGCAGCAAGAGTTGAATGTGTTGGCTTCGGTTTCAACGACAAAATATCATCGATAATTAATCATATCACGAGTTATATTTAGTGAGAGAATATAACTAATAAAATAATGTCAGTCCCTTAACATTATCGACAGTTGAAATATTGTTGTTTCCCTATTGATTGAGAATTTTTTAACCGCACAAAAGTTCGTAAACTGCCGCCACTGTGATTCTTTGTTCATGGCGGTGTTTTTTTGGCGTCGCACTTATCACTTCTCTATCTATTCTTAATTTTTTTTAAAATTTTTTTCCATACCGCTCACCTGATGACATGGCTTATTTTTCGAAAAATAAAAAGTTGGTGTTTGGGGCCTTTTAGAAATGATTTTGTTGGCCACAAATGTTTTCCATAGTATTAGTAACCATATTAAATAACAATTGGAGGACCATCTTTCTTCATTTTTTTTTAAACAATTTTTTTCCAAACCCCTCACCTGAAGACATGGCTTATTTTTCGAAAAATAAAAAGTTGATGTTTGGGGCCTTTTAGAAATGATTTTGTTGGCCACAAATGTTCTCCATACTGTTAGTAACCATATTAAACAACAATTAGAGGACCATCTTTCTTCAATTTTTTTTAAAACCGCTCGCCTGAAGACATGGCTAATTTTTCGAAAAATAAAAAGTTAGTATTTGGGGCCTTTTAGAAATGATTTTGTTGGCCGCAAATATTCTCTATAGCATTAGTAACCGTATTAAACAACAATTGAAGGACCATCTTACTTCAATTTTTTTTAAATAATTTTTTTTCCAAACTGCTCACCTGAAGACATGGCTAATTTTTCGAAAAATAAAAAGTTGGTGTTTGGGGCCTTTTAGAAATGATTTTGTTGGCCACAAATGTTCTCCATAGTATTAGTAACCATATTAAACAACAATTGGAGGACCATCTTTCTTCAATTTTTTTCAAACTATTATTTTACAAAGCGCTCACCTGAAGACATGGCTTATTTTTAGAAAAATAAAAAGTTGGTGTTTGGGGCCTTTTAGAAATGATTTTGTTGGCCACAAATGTTCTCAATAGTATTAGTAACCATATTAAACAACTATTAGAGGACCATCTTTCTTCATTTTTTTTTAAACTATTTTTTTCCAAACCGCTCATCTGAAGACATGGCTTATTTTTCGAAAAATAAAAAGTTGGTGTTTGGGGCCTTTTAGAAATGATTTTGTTGGCCACAAATGTTCTCAATAGTATTAGTAACCATATTAAACAATTAGAGGACCATCTTTCTTCAATTTTATTTAAACAATTTTTTTCCAAACCGCTCACCTGAAGACATAGGTGAGCGGTTTGGAAAAAAAATGTAAAAAAAATGAAGAAAGATGGTCCTCCAATTGTTATTTAATATGGTTACTAATACTATGGAGAGCATTTGTGGCCAAGAAAATCATTTCTAAAAGGCCCCAAATACCAACTTTTTATTTTTGGAAAAATAAGCCATGTCATCAGGTGAGCGGTATGGAAAAAAATTAAAAAAAAAAATTAAGAAAGATGGTCCTAGAATTGTTATTTAACATTGTTACTAATACTATAGAGAACATTTGTGGCCAACAAAATCATTTCTAAAAGGCCCCAAACACCAACTTTTTATTTTTGAAAAATTAGCCATGTCTTCAGGTGAGCGGTTTGGAAAAAAATTGTTTAAAAAAAATTGAAGAAAGATGGTCCTCCAATTGTTGTTTAATATGGTTACTAATACTATGGAGAACATTTGTGGCCAACAAAATCATTTCTAAAAGGCCCCAAACACCAACTATTTATTTTTGGAAAAATAAGCCATGTCATCAGGTGAGCGGTATGGGAAAAATTAAAAAAAAAAATTAAGAAAGATGGTCCTAGAATTGTTATATAACATTGTTACTAATACTATAGAGAACATTTGTGGCCAACAAAATCATTTCTAAAAGGCCCCAAACACCAACTTTTTATTTTTCGAAAAATTAGCCATGTCTTCAGGTGAGCGGTTTGAAAAAAAATTGTTTAAAAAAAATTGAAGAAAGATGGTCCTCCAATTGTTGTTTAATATGGTTACTAATACTATGGAGAACATTTGTGGCCAACAAAATCATTTCTAAAAGGCCCCAAACACCAACTATTTATTTTTGGAAAAATAAGCCATGTCATCAGGTGAGCGGTATGGGAAAAATTAAAAAAAAAAATTAAGAAAGATGGTCCTAGAATTGTTATATAACATTGTTACTAATACTATAGAGAACATTTGTGGCCAACAAAATCATTTCTAAAAGGCCCCAAACACCAACTTTTTATTTTTCGAAAAATTAGCCATGTCTTCAGGTGAGCGGTTTGGAAAAAAATTGTTTAAAAAAAATTGAAGAAAGATGGTCCTCCAATTGTTGTTTAATATGGTTACTAATACTATGGAGAACATTTGTGGCCAACAAAATCATTTCTAAAAGGCCCCAAACACCAACATTTTATTTTTCGAAAAATAAGCCATGTCTTCAGGTGGGCGTTTTAGAAAAACATGTTAAAAAAAATGAAGAAAGATCGTCCTCCAATTATTGTTTTATAATGGTAATAACACTACTGAGGACATTTGTGGCTATTAAAATCGTTTCTAAACCTCCCCAAATAGCATTTTTAAAATGTTTGAAATGTCCTCTTTTATCACAGATACAAATTTTAATGCCAGATGCTAAATCATAACTTTTAAAAGTTGTAAGAGCTATTTCAGCATTACGTTTAATTAAATTATCAATTGTTTCTATGAAATTTTATTGTATTCGTTGTAATACGTTGGTAAAATTATAGTTTTATAAATGGTGGAGGCGCCGGATTCGTGGCTGGAAATCTATAGCCAACTTCTCATCGGTCATTCTGGGCAATCGCACAAAAAATGCCGTCTACTCTGAATAATAATTAAAATGATCGCAGGGTACTTGGTACTAATTTATACTAATATTACATGGAAACTCAGGATATTAAACTCTTGAACTACTGCTTTTAAATGTGTTATTAAATCTAATCACCTCCTAGTAGTTGAACAATTATGATTTATTAATAAGTTACCTAAAATTCAGTACGTCTACCTTAATTACTAAATAAATTAAAGTCATTTCGGGCCCCCGAGAAAACCAGAGATCCCTTTAAATGGATATTTTCGAGTAGTTTGTTTCATATGGAAGCGAATAATGCATAGCATCTGACTCCTTTTACCTGCCTTCGCATAACCGAGGGTAAATCTAATAATTAACCGTGGGTAATTTATAAGTCGACTCGAGTTCCCGGAGGGTCCGATCGACCCGATCAGCCCTCATCGGGCCCATTCAATTTGTCATCGTCGAGGGAACATTCCGATCGATCACCTACACATACACACCCTCTAAGAACTATCGTCTTCTTGATATATCTGCAAAATACGACGATCAAAATAAGAAAACACAATATTTAATTGATGAGGCGGATACATGATGAAACTCCATAATACTATTTGAAATAATACAATGCAGTTGGGAGGGTTTCACTTTTATTGTTGAACACTGCAACATGTTTCACCACACAGTGGCTTCGTCAGGCAGATGAAATAATGATTATTTCATCTGCCTGATGAAGCCACTGTGTGGTGAAACATGTTGCAGTGTTCAACAATAAAAGTGAAACCCTCCCAACTGTGTTGTTTTATTTCAAATAAGAAAACACAAGATTCACCCAATTTATCAAGTAGGGAAATAAGAATGGTTACCTATAAAATGTCCAAAGAATTTCATTCAGCAATATTTACAATATTAATGTTCATATATTTTGAAAATAAATAATAATCTAAGAATGTTTAGCTATATTTGAATAATGTATTGAACTGTTTTGTAAATGTAAAATGCCAACATTTCTTTTAATCAACAAGAAACAAAGCATGTTAATTGGTTAAGGCAAATATGGCGTCGCAAACACCAAAGCCATGTACGGGAATACGTGAAAAGAATACAAATAGTCCCATCAGGGATATACTATATTAAATGAAGACGTGTAAGTTTCGACTGTCCAGAATCCACCCAAGCATTTCCTACTACTACCTCGAACGGAATCTCGAAAAATTATATGACTTCTCCAATATTGTGTATAAATGAATTGTTAATTAGGATATTGAATATACGAATTGCACAGAAATTGTGAGCAACTAAATTTTGATTGTTCACTGTGGAGTAGATATGGGAAGTTCGAATCTTTTAGGTGATTCGAATCAACCAAATAATTTCTTAAAAGTAATTCGTTCTTTATGAATCGTTCGTAAACGAATCACTTATAAAAAAAAAATAATGATAGTAATAATAATATAGTTCGAACCGAGACAAATTTTCTGGGCTTTTCTAAACTCGAAATAATAATAATGCATATAAAACACTAAAATACTGTGAAAGTTATGTATATTTTAATCTCACTTGAAATCAGTGTATTATACGCGTGGCGCATGAAGTAAAATTTCGAGTTTAGAAAAGCCCAGAAAATTTGTCTCGGGTCGCTGCGCGACCCTCGAAAATTTTCACGGGGCTTTTCTAAACTCGAAATTTTACTTCATGCTTAGTCTGGGAGTGGAAAACACTCGTTTAAAGCTTCAAATTGAACTCTTTTAAAAATCAACGAATGTCAGAAAATTTACAGCTAAAATAATTAAGAAAAAGTAATGCGATTTTATAAAAATAATGACATACCATGGAATTGATACAACAATTGCGGCTATGCCCTGTTGTTTTTAAATTTCAATTTAAAGCTTTAAACAAGTATTTTCCACTCCCAGACTAAGCATGAAGTAAAATTTCGAGTTTAGAAAAGCCCCGTGAAAATTTGTCTCGGGTCGCGCAGCGACCCGAGACAAATTTTCTGGGCTTTTCTAAACTCGAAATTTTACTTCATGCGCCACGCGTATAAAACACTATAATATTGTCACATTTATGTATATTCGAACTTCACTTAAAATCTGTGTTTTATACGCGTGGCGCATGAAGTAAAATTTCGAGTTTAGAAAAGCCCAGAAAATTTGTCTCGGGTCGCTGCGCGACCCTCGACAAATTTTCACGGGGCTTTTCTAAACTCGAAATTTTACTTCATGCTTAGTCTGGGAGTGGAAAACACTCGTCTAGAGCTTCAAATTGAACTCTTTTAAAAATCAACGAATGTCAGAAAATTTACAGCTAAAATAATTAAGAAAAAGTAATGAGATGTTATAAAATTAATGACATACCATGGAATTGATACAACAATTGCGGGTATTCCCTGTTGTTTTTAAATTTCAATTTAAAGCTTTAAACAAGTGTTTTCCACTCCCAGACTAAGCATGAAGTAAAATTTCGAGTTTAGAAAAGCCCCGTGAAAATTTGTCGAGGGTCGCGCAGCGACCCGAGACAAATTTTCTAGGCTTTTCTAAACTCGAAATTTTACTTCATGCGCCACGCGTATAAAACACTATAATATTGTCAAATTTATGTATATTCGAACTTCACTTAAAATCTTTGTTTTATACGCGTGGCGCATGAAGTAAAATTTCGAGTTTAGAAAAGCCCAGAAAATTTGTCTCGGGTCGCTGCGCGACCCTCGACAAATTTTCACGGGGCTTTTCTAAACTCGAAATTTTACTTCATGCTTAGTCTGGGAGTGGAAAACACTCGTTTAAAGCTTCAAATTGAACTCTTTTAAAAAAACAACAAAAATCTAAATATTTCAAAAAAATAGGCTGAATTTGGAAAACGTATACTCTAAATATATTATGTATTAGTCACTTCTATTAATATATGTTGGAAATAAATACAGACAAAACGCGCCATAAACTGTTAGCAAAATAATTAAGTACTTATTTTCAAAGCTATTGTACTCGCTTAATAATTTTTATACTTTATTTCTTACATTGTAATTTATTCGTATATTTACGAATAAATTAAAAAATAAATACTTAATTTATTATTTAATATTAATTAAATCATCAAATGTATAAAAGTCTTATGTTAGCATAATTGAAATTCGTTTAATAAAGAAACCGAAACATCTAATGAACCAGATATCATTAGATGTTTCGGTTTCTTTATTAAACGAATTTCAATTATGTTAACAACGAAAAACGTTTAAATAGTTCAGATCTTTGTGAGACTGAAGAATTTTCAAATAGATTTTAATACTATTTGCCTTTTTGGCATATATTTGCTCATTTAAAACTTGTTTATAAACATTTTTAGGCAATATCTTCTCAAAATTTAATAAATTTAATGCTTACATATTCCTAATGTATTAAATTAATATATACTTTAAAAAAAAATCTAACAAAAGTTATAGATAATGAAAAAACACACAACTTTCACCTAAACACTTTTCACCTTAACTCTTTTGTTTATGATCAGTATAGGAAAAAGCCTAGCGGAGATATTTATTTGATAATCACTCACAAACTGTGCTTTATTATTAACATAATCAAAACAAGTTTCAAACAAGAGATAATAAAAAAATACAACACAAAACTTTTGGTTAATTACCTTTCATCTCAGTTATTTAGTTTATGAACTAGTAACTAAAACATCTAGTGGAGATCAACAACTCACCGAATATGGCTTTCCATGTCTCAATCAAAAAATGTTTTAAACAAAAGTTGTACCCAACGAAAAGACCGATGAGAAGTTGGCCATAGATTTCCAGCTACGAATCCGGCGCCTCCACCATTTATAAAACTATAATTTTACCAACGTATTACAACGAATACAATAACATTTCATAGAAACAATTGATAATTTAATTAAACGTAATGCTGAGATAGCTCTTACAACTTTTAAAAGTTATGATTTAGCATCTGGCATTAAAATTTGTATCTGTGATAAAAGAGGACATTTCAAACATTTTAAAAATGCTATTTGGGGAGGTTTAGAAACGATTTTAATAGCCACAAATGTCCTCAGTAGTGTTATTACCAATATAAAACAATAATTGGAGGACCATCTTTCTTAAATTTTTTTTAACATGTATTTCTAAAACGCCCACCTAAAGACAAGGCTTATTTTTCGAAAAATAAAAAGTTGGTGTTTGGGGCCTTTTAGAAATGATTTTGTTGGCCACAAATGTTCTCCATAGTATTAGTAACTATATTAAACAACAATTGGAGGACCATCTTTTTTCAATTTTTTTTTAAGCAATTTTTTTCCAAACCGCTCACCTGAAGACATGGCTTATTTTTCGAAAAATAAAAAGTTGGTGTTTGGGGCCTTTTAGAAATGATTTTGTTGCCCACAAATGTTCTCCATAGTATTAGTAACCATATTAAACAACAATTGGAGGACCATATTTCTTTAATTTTTTTTAAACAATTTTTTTCCTAACCGCTCACCTGAAGACATGGTCAATTTTTCGAAAAATAAAAAGTTGGTGTTTGGGGCCTTTTAGAAATGATTTTGTTGACCACAAATGTTCTCTATAGTATTAGTAACAATATTATATAATAATTGGAGGACCATCTTTCTTAATTTTTTTTAAACAATTTTTTTCCATACCGCTCACCTGATGACATGGCTTATTTTTCGAAAAATAAAAAGTTGGTGTTTGGGGCCTTTTAGAAATGATTTTGTTGGCCACAAATGTTTTCCATAGTATTAGTAACCATATTAAATAACAATTGGAGGACCATCTTTCTTCATTTTTTTTTAAACATTTTTTTTCCAAACCGCTCACCTGAAGACATGGCTTATTTTTCGAAAAATAAAAAGTTGGTGTTTGGGGCCTTTTAAAAATGATTTTGTTGGCCACAAATGTTCTCCATAGTATTAGTAACCATATTAAACAACAATTGGAGAACCATATTTCTTTAATTTTTTTTAAACAATTTTTTTCCTAACCGCTCACCTGAAGACATGGTCAATTTTTCGAAAAATAAACAGTTGGTGTTTGGGGCCTTTTAGAAATGATTTTGTTGACCACAAATGTTCACTATAGTATTAGTAACAATATTATATAATAATCGGAGGACCATCTTTCTTAATTTGTTTTAAACAATTTTTTTCCATACCGCTCACCTGATGACATGGCTTATTTTTCGAAAAATAAAAAGTTGGTGTTTGGGGCCTTTTAGAAATGATTTTGTTGGCCACAAATGTTTTCCATAGTATTAGTAACCATATTAAATAACAATTGGAGGACCATCTTTCTTCATTTTTTTTTTAAACATTTTTTTTCCAAACCGCTCACCTCAAGACATGGCTTATTTTTCGAAAAATAAAAAGTTGGTGTTTGGGGCCTTTTAGAAATGATTTTGTTGGCCACAAATGTTCTCCATAGTATTAGTGACCATATTAAACAACAATTAGAAGACCATCTTTCTTCAATTTTTTTTAAACCGCTTCACAGTGCATCGTCCAATGGACAAAAATCAAAATTCGAAGAATTTATTTTTCAGGTAACACTTGCGTAATCCTCAAAAGGGATTACTAATTCATCAGGTAAACGGATTATCCGTTCTTGAAGAAATTTGTATCACTCTGTTTTACACCCTTAAAGTGAACACTTGTTGAATAATAATTTTAGTTGCGTTGCGAGTGCATTAATATAATTGTGTTTTTAAACAAATTTATTTTTGATTAAAAAAAATATTGTCATGGACTCTCATCCTGAAGGTATGTATGTATTATTCTTATAATAAATTCTTCTAAATTTATCACATGTATCAAAAAATTAAATAGTGAAAAGTATTGATTTTTTTTATGAGAGTTTAAACTTTGGATAGAATTGAAAAAAATACCTATCAAAACATATTCTTTGTATTAACGTCAAATAAGCTTTAGTTATTGATAATGAGTGCTTAGCACTCGAAATGTACATCTAACACATAAAAATAAAAGTGAAGTAAGGAATAAAAACAGTTTTTTCATTGTGATTAAATACTCCACATAACTCAAATCAAACAATTAGTGAAATAAGCTTTAGACTATAAACTTAATAATGAGCTAAGCAGTGCCCGCTAGTAGCTGTTATTATCAGCGTAATATTTTTTTTAGTTGACGCGGCGCGGATTACAAATTTAGACATTTTCAACATTTGGTTGGATAACAAAGGCGCAAAGAAGGAAAAAAATATGTTTTCATTTCTGAAAACTAAATTTAAAATAGACAATCGCCCAAATGAGGTTTTAAATGAATTATCTAAATTTTGTCGCTTAAAATGTTTGAATTTTAAAATCTTTTGGATAAAGTGCAACAAAAACAAAAATTTGTTATTATCCCGGCACAATGTCCATCTAAGACAGTGATGGGGAAACTACGGCCCGCGGGCCAAGTCCGGCCCGCGGAAAGTTTAATCCGGCCCGTTTAAGAGTGCCGTGGTGAGAATGTTTGAACGCGTTCTTACATCGTAATGTGACGACCCGCATAAAAACTACCTACCTACGATTAAGCATTATTCTTTGGCCCGCTACGATTGTCTGGTTATTACAAATGGCCCGTCTTAAAAAAAGTTGCCCCACCACTGATCTAAGAGGTCCCTAATAGTTTCAGAGATCCCCATAGAGAACATGAAAAAAACTAGCCCTGTATATTATTTATATTTCAGTGGTGGTTTAAATTCACAATGCTGAATATTTGTACTTTCATGAATTTTACATGAAGTAATACCCTAAAAATGTAATAAATCACTTCAAAGCAGTATATTTTAAAACAAAAACGGTTATTTCTGTCAATGCGCGTATTAAATAAAAAAACATATCTTTCATCCACCCCTGAACTAAAAGGCAATTACACTCAAACCCCATTTCAAATATTAGCCCATCAATTTTAGCATTCATGCTTAATATGTATTCTACGACACTGCACTTCCTGTCGTTAGTCATATTTTCAATTTCCCCGCTGTTATTCTGGCATTGCTCCAAAAACTTTCCAGACTGAAAACACAGACGCGTTCCGTGGATTCTTTAAGTGCCCCATTCATCCAAACATGCCACACATGAAAGGTATCGAAACAGCCCTCCTCCAGCATACACTGGATCATATTTATGGGATAATTATAGAATTGGGAATGTTGGATGAACAAAATGTATAATAATAATAATACTTTTTATTCAATATTTGCTACAATTAGAATTACAAGTGGTTGTTAACAAATTTGAATACGTCAAAAAATAGAAAATAGAAATTCAGGATACAAAATTTAAGTTCTAGCCGTTCCATAACTAAGAAATTATGAAATAGTGTAAGGTTCCATATTTCGCAAGTGTTCGAACGCTAATGGTTTGAATTTATCGAACTTATTTTCGATGATTATATGCCTTGGTAACAAATTATAATATTTAGCACATGCATAAAAAGATTTTTCTGTTAATGTTAAACGATGGCGTGGGTATATCAAGTTATATTTGTTTCTTGATGCATCCCTTACATTTTCCGCAAATAGGTGTTTGTATTTGTGACAGAATTTTATACACTCAAAAATATATATACCGGGTACTGTCAGTAGGAAGTGCTTCTTGAACATTCCCCGTCAGGTTTGTAGTTGGTTTAAGCCGAACATTATCCTCAACACGCGTTTTTGTATCGTAAAAATTTTATTTAGCTCTTGGGAGCTGCCTCAGTGTATTAATCCAAATCGTACTTGTGAAATAAAAGTTGCGTAATAAACATCAAGTGATGCTTTCAAACCAACAGTTTCTTTTATTTTTCGTATGCAATAACATTTGGTACACAATTTTTTTGCAAGATCGTCAATATGATTTTTCCAGCTAAGATTTTTAGAAAATGTTATTCCAAGAAACTTTACATGTTCGACAAGAGCAACTGATTTTTCTGCCCACTGTATTTCATCTACGCCGCCTTGTTTGTTTGTTTTATTTACTGAATAACACATAAAATTAGTTTTTCCTTTATTTAGGATTAATTGGTTTTTCAAACACCAGGATTGAATTTCTGTTAAAGTGATCGTTAACTCGTGTTTCATTTGTTCTGGATTATTAGATGATATTATTAGATTTGTGTCATCGGCGTAACACGTTACATAATGGCGTTTGGCGCAATCTAAGAGGAACAGGTCGTTAATATAAATCAAAAACATGATAGGCCCTAAGACGCTGCCCTGTGCGATTCCTCTATTTGGTGTAATGCTTTTTGATCTAGTTAAGACGCCGTTCCTTACAATTTCCACCATTTGCTGCCTATTGGTTAAGTAAGATTCAAACCACTTATTTGTAATACCGCGTATGCCATAGTGATACATTTTGTCTAATAATATTTTATGATTTATACTGTCAAACGCGGAGGAAAAATCTAAAAAAATGCCGCAAGTTATTTTTCCTGCTTCTAATGATGATGTGATGTATTTTATGTAATGAAACAATGCCAAGTTAATATATTGGAAATACAATTCAGACGTTATCTGTAGACTCGTGTATCTATAGTACAAACACTTTGTCCCCTGATATTTTGACTATGAGTAATGTAATGTGTTTATAGGCACTCTGATTTTGTTCTTCTCGGTTGATACAATAGGTTGCCATGATTGTTATTGCAAAATGCATGTTAATTTGACTTATGCCCGGTATTATAAACGATTAATGAATTATTAGATAACTATTTGTGGAATAAATTTATTTACCTAGTAAACTAATAGGCAAATAAAATTGCGTATTATAAAGCAAACCTACCAAATAAATAGCAATTCTAGAAATAAATGATTTAATTAGTAGATTACAGACCGAAATTATATATTTTCATTGTGGCCATAGCTGGAACCACCAATTTGTTAAATTGAATTGTCAATATTTCAAATTAAATTGTCAATCAAATTGGAAATTTAGTATAATTCCTTATAATTATGGAGAATAACCGTGGAATAGGACAGAATTACACGGAACAAGAAAAAGGAAGCTTATTAGAAAATTTAAAAAACTTAAACGAGTGTTTTCCACTCCCAGGCTAAGCATGAAGTAAAATTTCGAGTTTAGAAAAGCCTGAAAATTTGGTTTGGTCGCGTAGCGCGAAGCGCGGAGCGGCCAAACCAAATTTTCAGGCTTTTCTAAACTCGAAATTTTACTTCATGCGCCACGCGTATTTAACACTGAAAACACTAAAATATTGTGAACAAGTGAACTTCACTTGAAATCTGTGTTTTAACGCGTGGCGCATGAAGTAACATTTCGAGTTTAGAAAAGCCCAGAAAATTTGTCTCGGGTCGCGGCGCGACCCTCGACAAATTTTCACGGGGCTTTTCTAAACTCGAAATGTTACTTCATGCTTAGTCTGGGAGTGGAAAACACTCATTTAAAGCTTTATATTGAACTCTTTAAAAAATCAACGAATGTCAAAAAAATTAACAGCTAAAATAATTAAAAAAAAAGTAATGTGATTTTATAAAAATAACGACATACCATGGAATTGATACAACAATTGAGGATATTCCCTGTTTTTTTCTTAAGTTCAATTTAAAGCTTTAAACAAGTGTTTTCCACTCCCAGACTAAGCATGAAGTAAAATTTCGAGTTTAGAAAAGCCCCGTGAAAATTTGTCGAGGGTCGCGCAGCGACCCGAGACAAATTTTCTGGGCTTTTCTAAACTCGAAATTTTACTTCATGCGCCACGCGTATAAAACACTATAATATCGTCAAATTTATGTATATTCGAACTACACTTAAAATCTGTGTTTTAACGCGTGGCGCATGAAGTAACATTTCGAGTTTAGAAAAGCCCAGAAAATTTGTCTCGGGTCGCTGCGCGACCCTCGACAAATTTTCACGGGGCTTTTCTAAACTCGAAATGTTACTTCATGCTTAGTCTGGGAGTGGAAAACACTCGTTTAAAGCTTTAAATTGAATTCTTTTAAAAATCAACAAATGTCAAAAAATTTACAGCTAAAATAATTAAGAAAAAGTAATGTGATTTTATAAAAATAATGACATACGATGGAATTGATACAACAATTGCGGATATTCCCTGTTTTTTTGTTAAGTTCAATTTAAAGCTTTAAACAAGTGTTTTCCACTCCCAGACTAAGCATGAAGTAAAATTTCGAGTTTAGAAAAGCCCCATGAAAATTTGTCGAGGGTCGCGCAGCGACCCGAGACAAATTTTCTGGGCTTTTCTAAACTCGAAATTTTACTTCATGCGCCACGCGTATAAAACACTATAATATTGTCAAATTCATGTAAATTCGAACTACACTTAAAATCTGTGTTTTAACGCGTGGCGCATGAAGTAACATTTCGAGTTTAGAAAAGCCCAGAAAATTTGTCTCGGGTCGCTGCGCGACCCTCGACAAATTTTCACGGGGCTTTTCTAAACTCGAAATGTTACTTCATGCTTAGTCTGGGAGTGGAAAACACTCGTTTAAAGCTTTAAATTGAACTCTTTTAAAAATCAACGAATGTCAAAAAATTAACAGCTAAAATAATTAAGAAAAAGTAATGTGATTTTATAAAAATAATGACATTTTTCTTGTATAGTGTAAATCATTTCGAAAATATTTACTTTAATCAAGTGACTACGATATCTTTTGCCATTTGGACATCAGCAGTTGTTGTTTCAATTCCATGGCATGTTATTATTTTTATAAAATCACATTATTTTTTCTTAATTATTTTAACTAAGAGAAACGTGAAGTGATAAACGTTAACACGAATGAATTCAGAATTTTTCTCAGTTATTAAAAGAGACAGAATGCAACTGTAAATGGCAAAGTTTTAGATAACTTTAGACTGAATAATAAGATTTTATCAGATATTTTACATTGACATTAGTTTTCGAGATATAACACAAACTTGCATTTTTTTAAATGAAAACCATAGTTATGTGATCATTAAAAAAATACTTATAGCAAAATTGCATTCCTATGGTTTCCAAGCCGCTGCGTGTGGACTCATAAAATCGTACTTATCCAATAGATCTCAGATAGTACGGGTGAATTCACATGTATCAACAACCCAGCCACTAAAACACGGTGTGCCTCAAGGTTCCATTCTTGGGCCTCTGTTGTTCTTAATTTTCATTAACGACCTACCAACCTCAACTAAAGGCAGCAACGTAATACTCTATGCTGATGACTCAACATTTTTTACATCAGGTAGTTGCAGTGACAGGGTTGTTGAAAGCAGTAGAAATACACAAGAGACCTGCAAGGAATGGCTAACCGCAAATCGCCTTCACTTAAACGCGGATAAGACTGCTCATATGTGTTTCTGTCTCAGGAATGATAAACACCAGCTTTCTCAGTCAGTAAGATTCCTTGGTGTTCAA
Source organism: Philonthus cognatus (assembly GCA_932526585.2). Lineage (NCBI taxonomy): Eukaryota > Metazoa > Arthropoda > Insecta > Coleoptera > Staphylinidae > Philonthus > Philonthus cognatus. Next base: position 63,132,846 of record OW052248.1, on the reverse strand, counting down.
ATAGATCCACTATTAACATGGAATGAACATGGGAACTATATAGCAAACAAATTAAGCAAAAATATATTTCTCTTGAGGAATCTGGCTAACTCAGTGTCGACCTTTGTTCTTAAGACATCCTATTCCGCCACATGCCAGTCCATCTTATCATACTGCTTAATAGTCTGGGGTCACTCGGCATGCAGGCACAGACTGTTCGCACTGCAGAGACGAGCAGTGCGAATAGTAGCCAATGCAAATTATCGGGATGATTGTAAGCCCTTATTTGTATCTTCAAATATCCTGACACTGCCCTGTCTATACATTCTGAACTGTTTGTCATTCATAAAAAAACACATTAACAACTATCAAATGGCATCAGAAATTCATGACTACAGCACTCGACATAAAGGCAATCTAGTCTCCACTTTCCACAGACTATCAAAATCAAGGGACGGCGTTCACTATTGGGCACTAAAATTTTATAATAAGCTTCCGCCAATGATCCGTTGCTTGCCTGAAAAAGCTTTTAAAAAATATGTAAAATCTCTGCTGATCAAGAAAGCATATTATTCCTGGGAAGAATTCTTGGAGGATGACAATATTTGACCTTTTTATCTATATGTATTTGACTTTTTTATCTATATACGTATTTTAATTATATTATATGTAGCGATGACCTGTGTAAACATTGTAAAAAATGTATTAGCACCAATAAAGTATTATTATTATTATTATTATTATTATTAGAAAGGATTTTTTATTCTTAATCTGATATATCACTTGACATACTTATTTGCAAAAAACTGAGTTATTAACAGTTTTATATTTTTTTTTACAACAACAAAAAAATAGTTGGCTATGAAAAACTTTCAAACAATTTCAGATTTTTGTAATATAGGAGTTTGTAAATTTTTTGTCAAATAAATTCATTTGTAAGTTACGTGTAGGAGAAAATAAAAATTTGTAGGAAATAATGTCCATAAAAAAACAGTTGTTTTTAACACTAAATTAATTATATTTGAAATAAAACAACGCAGTTGGGAGGGTTTCACTTTTATTGTTGAACACTGCAACATGTTTCACCACACAGTGGCTTCATCAGGCAGATGAAATAATTATTTCATCTGCCTGATGAAGCCACTGTGTGGTGAAACATGTTGCAGTGTTCAACAATAAAAGTGAAACCCTCCCAACTGCGTTGTTTTATTTCAAATAGTATTATGGAGTTTCATCATGTATCCGCCTCATCAATTAAATATTAAAAAACTAAATTAATTGGCAAAAATAAAACAATGAAATAAACTGTTACAAACAATCGCAGTTGTTTTATAATAGTCAGTATTTCATAGCTAACTATTTTTTGTGTGTAAATAAAATATAAAATAGTTAATAATTTAGTTATTTTTGTAAATACGAGGGTATATTGAAAAGTTTCCGGAATGGGCAAGAAAACGCAGTAATTGAACAAGTTTTATTTTTTAACATAGTACCTACCTTTGCAGGGCGATACACTTTTCTCAGCGGTGCTCCAACTTTTTTAAGCCTTCAGAACAATATGATTTCGGGAACTCTGCAAAATAAGCTTTAGTGGTGGCGATGACCTCCTCATTTGACGTAAAGCGCTTGCCTCCGAGCCAAGTCTTCATGTTTGTGAACAAAAAGCAGTCGCACGGGGCCAGGTCTGGAGAGTACGGGGGATGCGGCACCACCTCGTAGCCCAATTCAACCAATTTAGCATTGGCGATTCGGGATGAATGGGCCGGCGCGTTGTCGTGGTGGAAGAGCACTTTTTTCCGCTGCAAATGAGGCCGTTTCTCCTTCAATATGCCGTTGAATTGATCCAATAAATCGCTGTAGTATTGTCCCGTGATAGTTCTTCCCTTCTACAAAAAGTTAATGTGTATCACACCTTGCGAATCCCAAAAAACGGTGGCCATGACCTTTCCAGCCGATGGGACAGTCTTTGCCTTCTTCGGAGCAGATTCGCCTGGAGAAATCCACTGTTTCGACTGCTGCTTGGTTTCTGGTGTGTAGTGGTGGATCCATGTTTCGTCCACAGTCACGAATCGGCGAAAAAAATCCGTTGGATTACGCTTTAACAAGGCCAAACACTCTTTCAAAGTGGTCACACGATTTCGCTTGTTGTCCATTGTCCCATCGCGCCGACAGCTTCCTCATGCCCAAATGTTCGTGCACGATATTTTGCACACGTTCATATGAGATGCCCGTGGTCTACACTATTTCGCGCAACTTCACTCGTCGATCGGCTAACAAGAGATCATGGACTTTGTCGACCATTTCTTCATTTGTGGCCGTTTTTGGACGTCCACTGCGTGGTTCATCCTTGGTGCTCGTACGGCCACGTTTGAACTCGCTCACCCAGAAACTAATAATCGAAAATGAAGGTGTGGATGTGCCATGAACTTCCTGCAAAATATCTCGTATCTCCGTCGCCTTTTTCCCATCCATCCAGAAATGTTTGATGACTGCACGAAATTCGTTTTTATCCATTTTTCCAAAGGTGCCTGACTTGCTTCACAAGATATCCTAGTAAACAGAAACGGAACGACGCACGTGTCTGAAAATTTGACAGCTTACCTAAAATAGGTTAGCCTTGACAACCATCATAACAATTTCACGATACGCGCGCCATCTCTTGCCCATTCCGGAAACTTTTCAATCTACCCTCGTAAGTATGTCAAGTGACATATCAAAAAAATCAATTTTTAATGATGACATACCCAACTATAGTTTCCATTTAAAAAAATGTAAGTTTGTGCTATATCTCGAAAACTAATGTCGATAGTAAAGATCTGATAAAATATTATTACTTAGTGTAAAATTATCTAAAACTTTGCCATTTATAGTTTGTTTTTCTATCTTTTTTAATAACCGAGAAAAATCGATTTGAAAAAATCGACACTTTTCACATTTATCAAAATTTCTACTTACCCTTGCCTTTTCGAACATTTTACAACTGTCTTTTTATTCAGCTTGTAAGCACTACTTTTCCCATTTAACCGTTTCTCTAATTCACATAGATTCCGAGATCCCCATAGAAAACATGAAAAAAACTCACCCTGTATATACAATAAACCATTTACCATTTAATACACTTGTGTATGGTTTAGTAAATTTAAAAAAAACTGAAACAAGTTTTATGATTCCCACATTAAGAATAATCGTACCCCATTGACACTGTTTCGATATCGGGCGCACTTAAAATTAACAGTCTTTAATTAGCGAGAGAGTATGCATGCATTCTAGTGATTGCGGTACACTCATTAAAATGTAGCGGTATTCAGCAGTGTGCCGTAATTAAAAGTTGGCGTTTTGATCTTTCGCTTAATTACGGAAATCATTTTTAATTGTCCTATCGATCTGTGCGTTATTTAATTGCAGGTCTGAGGACTTTTAGAAAGGGGAGAAGTTCGTCTGATGGCTTTTGAGACGAATGGCACGTCCCTCTTCCGTCCGTGACTTTTTCCTAATTGATGTATCTGGGGAAATGCTTAAGGAAGATTAGAAGGTTGGATTCGCTGACCGTTATGTGATCATTAATTAACAATAATATATAAAATTACGAAAAAACTATTCGTGAAAATGCAAACAATGTCTTAATTAATAAGACAACTTAAGACGATAAATATCCATTGAAACAACTACTTCCCGTGCAAATACACCTTCGGATATACCGGGCTTTCATTAATTCCCGAACCCCACGTGACCAAAAATAATAGGCAACCAAATGTACAAGGTGGTATGGCTCACACAAAAATTCCCTAGATTTAAAAATATTTATTCGCCGGCGCATTTTTATGACGACTGAAAATATAGTTAAAATGATTAAAAAATTAATTAATTAATTTTAAATTTAGTCACGTGGGGTTCAGGAATTAATGAAAGCCCTGTAGAATTATACAATGAAATATTTAAAATCTTATTTAATTTGATTTGTTACAACGCTCTATTAAAGTATATGTAACGTTTAGGTCAAATTCTCTTCAAACCAACTAACCAATACAAATTTAAAATGGAAGGAGAGATTAAAAATTAGAAGTGAATGGACTTGGATTAAAACTAATGTCTTAGGCCATCTATAGACGCGTTTCGAGATTTATCTCTCTTCAGTATAGCTTTGCTTATGACGTTTTCGAAATAAATTTGAAATAAATTAAAATTAACTTACTTGGAAAAAGTGTTGTGTGTGGAATTAACAGGTACACAGAAATGGAATGAGTGAAAAATATGGTCGGTATTTATAGGTAAAAAAAGGGGATTATGTCATTAGCAGGTATGAATTTTCACGAATAGTTTTTTCGTAATTTTATATATTATGTTTAAAGTGTGCAAACTATAAGAGGCGTAAGCTTATTTTCTCGAATTCAAATAGTTTGGAATTTGAATTTATCTTGATTAATTAACAAATAATTGATTCTGTCTGTATAGTATAGTTTTCATAGATGGACTTTCTTAGATATGTCGAATTGAAAATAAAACTTAGATTTTTAGTGTAATACTGAATGTTAGACAAAGAGTGATGTGTTTACGCTTAAAATAACACAACCATTATTTTTAATTTGTTGTGCTAAATCTAAAGTGCCCTTCAATGACATAAAAACACATTGGGTACCTATTAAAACATGCATGTCTGTTTCATAACTCTAAAATTAAAAGCCGCAATAAATAAAATAAAATCCACAGAAGTCTATGAAAAAAACTACACAAATACTATTGAACTGATTTCGGTATATCTAAATGTTATACCCAACAATTGAAAATCTGCTGACCTCCCCCAATTTAATCAAGTTAGCCATGATCTTTTAATGCCATCGCTATTATCTCAGAAAGAGATTGTTATAACGAGTGTATGAGATCTTTTCAAACTCTTTGGGTTACCGAGATACCCTATAAAACATAAAGTAAAATTTGGGTGACTCTGTACAAGAAAAATTAGTGTTCTTTTCTTACAGGATCACAATTTACAATTTCAAATAATTTAATACGTAGATTAATTCAAATTCAAAACTATTTGAATTCGAGAAAATAAGCTTACGCTTCTTATAGTTTGCACACTTTAAATATAATATATAAAATTATGAAAAAACTATTCGTGAATATGCAAACAATGTCTTAATTAATAAGACAACTTAAGACGATAAATATCCATTGAAACAACTACTTCTCGTGCAAATACACTTCCGAATATTGAATTATACAATGAAATATGCTAATGACATAATCCCCTTTTTTACCTATAAATACAGACCGTATTTTTCACTCATTCCATTTCTGTGTACCTGTTCATTCCACATACAACACTTTTTCCAAGTAAGTTTATTTTAATTTATTCCTAAATTGTTTAAAACGTCATAAGCAAAGCTATACTGAAGAGAGATAAATCTCGAAACGCGTCTATAGATGGCCTAAGACATTTTAATCCAAGTCCTTTTACTTCTAATTTTTTTAACTTTTTTTTGTTAATTCTCTTTTCATTTTAAATGTGTATTTGTTAGTTGGTTTGAAGAAAATTTGACCTAAACGTTACATATACTTTAATAGAGCGTTGTAACAAATCAAATTAAATAAGATTTTAAATATTTCATTGTATAATTCAATTTGAAATAAAACAACACAGTTGGGAGGGTTTCACTTTAATTGTTGAACACTGCAACATGTTTCACCACACAGTGGCTTCATCAGGCAGATGAAATAATGATTATTTCATCTGCCTGATGAAGCCACTGTGTGGTGAAACATGTTGCAGTGTTCAACAATTAAAGTGAAACCCTCCCAACTGTGTTGTTTTATTTCAAATAGTATTATGGAGTTTCATCATGTATCCGCCTCATCAATTAAAAAAAAAAAAAAAAAATGTATAATTCAATGTCCGGAGGTGTATTTGCACGGGAAGTAGTTGTTTCAATGGATATTTATCGTCTTAAGTTGTCTTATTAATTAAAACATTGTTTGCACATTCACGAATAGTTTTTTCATAATTTTATATATTAATTTAATACCTATTACAATTATTCTGTTTATCTGAAAGACAAAGACCTCTATGGTAGGTATTATCAAAGTATAGATAAATTCTGATAATACCAGAGTATATTATCTTAATTACCACCAGATGAGGGATCTAGATGGAATTCATGGCAAGGCCAATTAAACAATGAAAACTTAAGTGTTGCCAGACGTAGTATCACAAAGCCATAAGCATTAAACAGGAACAATCTTACAATCTCACCACAAGACGGTTTTCCTGGAAGACAGACACAAAACTAAGAAACGAAATTACAGTTCATTGCAGGGTGATGAGTAAGAGCAAATTGGATTAAGATGTTATTGAGGGGATGAAATTCGATTATAGTTTGAATGGATATTTGGTGCATTATATGAATTTATACTTATATGCGATAAAAATAATGTATTTACAATTATTGATAATGAAGGTTTAAATTAAATTACACTTGGTTTGTTTCACAATTTTTTACTTTACTATTTACTCGACTAGTTTCGCGTTTTACAGCATTATCAGGAGTGAAATATTTACAATTGTTCAGAATTCATTATTTTTTTTATTTGTTTATTCAACACAAGTTGTGTATTTATCTAATTTCAGGAAGAGAGAGGAATTACATCGGTAAGTGTCCCTCTTGACTTATAAAGGTTTGCCGACTTCGTCGCCAGTTTCTCCTATAACAATTAAATGATGGAAAAAAATCCTTGCATTCACTCTGCAATGTTTTACCCTAACATGCTACTCTACATAGTTCCTGAAATATAACCGGTGGCCATGCCTAATCAAGTACCCGGTATTTTCAAATTAATAGAATTTTTTTTTTTTTTTATTAACACGTATTTTTTTTTCAGGACGCATTTTGGTACTAAGTTGTATTAGGTTAATTGCTTTGGTTAAATAAATAACACCATAAGCAGGTAAATATCTAATGATAATTATGCAATTCATTCAAAAGTAATTCTGAAACTAACTCGATGTAACTTTCAACTTTCAACTTTCCTTTATTTCATGTTATTACAAAAGTGTACACTCGTCATGGGTAAGATACATAAAAGTATAATGAATAAATAAACAATAATAATAATTGATATATATGGATTAAAAGGAAAACATTTATAAAACAGTGAAATGTATGGAAGTAATACAATATCATTACAAACACATTAAAATTCTATTTAAATTCAAATAGTGAATACCACAAGCAACTAGAGCGTGAACATTCATATGCTAAGGTCTTTAAAATCATCCTCTATGCATTCAGATAAACTGTAAAATGCTTTTTTACAGAGATAGTGTTTTATTGCCCTTCTAAAGGGTGTACGTGGGAGGAGTTTAATATTTTCTGGTAAAGCATTAAATAGCTTAGGGCCAAAGTAATTAATACTATTTCTGCATTTAAATTCGTAGAAAAGGCAAGCAAATGAGGTGTTTATTTCTAGTCCCATATTCATGGCAATATGTATGGTAAGATGAAACATTTTTTCGAACAAACGTAAGAGACTCGAGAATATAAACGCAAGGTAATATAAGGATTTCTAAGTTTACAAATGTGTCTTTGCAGTCATCTCTATACGACATAGAATTGATAACCCTCACAGCTCGTCTTTGTAACCCGAATAAGCTGTTAATAATTGAGGAATGTCCCCATGCAAGAATTCCATAGGTTAGACGAGAATGGAAAAGCCCGAAGTAAGCGGATTTTAGAGCAGTGTGAGGTAAAAAGGAGTCGAGGTTACGCAGTAAAAAGATAACTTTAGAAAGTTTCCCAGAGATATACCCCTCTCATGTACATCCCAGTTCAGCCTACTATCTAATTGAACACCCAAAAACATAGTTGAATTAGTCTCAACGCCGAGTTTGGTAGAGAAGGTAACACCTACTGTTTTATCTGCATTTAATGATAATTTATTGGCAACAAACCATTTAGCTACTATCTCTTTACAATCAATACTAAAATGATAGGCTGTTTATATATCATTACAGGTACAGAGATAAGAAGTATCATCTGCGTACAGTACTGTTTTCGCATCGATTTGTAGCGGCAGATCATTTATATATAAAATGTAAAAAGGGTGTAAAAAGACAACATCCCCAATTTCGTACATTGTATTCGGGGTTTACAAAGCCCTTATATTGTTTTAGACCACAGAAGTCTAGTAACAACCAACAAGGAATATGCAAAGATAATCACAAGACTCCCTCTTGTGATTATCTTTGCATATTCCTTGTTGGTTGTATTCAACTTCAAGATAACGGCATGTCGTGAAGCACATTTACGGACTCACCAAAATCCTAACATACAAGTATTAAAGCATGCATACAGCTCTTCGGGAAGGCTTCCGGAGAATGACCTTAAAACATCCCTCTAGGTATTATACTCCATGCAAATGAATAGGCACGCAATAGGACCTCGGAGTCCGCAATCCAGGGAGGCTAAATCGAAACCACTCCGTGACAAAACTGTCGTTGATCGATATGTACCTGAATCTGTACTGTTAAGAAAGAATAACAGGAAGATAAAATGAAATTTACAAGCAGTGGGAGTAACTTTACAAACCGCTCCAGGTTGGTCCTACAAATTTCATTCAGACTGCTGAATCACTGCAGTGTGTTAGAAGCAGACGTGATATACAGAGTGATTAAAAATAGATGTAGAAAATCACATATTGTTTAAGTGTTCATTTGATATACTTTGGCGATACTCTCTAGATCCCTGAATACCATTCCTATCACAGTATCCATAAAGATAAACCATATCTGTTTATATAGTACTAAACTCGTTCATTATGCAATGGAAACACTTAAAATGTTACACTTAAATGTCTTAGATTTGTTATATTTTTCCGACGTATGTTCTTAAATAAACGAAAACAATTAGTTAGTTACATGACTCGTTCAAATTAGACGCAGCAACGACCATTATGGCTTTTACTGTAGCCCATATGCAAAACAAGTATTGTTTCGCGAAAATTTTTAAATCAAAAATGTTAGTGGATATATCCATTTTGAGGTCCCTGAGTTGATTAAGACCATTTTTGAAAAAGGTCTATCGGTCCTTCTGTAGTTCAGTCGCTACGATAAAGTCGATTGCAGAGCTGGGATGAATCCTCAAAAACAGGATTCGAATCACGAATCCGAATCACCTAATATGATTCGAATCACGAATACTCGAATAAAGGATTCGTAAGTGAAAAATATGATTCGAATCAAAGATTCGAATCCTCATTTTTGAATCACGGATACAAATCCTTTAAAAATAAATTTGAATCTATTATTTGCAACCAGTAGTATTTTATTCCATGAGTTTCTATTAACAAAAATGTTCATTTACCGACTAAATATCTGATTATATAATGATTTTAATTAATGATGATCTATGTGTTATTGAACTTCATTTTAAATCTGTGTTTTATACGCGTGGCGCATGAAGTAAAATTTCGAGTTTAGAAAAGCCCCGTGAAAATTTGTCTCGGGTCGCTGCGCGACCCTCGACAAATTTTCTACGCGGGGCTTTTCTAAACTCGAAATTTTACTTCATGCTTAGTCTGGGAGTGGACCGTCAAGATTTTCTACATATCGAGATTTTTGATATTTCTAGATTTATGTCGATTTATTCACAGTTTGTTATTGTATTAAATGCAACTTTAATATTAAATAAAAACGGTTTTTTTTAGGAATAGAATATTCACTCATTAAGAGCCGAGCAAATTATATAGTTAACTCTAAAAGTTAACTTCAGGTAAAATTTTGAATATAATGGTTTGTAAATTAAATTCACTTCGTTTTGTTTCACTTATATGTATTTTATTTTCTACTAGTTTCGGCTTAATGCCATTATCAAGAATGATGTACAAATGGATTTGTTTGCGAATATATACAGTTTCGAGTTTTAGGTTTTATTGGGTAATAACGGCATTTAAAATCGGGGAATTCCAAAGGTCTTCGTTGTCGTTGACCACATTTTTACTTGCCTTTATGACTTTTGAAATTTCTAAACCCTCCCGGTAGTTAAGCGGTTAGCGTTTTGAATCTTTTTCTATGATTTCAATGAATGATTTATTATATTACATACGTCGATTTTTTAAAAGAGTTAAATTTAAAATTCAAACGAGTGTTGTCCACTCCCAGACTAAGCATGAAGTAAAATTTCGAGTTTAGAAAAGTCCCGCAAAGAAAATTTGTCGAGGGTCGCGCAGCGACCCGAGACAAATTTTCGCGGGACTTTTCTAAACTCGAAATTTTACTTCATGCGCCACGCATATGAAACACTGATTTAAAGTGAAGTTAAAAATGCACTGAAAACCAACCCAACTTCGATATTTTTTCAAAATTAGATGTTTTTTTCCTATCCATGCTGTAAACCTTCAGATATTCGTTGTTTTCTTGTAAGAAAACTTCGATTCCCTGTAGTCCTTTGGTCTCTGAAGACCATGGTTGGTCCTTCAAGCTGTAGCCTTTGTAAAATGGTAATAAACTTAGTAATCTAGAGTGATCCTTCAATTTGAAACTTCTAAGAACGAGTGTTGTCCACTCCCAGACTAAGCATGAAGTAAAATTTCGAGTTTAGAAAAGCCCCGCGTAGAAAATTTGTCGAGGGTCGCGCAGCGACCCGAGACAAATTTTCACGGGGCTTTTCTAAACTCGAAATTTTACTTCATGCGCCACGCGTATAAAACACTGATTTCAAGTGAAGTTAAAAATATACTATTAACGTTCGATATTTTTCCTAGGTAAGTAACCAAATATGCATTCACAAATATTTGAATTATTCGAAAATTTAAATATTTATGTTCAAATATGAATAATTTAGTGATTTAAATATTCATATTAGAATATTTAACTATTTGAATTAATCGAATTCGAATCCCAGCCTTAATAGCGATGATTCGAATTATTTAGGAGGATTTGAATCCGTGTATGAGGATTCGAATCCTTTTATAAGGATTCGATTCCTTTTATAAGGATTCGATTCCTTTTATAAGGTTTCGAGTCCTTTTATAAGGATTCGAGTCCTTTTATAAAAATTCGAATCCTTTTATAAGGATTCGAATCCTTTTATAAGGATTTGAACCCTTTTATAAGGATTCGAATTCTTTTACAAGAATTCGAATCCTTTTATAAGGATTCGAATCATCTACGTCTGGATTCGAATACGAATCCTTTTAAAAAAATGTAACGAATCCGGATCACGAATCCGTTTTCACTAAAGTATTCATATACCTCTTTTGAATCCTCTAAAAGGATTCGAATCCGGGAATCGAATCCTGAATGATTCGAATCCTGCCCAGCTCTGGTCGATTGAGCTATTAAGATGACACTATAAACTTAAGCTTTTTACAACAACAGTAGTATCCGATTAACTTTTGGTGAAAGTGACCAGGATTTTTCTTTAATATTGATCAAATAAAAAAATGTTGCTAAGAAAAGTTATGTCGTAGCTCTTTTGGTTATTTTGGTAATATTGTTTTAAAAATGTGAATTTTGCAGAAATAAGAAATATTTGTTGAAAAATAAGGTAGGTGAAAGCTATTGATTTTAAGTATCTAACACGGGGGAAATTACTATGATAGACGTATCAATATTTTTTATTACAGGGTTGAGCTAAATCCGGGAACACCGGATTTCTAAACTATAAGTGCGATGAAAAAATACTCTAAACAAACATTTTTGTAGTCGTTTTGATCTATTCAAGGACGTAATGTGATTTGCAACAACTATATTATTTCTCGAGGTATTTTAAACTTTTTGGATAAACACGCGGAAAACAATTATAATGATGTCGGGTTTGGTGGGTGCGCGTCTTGTGGTTTTTCCATAATTAATGAAAATAATAAAATGCAAACTGATGTTTCATAAGCGTTTAAATTTTAGATTAGTCCGATGATGTGTCCTTAAATCATCTAACGGCGTCCAACTATATCGGCGGGATACCTAATGTTTGTAACATGGATTTCACTCTAGTTAACTATCATCATTACTAATTAAAGATCCATCAGTAACAAATTTAACAAACTGTTTCAAAGAAACTCGGTTTTGAACATCAACGAACGAATTCTAGATGTTGTTATTTCCGGCCGGACCATTAAGTGTAGTGTAGTAAAAGAAGATGGTTTGGTTAACTCGGATCTATACCATCCACCACTATTGTGTAATTTGGAATTGTCATCCGTTCAGTTGACCAAATTTGATCAGAATTCATCGACTCCCTCATACAATTTTGCGAAAGCAGATCTTAGAACATTATATACTGAAATTTCCACAATCGATTGGACCAACCTCACTAATATTAAGGAACCAAATGAAGCTTGTGAAAAATTCTATTGTATGCTTGATGATGTTTTTTTTAAATGTGTACCTAAACGGAAGACTAAAATAATAGATAAAAAATACCCTGTATGGTTTAGTGCGTCGTTGAAAACCTTACTTAAAAAGAAAGATAGGGCAATTAAAATGTTTAGGACACACAAATACACCTACTTAAAACTAAAAATTGACAGACTAAAAAGAGAGGTACACGCCGTAATTAAATCTGACCATAAAAAATACATTTGTGAAACTGAAAAAAATATTATAAAAGAACCTAAGAGACTTTTTTCCTATGTGAACACGAAAAAGTCAACTACCCGAATTCCTGGTAGCATGCATTTTAACGAAATAACTATTACAAAACCAAAAGATATAGTAGAATGTTTTGCAAATCATTTTAAAAGTATTTTTACTACTCGTACTTCCAGTTCTACTACATGCGAAATCACGAATTATCCCGGTTGTACATTAAAAGCAATAACTAAAGATGAAATTTTGCTCGCTGCTCGGAACTTGAAAGGAAATAATACTGCTGGGGCAGATGGTATTCCTGCATATATTATTCAAGACTGTGTACATTGTTTATTAGACCCATTATGTCATATATTTAATATTATAATTACAACATCTAGTGTCCCTGAATTATGGAAAATTGGCAGGGTTACACCAATTTTTAAAAATGGTGATAAAAATAACATCGTGAGTTATCGCCCCATTACAGTAATAAATAATTTTGCAAAATTGTTTGAAATGATCATTTCTAAAGCCATTTACAGTCACGTTAGCCCATATGTAACAACAAGACAGCATGGATTCGTGAAAAAAAGATCAATTGTGTCAAATTTGGTAAACTTCACGGAATACATCTCCGAGTACTTAGATCAACGTAGACAAGTTGATACTATATATACAGATTTCAGTAAGGCATTTGATACAATTGATCACAATGTAATAGCCACAAAACTTGGTTATTATGGCTTCACGGATCAAGTGATATCATTAATGCGTTCATATCTAACCGGCAGACAACAATTTGTACAGTATATGGGCCATTATTCATCTAAATATACTGTAACCAGCGGGGTCCCCCAAGGATCAAACTTGGGCCCCTTGCTATTTATTATTTTTATTAATAACATAGTTGATAAACTACAAAGTAAAGTTCTGCTGTTTGCCGATGATATGAAGATATTTAGAGTTGTTGACTGTGAACGTGACTGTATAGAATTACAGGAGGATATTAATCTCATTGATATTTGGTGCAAAACAAATGGTCTATTTCTAAATATATCCAAATGTAAATGTATGTCATTTACCAGGAAAAAAGATGTGATTAGATTTAATTACGGTTTGACGAATATTAGCTTTGAGAGGTGTGCCTCTTTACGTGATTTGGGAATAATATTTGACGATCGTTTAACATTTATAGAACATATTAATAATATTTGCAACAAAAGTTATAAGATGCTGGGATTTATTAGTCGTACTTGTAAAGATTTCAACAATGTTGATGTAATAAAAAAACTGTATTTTTCTTATGTCCGTTCCAACCTTGAATTTGCCTCGATAATTTGGTGTCCCCAGTATTATATACATATAAACAAAATAGAAAGAATTCAGAAAAAGTTTTTAAAAATTATGTATTTCAAGTTGAATAAGGAATATCCGCCAATAACAATACCATCTCAGGAACTACTTGATACATTTAACATGAAATCGTTACATAGTAGACGCGACGATGCAAAGGTATTATTTCTACATGGAATCATTAATTGTACGATCGATGATCCAAACATATTATCTAAAATTAATATCCATGTGCCTAGGTATTGTTCTCGCTCGAATAGATTATTTTATTGTTCAACACCAAACACTAGGGCACATGGTAATTCGCCATTAAATAAGATGTTTAAAGTATATAATAATCGTCATCATCTCGTAGATATTTTCCACATGCCTAAAAAATCATTAATTAATATAGTTTTGTAGCGCTGCCTAGATATGCTTTTTTTTTTTTTTTTTTATTTTTTCCTCTTTCTCTCTTTTTTTTTCTTTTTCTTTTTGTTACTGTTATAGCTGTAATAATTGAATTATCGTCATTTTTGTATGTTTATATGTTACTATATATATATGTATATGTATTGTATAATTATGTATATGTATTGTATAATTATGTATTATATTGAATTTTGCTCTGTAATTGGACTGTCGTCTGTTGGGCAAATAAATAAATAAACAGATGTATTACTTTACAATTTTATATAAAGTTATTGTTAATATCGTTAAAAAATGCAATAATGTATCTTCCAACTCCATAAAATATTACATAAATACTAATTTCCATCTCTGATGTCCTATATTTCATGTAAAATCATGAATTATAATTCCTGCCAAGTTCCACAAATCTATCCGCAGCAGCAGCCGGCACTGAAAATTACTCACGGCACGTAAATAAGGAATAAGCCTTGTAAGCTCGACATTCCATTTTCCGTTTTCCGATACGTTCTTCGTGACCCACGAGTTCAGCACAGTCGGTGCCAACTAAGAAGAATAATGGACCCGAGGATCATTATCGGTACGGTGCACACACACGTGAAAAACACGCCGAAGATGCCGGCGAAGAAAGAAAGAGGAGTTTGAGGTAGAGTTCGCATTACGTGGAGTATGCAAATGAAGGAGGTACTCTTTTCAGAGGTTGCTAGAGGTTCTTGTATCCAACGTGCGTATTCTTATAATGGTCGTGGCCATTGCGTTATTGACTTGTTTTGATGGCGGTGATAAGAATGAGCGCTTAGACCAGTTAATGGTTACAATTAATACCGACGATGACCAGTAATTGTGGGTTTAGTTTAATTTATGCCTGATGGGATACTGGGCTCTAGAAAAATATCAACTTGTGTGTATTTATACTTCCATGGTTGTGCTAAGATTTATGGACGAGAAACACGGTTTTGAATAATTTTCGAAAATCGTTTTTGAATCTAACATTAATAATAATCGCAATCTTGTAGGAAACATTCAATCTTGTATTGAACTAAGAAAGTACTAGGAGTTAGTTATGCTTGTATCTTGATGCGTGTCACAATAAAGAGTTGCTTTTTAAAAAGTCGTGCGTTTCCACAAAACAGTTAATTAGCTAGCACCGTTGACCATTTCGCGCGTGTTTACGCATAAATTATGCTCTCCAGAACCGACCTTTTAAAAGTACTTCGGTCCAACGAAGGGAATTATTCGGAGTACAAAAATTCCTCGTCTGACCCGAACAAGAATATTAAACCAGTTTGGGGAAAGTGGAAGTGTCAGTTATAAAAATGACTAAGCTATGTGGGTTTTATATAACTGACACTTCATTTAAAAAATCGAAAAACTTAAAATAAACAATGCGATTAAATAAAAGTATTTATGGTTGTTCGGTAGAGATATTGAATGGGAAGACAGATTGGCTCAAATTCCCAATTTATTTCTAAACCCTTTTTGTTTACCCCCATCACCCCACACTTATGCGCAGCGGGCGCGTGAGTGAGAGTCGCAAAGAAGTCACGGAAGATGGTGGACGTGAAATTCGTGTGACTAATGTGATCGTTTTTTTGGAAGTCAAGTAATGAAGGCTTGACGCTCTTTATGTTATTGTTGGGGACTGTAAAGGGCATCTGAGTATTAGTGACGTCGATAGTTTTTGTAGAATGCATTATTAACTTTATTAGTGATCAGCCGCATGTGTAGTGATCAGTGATCGCCTGCCAGAAACCTCTGGACCCGATCAAAACGTGGGGCAAACGCGCGTAAGGACCTTACAACCCTTCCGCCTACGTTTGCGCACGTCACAGAAGCTGAGTCAGGTGAGTGTGGGTTCCTTTTGCCAACAATCAATCTAGCCTGGGTCAGTCTGTCTGTTTACAGGCCGGAAATATTCCGTACTCTCCTCTGAGAGGCTCGTTATCTCGACCGTTTCCGGAAAGTTTAAACCCCCCCCAAACAATGGTATTTTACTTGAAGAAACCATCGAAAATTGGACACCCTGTACAATGCATTTATCCACCGTATAACTTGTTAATGCTAAAACTAGACGTTTCTTACCTCATTTGGAAAATACCTGTGAACGCAGAATGTTGCATTTAAAGTGTAGTTGAATCAAAGCTACCTAATTTTAAAAATAGCTTGCATCTGATGAAAATCATTCGTCACATAATTACTTATACGTCCAGTTTGTTTGTTGATAATTAAGGACGCAATTATTCGATATAGATGTCGAAGGTGTTTTTGTTTGATTAACTACACGAGTTAATCCGTGTGTTCGTTTCAACGTGGAGTTAGTTGAGCCTTTCGTGTATTTAAGCCTTCGTGTCGGGATAAACGTCCAGAGACCATTAAGGCTGGCTGTGTAATGAAGAGGTCGTTATCGGTACAGGACCGGATAATATTTCACGTTTTTACGACTATGGAAATGGTAGAAACGTCGCCGTCGATCGTGATCCCCTTGTTCAAAACCGGCATATTCGAGAAATGAAGATATGTCCGTGTTCGGGGAAAATGTTATCTCGAGAACAGGTATGGGCACAGGTACCAGCATAAAGGCTGTCTTCGGCAAGGATGTTATTGGGAACGTATTTGGATGTTTATTTGCATGTATCTCTTGATATCTGAGGTAGGTAGTACTTAACTAAGAGAGCAAATACAAAATTGTATAAAAGTCCCGTGAGCCTGGGCTTTTCTAAACTCGAAATTTTACTTCATGCGCCACGCGTATAAAACACAAAAATACAGTAAAATTTATGTATATTTGAAGCTTACTTGAAATCAGTGATTTATACGCGTGGCGCATGAAGTAAAATTTCGAGTTTAGAAAAGCCCAGAAAATTTGTCTCGGGTCGCTGCGCGACCCTCGACAAATTTTCACGGGGCTTTTCTAAACTCGAAATTTTACTTCATGCTTAGTCTGGGAGTGGAAAACACTCGTTTAAAATTTCAAATTGAACTCTTTTAAAAAACAACGAATATCTATATATTTAAAAATAATCTGAATTCAGAATACGTATGCGATCGACGAATGTTCATGTGGCTTCTCTAAACTCGAAATTTTACTTCATGCTTAGTCTGGGAGTGGAAAAAACTCGTTTAAAGCTTCAAATTGAACTCTTTTATAAAACGTCGTAAAATTTACAGCTTATGCAACATTTTCACATGTTTTTGGAAATTACAGTATAATTCTAAGGTATTACTAAAATAACACGATGCTGCCCCTTATTTATTAAAAGCATAATCAAAATTTACATTGCTCTTATGGAGATTTCTAGGCAACGGTTAATTTTACTTATTATTTATTTTAGATTAATCTATTTAATACAGAATGTTTATAATAATTACTTTAATAAATTAAAGCAATATGAAGAAGAAATACTGTTTTCTATGGAAGTATTACACGGATTTATGTGATTATTTAAGAGATGGAACACTCCATAGAAAACAGTATTTCTTCTTCATATTGCTTTAATTTATTGAAGTAATTATTATAAACATTGTATTAAATAGATTAATCTAAAATAAATGATAAGTAAAATTAACCGTTGCGTAGAAATCTCCACAAGAGCAATGTAAATTTTGATTATGCTTTTAATAAATAGGGGGCAGCATCGTGTTATTTTAGTAATACCTTAGAATTATACTGTAATTTCCAAAAACATGTGAAAATGTTGCATAAGCTGTAAATTTTACGACGTTTTATAAAAGAGTTAGTTGATTTATGTATAATTTAAGAAACATTTAGAAAAAAAGAATAGTGTCAATTTATTCGCAAAGCTACAATGTGCAATATGTATAAGTTTCAAAGATTTATTTTTATTATTGTGGAAGATTAATCGTTGTTCGTTCTTATGACCAAATAACATGTGAATTTCCGACCTTAATGGCCACTGGGTATGAGTAGTTTGGAAAAAATAAGGATTTTTTCTCGACCAAATTCTTGTATTTTGCCATTTAGTAGGGATGTCTTCTCATCAGCAAAAATAATTCTATTCACCACATTTGTGTTGTCATTAATATTGTCTGTTCAGAAATTTCCATTCGAGGTCGCGTTCTAGAAGTTGATGACAATTGTGCAAATTTTTATAGTTGTTTTCTAATTTTAAAGCGTTTTTGCAATTATTTCGTGAAACTTGAAATTGATGGCCCAATTTTGTAACACTAGTAGACGGTTCTTCTTCAATTACCAAATAAACATTTTCCTTCAACTCTTCTGTCAAAACGCAATTTAGTTTATAAGTTTACTGTGCTCAGGATGTACACAACCAAAGTTGATAAAATTATTGTAAAATCGTAGGATGGTTTATTGATTCGGTATGGGCCGATTTGGATAATCCACTGAAAAATTATCACGTAATTGCCTGCTTGAAAAGCTTTTGATGTAATTCGTCAGTATTTTTACCTTTTCCTGAGTGGTATAGATGAACATTTTTGCAATAAAATGTTGCTACAAATTTGACACATAGGCCGATTACGAGGGTAGATTGAAAAATTTCCGGAATGGGCAAGAGATGGCGCGCGTATCGTGAAATTGTTATGATGGTTGTCAAGGCTAACCTATTTTAGGTAAGCTGTCAAATTTTCAGACACGTGCGTCGTTCCGTTTTTGTTTACTAGGATATCTTGTGAAGCAAGTCAGGCACCTTTGGAGAAATGGATAAAAACGAATTTCGTGCAGTCATCAAACATTTCTGGATGGATGGGAAAAAGGCGACGGAGATACGAGATATTTTGCAGGAAGTTCATGGCACATCCACACCTTTTCCCGATTTTCACAAGAAAATTTTGTTCAGCGATGAAGCTCACTTTTAGTTAAATGGGTATGTCAATAAGCAAAATTGTCGCTTCTGGAGTAAAGATAATCCACAAGTCATTGTTGAGACGCCGTTACATCCTCAAAAAATCACTGTTTGGTGTGCTCTATGGGCAGAGGGAACCATTGGTCCATATTTCTTCAAAAATGAAGCCGACCATAATGTTACAGTCAATGGGGAACGCTATAGAGCCATGATTAATGACTTTTTCGTGCCTGAATTGGAGGGTGTTGATGTGGACGACCTATGGTTCCAACAAGACGGCGCTACATGCCATACAGCCAACGCAACAATCACTGTGTTGCAGGAAACTTTTGGTGAGCGCATTATCTCGTGTCGTGAACCTGTGGCGTAGCCTCCAAGATCGTGCGATTTAACACCGCTGGACTATTTCTTGTGGGGTTATGTGAAGTCGCTTGTGTACGCAGATAAGCCCGAGACGATTGACGCCTTGGAAGAGAATATTCGGCGCGTTATTGCTGACATACGGCCCCAATTGCTGCAAAAAGTGGTCGGAAATTGGGCCTCTCGGCTGGAATTTATTCGAGCCAGCCGCGGCGCCCACTAGCCCGAAATCATTTTTAAAACATAATGGCAAACCCTTATCTTTATGATAAAGCTACATTCTTGGCCACAACATTAAATTATATGCGTTTTATTTCTTCTTGAAAACCACACGTCTAAAAAAAAATACCCTTTATAAAAGAAGTGGTACATTTTATGATTATGAACAATTCAAAATCTACCGTTGTAATTGTAAGTTACTCAGCGAACAGTTACATGAAAATTATGTCAAAAAAATGAATTATTTCCCATGAACCTAGATCATTTTGGAACTATGTGAATGAATCCAGCAAAATTGATCCCTAAGGTAATGTTTTTCAATGAAAAATCAAGTGATTCTGGAGATGATTGTGTTGAGTTGTTTGCAGATTATTTTTCTGGTGTATATACCAATGATAGCGCGCCAATACCCGATGGGGCGTGGAACAATTTTGTGAATGATCAGTTTGTTAACTTATCCGAGTTTGTTGTCAATATTAGTGATGTCTTTAGTGCAATCAATTCATTAGAAAACTCATGTAAACCTGGCCCCGATGGCATATCATCGTTTTTTATAAAACAATGTATTTATTCATTATGTACACCCCTGCACACAATATTTAATTTATCAATAAATCAGGGAAATTTCCCCTCCGTGTGGAAACGAAGCTTTATAAGACCTTTCTTTAAAAGTGGAAATAGGGAATATATTGCTAACTACAGAGGAGTATCCATTCAATCTGTTATACCAAAAATGTTTGACAAATTGATAGCTGATCAATTATCGTTTCTTTGCAAACATGTTATTTGTAAAGAGCAACATGGATTTTCCTCCGGGAGATCCACAATATCAAATTTGCTTGTATACCAATCGTGCATCTTTTTTTATTTTCCTGTGGGGGCCGTCTTCCTTTCGGATCCGGATGCACTGCAGCCTAGGTGACTTATTGTACTGCCCCAATATTATTACACTCACGCAACTATTCCGAACTCGATGCCCTGCACTAGCTTGTGCAGGTCCTTCAGAGGTTGCGCGTGGAAATCATTTGGTTCCATTTGTCTGTTCCCAAATATGAGCCGTCTTTTGCTCTCCAGCGCATTGCACCTGCACAGAACGTGCATAGCTGTTTCCGGTGCCGTATTACAGAGGCGACAGTTGGTGTCGCCGTTGTATAGCCCGATTTTCCTTAGATGCTCTTTAACAGTCATGTGGCCTGTGAGCAGTCCTATGGTTGTTTTCAGCTGTGCCCTACTCAATGTTAGTAGTCCTGCAGCTTGGCTTGAGTTAGGCCCTTTTATAAGGACCTTACTATGGTTAAGGCCTGGTCTGTTTTCCCAGTATTCCTTGTGTTTGTTGCGAGTCCACTTCCTGACTTCAAGGCGACTCGACTTTTGTTATGCACAAGGCAGGTTCGGGTCCCATAAATGAAATGGTGGCTCCCTGCCTTGCTAGCTCGTCAGCTGTTTCATTATCCGCAATACCAGAGTGACCCGGCGTCCAGACAAGCGTAACCTTGTTCTGTCTCGCTAGGTCATTCAGGGTATTGAAGTATTCCAATACCAGTTTGGATGAAGTCTTTTGACTCTGGAGAGCCTTCAGCGCCGCCTGGCTATCGGACATGATATAGATTTGCCCGTTTCGACAGTCCTTATCTATGTTGGTTCTTGCACATTCTATGATTGCGAATATTTCTGCTTGAAAGACTGATGCCAGGCTACCCAATGGTTGAGCATAGCCTGTCCTCATGTTTTCATTATAGATTCCTGATTCAGTACCTGTGGTTGATTTAGAACCGTCCGTGTACCAGATCACACTTTGTTTGTGTATATCTTCCCTAAAGCCGTGCATCTTAAATGCCTTTGAATGTAATTGCCAAGTTGATGCGGTGTACACCGATTTCTCCAAAGCCTGTTATAGTCGCTTCCCCCAAGCGAGGATAACAAGAATTCGGTAATACCCCAAAAGAATTATTTGGGGTATAACCCAATTCAATTTTGATTATTTGCAAACTAGTAAAATCCGTATCTCCAAGAATTTGTGTTAATGAACGGTCGGAAAACCAAAAACGCCCATCATGCCAGCTAGAAGTTTTACAGTACCTTCGATAATCCTCAACTGGTCCTTTCTCTCAGCTACCTACGTCTAAGAGACAATAGGCTAAACAGCTTAAATACAGGCAACGCAGCCCATTACCTGGCTCAAAAGCTTTTACCCATATTGGCGCGGATATTCCAAAAAGCTAATGACGTGCAATTAGACAAAGACGCGTAAGGAATATTCGCCCAACAATATTCGGGAAAAACCCCAGCACTTTTCGCGGTTTATACGAAACCGCGAATTACAACGATTACACCGCTTAGGCAATTGTAGAATGAAATAGCTGAGAGAAAGACCTTTAATGTAATATAAATCACAAAGCAATAAGTTGCTAAGTAACACGTTTATATTTTTTTAATTTCTTTATTTTATTAATTAACTTCTCTAGCTGTCATGATGGGACAAACGAAAAATCACTTAAAACTATGAGAGCGTGCGGAACAAATACATTTACATTATTTATTAATCATTAATTAAGTTTTGATCATGTAATCATTTTTCGCCTGAACCCTATTTTATATTTTTTATGTGCAAAATAATTTCCCTCTCATGCTAATGCATTTACCATGGAGGAAAATTATTCACAAGAATTTACTTCATTTTATTTCGGGTTCCTCAAAGTGTTCCTAAGGGCAGACGGGCGAAAAATGGTTAGCGCGGCTCAGAAATCGTAGTGGGGGATGCGATTTTTGGGCAAGCATATATAATGACAAGGGCTGGTAACTCTAATCAGTGTTCAATCAGTGTTCAAACAGCTGTCATCTAGTTGCCATCCCAAGTCAGTGTAAATGTTGTAAGTTTGTTTTGTGTGCCGTTATTTTGTTATTACTTTTTTTATTTCACTTATACGTTTTCTTTTGTTAATTTTTTTTATCTTCGTCAATTATTTTTTTGTATATATTCATTTGTTATTAATTGTTTTGTTTTGTTGTTATTAATAAATTGTAGTCAATATTTTGCTTTGAACAAAACAATCTTTTTCATTTGCAATAATAACAATTGTCTCTTTACAATAAAATTAATAAGTGGAGTAACAAAATCTCATGAGTGGTTCTTGACCGACTGTTCATTGGATGTATAAGGTGAGTATACATTTTCTTTTTATTATAAAGTGCTTGTGTTCAAACAAGAGTTAATCGGGTAATCAGGGGGATACAGAATTAGGCATCAGGCCAGCTTCTCTGGTTTAACTCATTTTTATCGGGAGCCTTTGACTTCAAAAGCCAAAGGCCTTAAACATCCCCCGTGATAAGCCTTTGATCGCGTTTCACAGGATATTTTAATGCATAAATTGCAGAGAATGGGCTTTGGAGTAAAAATCACTAAATCGATACAGAGCTTTTTGTCAGACAGGTTACAGTATGTGAAAATCAATAATTTTATTTCAAAAGAAATTAAGGTGTACCGCTGGGGTCGCATTGTTGACCAATACTGTTTTTACTCTTCATTAATGATCTGAAGTTTTATGTCAAGCATTGTAAATTTCTTCTTTTTGCAGACGATCTTTAAATTTTTCGTAAAATCAAAAACATTAACGACATCACAGTCTTGCAACAAGATTTGAATAAGATTTATCAATGGTGCTTGAATAACCGTCTCTATTCTAATAATGACAAATGCGTATCTATTTCCGTTGGTCGTGGTCATTTCATTAAATCAAATTATGAAATCAATGGATACCAGCTATCTACAGTTCCACATGTCAAAGACCTAGGAGTAATATTTGACTGTACCTTGTCATTAGGGGTCCCGTCATAGCACCTAAACAGGAGGCGGCGGGGGCAGACCTGAGTCTTCGGACGATGGATGTCTGAAAGGGACGATTGTCCAAGTCGGAGCTGTAGAAATTCTTGAGGTAACCTCTGTGTCCCTATCTTGGATAGGGCTAACCTACACACGGCGGAGTTCACTTAGCCCTGGTGCTTGTCGCCATTAAATGAGGAGTCGGGGGTGGGCCTGTAAAGCCCAGGGGTGTCTATCCGCCCCTCCGGTCCACATGTGGGTTGGTCTCCGACGGGTAGTGGTTTCGCTGGTATGGCGGCGATCCACCGTTTCCTAAAACGGACGCTCTATCGGTATACACCGCAAGGTAAAAACCGGAGGGCACTGTAATGTACCTTGTCATTTATGAAGCACATTGACAGAATGTGCTGCAAAGCATTGCAAGTGCTTGGCTTTATAAACAGATTTGGTAAGAATTTCTCAATGAACACGTACAAGCATTTATTTATTTCTCTTGTAAGAACTCAACTAGAGTATGCTTCCTCTGTTTGGTCACCATTTTATAACAATAAAATTGATCAAATATAGAGGGTACAAAACAAATTTTTGTTGTCAATATCCTTTAGATTGGGAATTTCTAGAATTAATTACAGTCGCAGTTTTACGCTAACTTTTTTAAACTTGACATCTTTGAAAGAGAGACGTGTTCTATCTGATTTGGGAATTCTTTTCAAAATAGTAAACGGCCTAATGTACTGCAATGAATTACTGACTGGTTTAAAGTTTATAATCCGAGCTTATACACGTTCACAATTAATTTTTAGAGAAACAGTTCATCGTAACAACTACACAAGCAATAATGCACTTTGTCGTATGACAAAATTATGCAATTAGGTTTGTTTATCACCACATTTTGAGCTGTACGGTATATCTTTTAAATCATTTATGAAACGATTAAAGCTGATTGATCCATCTTTATACAAGCATGTTTAATTGTTTTTGTCTACAGGGCTTGGGAGTATATTGTATTAATTATATCGAATATGTATGTTTATATATTAATTGTTTATTATATATTCGGTTTCGCCGACCATATAAAATATGAAATTCCTGACGTTTTGCCAGATTCACGTATTCCAAGTCGCACTCAGTTAAGATTTTTTAATTATTTTTGCCATAGGAACCAACTCCGTTCTAAAGTTGGAATTGATATTTCGTATCTCTCTAAATTGGTTTCTATGGCAACGACTACATAATAAAAAATTACATTTACTAATCACTGATAGACTCATAAGTAAGATATTTCAGAATAGGAGCAGAAAAAGTATTCATCATATATTCACCCCTGTGAAGTTGGCCCCCCAACTTTCAAATTTCTTAAAAATTATTAGAGTTCTGATTGCCCCCACATAGTTCTAGAGTTCCCTATACATATAAAAAATAGTTCTGCCCTTTTAACCTCGCAAAAATCAAATTAATTTAGAGGGGGGAAAACTTCACGCTCATGTTATTTTAGAACATTATAACTACTGTATTATTGATTTTACAGCAAAAATGCATGTGAATAATTGATAGAACTCTTTGGGGGGCAACTAGAACTCTAATCAAATTTGAAAAGAAAAAAAACACCCCTCTCGGACTTAATATTAAAAAATTTAGGTTTTAATAGTACTCGTAATTCTGTGTTATTATTAATAGGAAAGTTCTGGTCTATAAGAGTTTTTAAAACAGAATGTTGATAACTGTTGTTTTTTCACAGTTTTTCTAAATATGAGTTCTGGTTGTCTTCCAAAGAGGCCGCGCTGAAACTCTTGTAATATTCAAGTTAGAACTTATTTGGTTGCCCCCAAAAAAGTTCTGCAAATTATTGTAATAAATAAATTCTTAATTAGAACTCTAATAATTTTTAAGAAATTTAAAAGTTGGGGGGCCAACTTCACAGGGGTCATATATTCGTAAAAATAAATTATTATTAAAATGAGTATATTGATCACAATTTACATAAATGATTCTTGTTTTGATCCAATTCTTTGCCCCCCACCCCTTGGACTCTACCATAAAATCCCCTTTAACCCTATTAGTTCCGGTTATTTATACACACAAATCCCAATACCTCCTTTTTCAAACCGAATTTGCGGATAGATCGGGATCGGGCGGTCATCACCTCCACCCCCGTACCTTAAAAAAACGCACACGTCGCAATCGCAGGGGTTGTACAGGGAACGTCGGGACCAATACAGAATATACCCCTACTCGTCTGTATAATGGAATTGCCATTCGAGGGAAACGTGAACGGAAAGCCCGTGGATGGAACTTGCTGAATCGATGAAACCCTCGAGTAATGTTAATGGAAAGGGAGTTGTTGTGAAAAATCCAGACATCATCATTTCGTTATATGACTCAATCGCAATCAAACGCCGTTAGTCGGTCGTAAAAATATGGAAATGGCTGATAGAATTTAGCGCTTAATCCGGAGCTTATGCGTTTGGAAAAGGCGTCTGTATAGGGGTCGGGGTGATATTAAACATTCACGCACCCTGGGGTATGAAAATATTCAATTTCCTCTTAAAAAATGGAGAAACGTATGCTTTTATTATTTAACGGGTGCAGTAAATTCAGTGAGGGAATTGAAATGGTGAAACGCTAGGTGGTAATTTTGTTGTTGTTTAGACCTAAGTGTTCCTCACCTGTAAGATTTCATGAATAAACAAATTTTATTCAATTACATTTCACTGAGCAATTTGCAATCGTGAGATTTTCTGAACTTTGGGCCTATTATTTTCTAAATGAAAATATAACTTTAATCAACGTTAACTACTACAAATGTAAAGGGTGTGAAATGGAGGACGAGGCTGCCAGGTACGTCCTAAGTGAATCTCTCGTCAATGAGAGAATCCATACTGGGCGAGAAATGGCCGAAGATAGCCATCATCAGGGATTGCCCACCTCGGAGAGAGGAATGTACAAGAAATATTTAAGCAACAATATACAGGGTGTTCTAAATGATCGGGCTACCATTGCTAACATAGTTATCTTAGGAGCTACGAAGTCGGGTAAATGAGAAAAATAGTAGTATTTTTTACGTACATTACGATAGTGTAAACAGAAAAAGAAGTGAACCTCAGATTTTTGATTTATTCTCAAAAATAACATTGTTTTCAAATGGGATGCTCTGTATATTTTGACATATCCAGAAAGAGAAAAAATACACAAACAAAAAAGGCTTGATAAAAGATTATCCTAAAATGTGACTAAAAAATGTTTATTCTATAAGTTTCTCAAATTTTCACGGTATTTTAATTATTTAAGATTGTTACCAATACCCCATAGAAACAATTGACATGAACAAATTGTTTCTATATGGGGACAAATAGAAGTTATGAATTTTTGAAAATTTCTGGATGAATAATCGTGACTGGAAATAAAAAAAATCAAAAAGTCATTTTCACTGTGTTTTGTTTGGTTAAGATTGTTAACAATACCCCATAGAAACAATTGACACAAAAAAAATGTTTCTATATGGGGACAAATAGAAGTTATGAATTTTTGAAAATTTTTGGATGAATAATCGTGACCGGAAAATAAAAAAATCACAATGTCATTTTCACGGTGTTTTGATTGGTTAAGATTGTTAACAATGGCCCATAGAAACAATTGACATGAAAAAATTGTTTCTATATAGGGACAAATAGAAGTTATGAATTTTTGAAAATTTCTGGATGAATAATCGTGACTGGAAATAAAAAAAATCAAAAAGTCATTTTCACTGTGTTTTGATTGTTTAAGATTGTTAACAATACCCCATAGAAACAATTGACACAAAAAAATTGTTTCTATATGGGGACAAATAGAAGTTATGAATTTTTGAAAATTTTTGGATGAATAATCGTGACCGGAAAATAAAAAAATCACAATGTCATTTTCACGGTGTTTTGATTGGTTAAGATTGTTAACAATGGCCCATAGAAACAATTGACATGAAAAAATTGTTTCTATATAGGGACAAATAGAAGTTATGAATTTTTGAAAATTTCTGGATGAATAATCGTGACTGGAAATAAAAAAAATCAAAAAGTCATTTTCACTGTGTTTTGATTGTTTAAGATTGTTAACAATACCCCATAGAAACAATTGACACAAAAAAATTGTTTCTATATGGGGACAAATAGAAGTTATGAATTTTTGAAAATTTTTGGATGAATAATCGTGACCGGAAAATAAAAAAATCACAATGTCATTTTCACGGTGTTTTGATTGGTTAAGATTGTTAACAATGGCCCATAGAAACAATTGACATGAAAAAATTGTTTCTATATAGGGACAAATAGAAGTTATGAATTTTTGAAAATTTCTGGATGAATAATCGTGACTGGAAATAAAAAAAATCAAAAAGTCATTTTCACTGTGTTTTGATTGTTTAAGATTGTTAACAATACCCCATAGAAACAATTGACACAAAAAAATTGTTTCTATATGGGGACAAATAGAAGTTATGAATTTTTGAAAATTTTTGGATGAATAATCGTGACCGGAAAATAAAAAAATCACAATGTCATTTTCACGGTGTTTTGATTGGTTAAGATTGTTAACAATGGCCCATAGAAACAATTGACATGAACAAATTGTTTCTATATGGGGACAAATAGAAGTTATGAATTTTTGAAAATTTCTGGATGAATAATCGTGACTGGAAATAAAAAAAATCAAAAAGTCATTTTCACTGTGTTTTGATTGGTTAAGATTGTTAACAATACCCCATAGAAACAATTGACACAAAAAAATTGTTTCTATATGGGGACAAATAGAAGTTATGAATTTTTGAAAATTTTTGGATGAATAATCGTGACCGGAAAATAAAAAAATCACAATGTCATTTTCACGGTGTTTTGATTGGTTAAGATTGTTAACAATGGCCCATAGAAACAATTGACATGAAAAAATTGTTTCTATATAGGGACAAATAGAAGTTATGAATTTTTGAAAATTTCTGGATGAATAATCGTGGCTGGAAATAAAGAAAATAAAAAAGTCATTTTCACGGTGTTTTGATTGGTTAAGATTGTTAACAATACCCCATAGAAACAATTGACACGAAAAAATTGTTTCTATATGGGGGCAAATAGAAGTTATGAATTTTTGAAAATTTCTGGATGAATAATCGTGGCTGGAAATAAAGAAAATCAAAAAGTCATTTTCACGGTGTTTTGATTGGTTAAGATTGTTAACAATACCCAATAGAAACAATTGACTGAAAAAATTGTTTCTATATGGAGGCAAATAGAAGTTATGAATTTTTGAAAATTTTTAAATCAAGAATTGTGTCTAGTTAATATGTGTGGCTAGACATTTTTTTTTAATGTTTGTTATTTAGTATCATTTGGAATACTGTAATATTTGTAAAATTAATTGGATAGATGGTAAAAAAGGATTTATAAATGTTTAAAGATGTAATAATGAAATGTCCGATTGTGGAGGCGCCGGGTTAAATCCGCGGCTGGAGAATTTATGGCCAACTTCTCATCGGTTGTCGGAAAATGTACAGCTTTATTCCTAGTATATTAATCAAGTAGTAATTTAGTTTTCATCATTATCATGGTACTATTAAAAATTATTACAATAAATAAGTTGTTCTTTCATGCTCATTGTTTTCTTTTGTTAGGGCGTAGGTAGAGTATCGTACGTTTCTCGAGTGGTATGGCAATTACATACTCGCGGAATACTGCACTCGCCGCCGCGCGGCTAGTGCGCAACATGTCCGCTCATGTGTAATATGCTGCATACCACTGTCGTTACGTAATATACTATTACAAAATATAAAAGCGAATTAAAAATCTTTTTGCAATAATTACATCTCCTTGCAGAGAGACTATAAATTCACTTTTGTATTTTGTAAATATTCTGCGAATAATTGGCAAATTTCATTTGACTTCATATTATTATTGAGAAATAACTTATTATTATTATTATTACAAATCTTAAAAATATTTGATTTCATTTGTTTGTCTTTTTCTTGAAACATGCTGTGAAAGTGTCTTTACAAATTGAATATGTCTTTATTTATACTGAAACACGATGTCAAGTCCAGAATAAAGATAAGATTTTCAATTCGAAGTGTGGTACATTTAATGCATGAGACGGAAATGTATCAATTTTATATAAATTATGCCTTTGTTAGAGTTAAAGTACGGATGAAAATTTCGTAATTATATGACGTAATAATTACACAGTTTTGGTTAATTAATGGCTATTAGGTACACCGTTAAACCGTAAAATTTGCAGTGTTACATTAATGTTGCAACAAGAATTATCGAGGCACTTAATCAAATATTGAAAGGTGGATTTTCTGGAAAAATATCGAGCACAGCATTTTCTATAGTTGGGTTTTAATTAAACACCCAAACGTCATATTGTCATTAATTATTTAATTAAGTCACTGAAATTACTATTGAAAGGTGTAAAATCGATTAAAATTAATCATACATGTATTATGGTTGAATTTTCTGTTAATATTAAATTTCGTCAACAGTTTATAATCTGTATATCAACTTGAACTATTTTTTATTTAGCTTTTTTAATAGTATTAACTTTTCTTCTAACATGCATAGTTTCATTTTATATGATTTGATACGAATTGTTAAATTCACATAATTACATACACAAAGTACTTTTACTAAAGTTTATGTTTATGTTTACAAATTAAAGAAAAATTATATAAAAACCTTTGTCACGGTATTGTTCCAATTTTTTATAGAAAATAATGGCTCAACATCTGCGACAGTGGGCGTAGAACATTATCGGTCATAAACAACGCTCAGCGGTGTAACAATGATCGTGGCACTTTATCACGTCGTTTGAAAGCCGCGTACCTTTTACACTATACGGGCCGCGGGGTCATATTTACACTAAAAAAGGGACAGAAAAAATAAAAAGAAACAGCGATGTAAATAGCCCACGGTTATTTCGCTGGTAGCCATTTTTCATTCCTCACACCGGTTAATCCCGGCCATTGTCAAAATCCGAAGACCATACATCTATGCTATGAACAACATTATAACGGAACACGCAGCATTCGAGATGGATATGTAAATTGTTTCATCGATGATTATCCGTGGGTGGATTTATTTGACATTTCATGAATGCGTTTATTAAATAATCCACTGCGTATTAACGCCACTCCTCGTCTGACTTTTAGCATTTTTTCAAACATTTTAATTCACTAACGGTTCATATTGTACGTGCCACGGGGACATTAAATCGCTCTTCATTTATTTTCCGCATAATCAAAGGGGACCGGGTAATTGCAACGCGATCGTGACTATAGTCTTCCTAGTCCGCCCCCAATTACATCGCAACCTAGGTTTTTTCATAATCACGACAGAGTGCGCGTTTCGTGGGAGTCCAACGAAATCCTTCGGAGCAATGAAAAATAAAGTTGCCTCTGTTTTGTGAGGTTATGCGCGACTGGGTGGCTGTGTCATTTGCATGCGTCTCCGAAAATGGTTTCTTTGTAACGCCCACTGCTTGGATATTCGTCGGTCGTAAATTATGGTCCTTTGTACTGTAACCTATACACCTGGATAGATAGCAACGATTTATGGACACCGCGTTATCCAACGACAGAAACGAATCGAAAACAATGATTAATTGCCGCTTTTCAAATGTCACTCTCTCTATAAGCAAGGAATACCTGATTTGAGAACAACAATTAATTTCTAGATTGTAATCGCGGAGTTGAAATCAGGCGTGGATATATCATTATTGCAGAGACATTTATGTATTTAAATTATTTTAGATTTACTGGAAGATTACACAGGCCAATTGTAGATTTGGCGCAGGGAAATTTGGAGCTGATTTCATATGAATTTGATGCCCTGAATTCAACAAACTTAAATTTTTAAGTTTAAACAAATCAACCACTAAATAGATGAACCTTTCCACAGCATTTTCGATATTAGGCAACAGAAAATCAACAAATGATCCAACGCATTGTAACCAAATAAATAAAAGTGATGCCGTGCACCGAGAAGGGGTAAGTTCGCTTCTCGGTGCACGGAATCACTTTTATTTATTTGGTTTATCTACTCGTTCTCCGGTTTCCTTGTACAATCAGACTCTAACAAATTCTCTACTCGCTCTTTTGTCCAAGTAAAGAAATGCCTACGCCGATGATCGTGCTTGGGGGTATTGCTCTCAAATTCGCGACACACAAAGGAAAAAAAAAACTTTATAAATTGACAATTTATTCGAAAGTAAATACATTTTTAGCTATTAGATGTGACATAATATATAAAATTACGAATTTTATATATTATGTTTAAAGTGTGCAAACTATAAGAAGCGTAAGCTTATTTTCTAGAATTCAAATAGTTTTGAATTTGAATTTATCTTATTAGATGTGTTATAAAAGCGTTCCATTTGAAATTTCTAGTTCTTGATTAAGTGTGAAAGTTTGGATTTGCCGCGAGCCGCGATGACAAATCTAAATTTCCAGACTTTTCTAAACACGAACTTTTACTTCATGCGTCAGGCTCAGAAAACACTGATTTTGTGTGAAAATCAAAATAATAAATACCTAGATTCTTTTTAATTTTCTCTTAGAGATCTGGTTTTTTAATTAAACAAAAGGCCCATAAATTTGCCGATGTTTCAAATCTCGAATAAAAAGCATTCCTAAGGTTAGTTCAAGAAAATGACCTACTTCGTACATACCTCGGTTTGTTGTCTCTTGAAAAACGAAGGATTTATTTTATGCTATGCTTCGCATATCGTATACTGAATGGACTGATACTTTGCCCATCCATTTTGTCGTCTATTGGCATTAACGTTCCAGTTCGCTCAACCAGAAAAAACAAACAAAAACTTCTTGCTGACGTACACCACATTACTCTGTATGGCTATAACAGCCCACAAAACAATTTAATAAGATATGTTAATTCTTATGGCGAGTCAATAGATTTTTTTGGTGTCTCGTTGAACCGTTTTAAAAGACTTTCTTTAAGATCGATTAACTCCTCTTAAAGTCCTTTATTTAATTATTTATTTGGTCCTCTTTTATTAGATGTAACTGTTGTCTCTGACTGTATTCATTTGTACATTTTTTTGTTTGTTTTTGTATTGTTTTGTGATTATTGTGTATATATTGTTGTATTTTTAATGGTCTCCCGTAATAAAGAATATATATATAAGAAAAAAAACCTACATATTAATGTAATTTTATTATGTCGAGAATTCTATAATTATTTTAATTTTGCTACGCAATGCAAATATCTATTAAATGTGATGGTTAGTTGTTTTTTCTGTGTTCACCGTTCAATTAAGCTATTTTAACTTTAGTAATATTAAAATTTAAACTTAAATTATAAAATGTTTGCAAAACGCATTTTCAACCACTAATTGAGCGATCACTTGAGAGATATGTCGAGCAATCTATTAAACTATCTCTCGAGCAATCATTTGAGAGATCGTTCGATTATCAATTTAATTCGAAACTGAACAAAATTATAGGTAGGGCTGCTGATTCTAAAAATGCTATCAGTTTGTCTGTATTAACTTTAGTTTTAAAGATATAACATGATCAAAGATATCCGTCATTTTTTTTAAGAACGGGTCAGATTCAAGGAAATTGGCCTCTGATGAACTTTATGGTTGTTGAAGAAAACAGCGAAATCAAAGGACCTTTAGTTCCTCTAGAGGAGAATCTTTCTGCCGCCTATACTCATCAAACTGAAAATTGTGCCTTCAGTGTGTATTAAGCACATTTACCAATGAGAAACTGAAAGCAGGTATTTTTGATCTCATGAATATATAAATTTGTTGAAATCCACAATCAAAAGTGTAGTGCCTGATCTTTCTTTCTAGTACTGAAAAACATTCGCAATATAGGAAATCCCATGTAAATTTTGAAATGTTCAAATTTTGGCTCCCCTATTTATTTTAGCAACAAAATTTATTTAAACATTAAAAGCCAGTCTAAGGTGTCAAATTGTTTAGAGGGAATGGCAAAGCTATACTGATGAGAGATAAATCTCGAAACGCGTCTATAGATGGCCTGAATAATTTGAGCCAAATTGTTACATTTGCAGTAGGTTACTGTATGTAACAGCAAACACTTGTTGTATAATTCAATGTCCGTCGGGGTATTAGCCCGGGAAGTAGTTGTTTCAATGAGTGTTTGATATAGTCTTTGTAAGACTAACTTGTTGTAGATTGCGAAAAGAATCTCGGCACTTTTAATGTTTGAAGTATTCTGCAACCAAGAATTTGCAATTTCATTTATACTTAAAATTTATTTACCTTTTATGTAAAGGGAAAATTCTGAATTCATTCGCATTAACGTTTACGTTTCTCTGAGTTAAAATAATTAAGAAAAAATAAACTTGTAAATAAAACATAATGTGATTTTATAAAAATAATGACATGCCGTGGCATTGAAACAATTGCGGATGTCAAAATGGCAGAAGATATCGCAGTCACTTGGTTAAAGTAAATGTTTTCGAAATTATTTACACCATACAAGAAAAAACCATTCTAATAAAGCGGTATTATGCAGACCACAGTTATCACGATGTTTGCGTTATATTTTTTCTCGTTAATTAAGTAACAGCAATATCTTGTGCTATTTTGACATCCGCAATTGTTGTATCAACTCCATGGTATGTCATTATTTTTATAAAATCACATTACTTTTTCTTAATTAATTTAGCTGTTAATTTTCTAACATTCGTTGAT
Source organism: Philonthus cognatus (assembly GCA_932526585.2). NCBI lineage: Eukaryota > Metazoa > Arthropoda > Insecta > Coleoptera > Staphylinidae > Philonthus > Philonthus cognatus. The sequence continues at coordinate 63,098,612 of OW052248.1, read as the reverse complement.
TTTTAAAAGAGTTAAATTTGAAGCTTTAAGCGAGTGTTTTCCACTCCCAGACTAAGCATGAAGTAAAATTTCGAGTTTAGAAAAGCCCCGCGTAGAAAATTTGTCGAGGGTCGCGCCAGCGACCCGAGACAAATTTTCACGGGGCTTTTCTAAACTCGAAAATTTACTTTATGCGCCAGCGTATAAAACACATATTTTAAGTAAAGTTCGAATATACATACATTTGACAATATTATAGTGTTTTATACGCATGGCGCATGAAGTTATATTTCGAGTTTAGAAAAGCCCTGGTCATTTTATTCGAGTCGTTCGGATGGAAAAAAATTATAAAAAATTCATCTAACATTTTTGCCAAAATTTTATAGCTTAAATGGCTTAGTTAGGCTCTAAGCTACACGTCAGAGCTAAAAGAAATAATTTTAATCACAACTACATATTTTTAATTTTAGTTTGAAATCTGGTCATTTTATTGGAGTCGTTCGGATGGAAAAAATTTATAAAAAATTCATTTAACATTTTTGACAAAATTTTATAGCTTAAATGGCTTAGTTAGGCTTTAAGCTATACGTCAGTGTTAAAAGAAATAATTTTAATCACAACTACATATTTTTAATTTTAGTTTGAAATCCGGTCATTTTATTCGAGTCGTTCTGATGGAAAAAATTTATAAAAAATTCATTTAACATTTTTGAGAAAATTTTATAGCTTAAATGGCTTAGTTAGGCTTTAAGCTATACGTCAGTGTTAAAAGAAATAATTTTAATCACAACTACATATTTTTAATTTTAGTTTGAAATCTGGTCATATTATTCGAGTCGTTCGGATAGAAAAAATTTATAAAAAATTCATTTAACATTTTTGACAAAATTTTATAGCTTAAATGGCTTAGTTAGGCTATAAGCTACACGTCAGAGCTAAAGGAAATAATTTTAATCACAACTACATATTTTTAATTTTAGTTTGAAATCCGGTCATTTTATTCGAGTCGTTCTGATGGAAAAAATTTATAAAAAATTCATTTAACATTTTTGAGAAAATTTTATAGCTTAAATGGCTTAGTTAGGCTTTAAGCTATACGTCAGTGTTAAAAGAAATAATTTTAATCACAACTACATATTTTTAATTTTAGTTTTAAATCTGGTCATATTATTCGAGTCGTTCGGATAGAAAAAATTTATAAAAAATTCATTTAACATTTTTGACAAAATGTTATAGCTTAAATGGCGTAGTTACGCTCTAAGCTACACGTCAGAGCTAAAAGAAATAATTTTAATCAAAACTACATATTTTTAATTTTAGTTTGAAATCTTGTCATTTTATTCGAGTCGTTCCGATGGAAAAAATTTATAAAAAATTCATTTAACATTTTTGACAAAATTTTATAGCTTAAATAGCTTAGTTAGGCTTTAAGCTACACGTCAGTGTTAAAAGAAATAATTTTAATCACAACTACATATTTTTAATTTAAGTTTGAATTCTGGTCATTTTATTAGAGTCGTTCGGATGGAAAAAATTTCTAAAAAAATCATTTAACACTTTCGCCAAAATTTTATAGCTTAAATGGCTTAGTTAGGCTCTAAGCTACACGTCAGAGTTAAATGAAATAATTTTAATCACAACTACATATTTTAAATTTAAGTTTGAAATCTGGTCATTTTATTCGAGTCGTTCGGATGGAAAAAATTTATAAAAAATTCATTTAACATTTTTGCCAAATTATATTACTTAAATGTCTTAGTTAGGCTCTAAGCTACACGTCAGAGTTAAAAGAAATAATTTTAATCACAACTACATATTTTTAGTTTAAGTTTGAAATCTGGTCATTTTATTGGAGTCGTTAGGATGGAAAAAATTTATAAAAAATGTATTTAACTTTTTTGCCAAAATTTTATTGCTTAACTGGCTTAGTTAGGCTTTAAGCTACACGTCAGAGTTAAAAGAAATAATTTTAATCACAACTACATACTTTTAATTTAAGTTTGAAATCTGGTCATTTTATTACATGCTTTTGGGAGGACTATCTATTTGTGTTTGATAAAGCCTATATACGAAAATAAGTTTAAGTTTGGATGAGCTATATTTTTAGAGCTGGAATTAGTTTAGTTTGTTTTGTTTCATTAATAATATGCCTTGAATTAAGAAAAACATTTATTTTAATTAACGATCGATGGTGGATGCGCCGGGCAAATCCGTGGCTGGAAAATCTATGGCTATCATAACATCGGTTTAAATTTTCTTTTAGAAAGATTGGTCCGATAATGTGTCGAGGACACATTATCATCTAACATCTATTAACAGCGAATGATACTTTTATATTTACATTTGTTTGTAAGACGAGACAAAGAACAGTAAACAGCTGTCTATTCCACATAAAAAAGACTGTTATTCCTTACTTCACTTTTTATTTGTATCGTTAGATGTACATTTCGAGACACAAGGTGCTTATTATCAATAACAAACTGAATTCTTACAACTATTTGCGCGGTATATATACCTAAAGGAATTTAGGAAAAACCAATAAGTAATTAAGATAGGTTAATGAAACACTTGTATTTCTTCACTTATTTATTTGGAATACCAAATGCACATTTCGATCACGATGTGATCATTATCAATGGTTGACAAATAGTTGTATTTGTCAACCATTGATAATGATCAAAATGTGCATTTGGTACTCCAAATAAATAAGTGAAGAAAAGATACACGTGTTTCATTAATTTAAAACCATCTTCACGCAACCAACAACAATTAAGTAATTAAGATAGGTGTTACGAGGGTTAAGGGTTCGGCGTGGTTGTCGGTGGAATTACATTCTCTGTGGGGTTCTTTTTGGGTAATAAATCTAATAATGGATTAACTAAGGGACTAAGATCAAAATTTAGCAAAACATCTTTATTTTTGTACACTTCAATGGATTCAAGCATATTTAATCTACGATGACTTGACTGCTTTAAAACTTTAATATTGTTAACCGAAAATGTGTGTCCTGCTTCTAATGAACAACAGTATTTTTTATGTGTAATAATCACTTCACGTAAACTTAAAAACATACAGCTATCTATTCCGTTCATTACTTTGTGTAGTGATGTTGAATTTTTTCCTCAAAAAATAGGCTTCCGCGGTATGGAAAATTTACATATTTGTAGGTATAATATTCAGTTTTTAGATCCTCGCTTAAAATCGCGATCTCCATGATTCATCGGCAAAAGGGCACTTGTAAGCATTCTGTTTGCGATAAACTGTATCTTTGTATTGTATAGTATTGAGCGTTAGTTTTTGGTAATCCATATTAATTAATCAATATTGAGACGTGTTTCAATGTTTTTTACCACTTTATTTGAATAATTCTACGACTCGAGTTTCTACATATTTAGTGTCATTTTTAAGTTTGACAAATATACAATGTTTCTATGGAAAGGCTCGAATCTACAGGAAAATAATGATTGGTATAGTAGTTCCAGCGCTATATGAAAAAAATGACTTCAGTTTGCGGTTAACTTGTAAATGATAATTGGGGGTTTATGACCATAACCGCAATAAAACTAACCTGCGCTGGCCAGATGATTTGCATAGAAAATTCATGACCGAAATGAACAGGACCTGAAATTATGCAGCCGACTCACGGCCGAGCATGCAATAAGCTTATTGCTGAGGGATACTTTTATTGAGGATTATGGTTTATGGTGTTATAAAAGTATAAAAATTTATTGCAAATTTGAAGTCATTTTTTTCATATAGCGCTGGAAGATCTATATCATCATTACAAGAAATAATAAGATGGACCTCCTGGAGTCTCTGGAAATTCACAGAGCACGCGCTAATCCGGAAATTCCCGTAATAAACGACCAGCTTGACCTAATATACACCCCCATTTTAAAAGCCGTTTTGTAACTGTGATGTATACGAATTTTGTTTAATATGCATATTGATATTCGCGCCATCTACGGTGTAACCTTAATTTTTTTTTCCGTATATATACCTGATAATTTGTTTGTTTTAAATTACTTCATGTTTGATAATGACAAGTTAAAGTTGTCGAAACTATAGTCACAATAAAATCCTCAGTTATACAAAGTTAATTGTCTTATTTGTAGAAATAATTCCTGTTAGCAGTCACCTCGTTTTACAACATCAACTTCCCTAACAACTTTTCATCATTCTTGCTCAATATTACTAACAATAACAGATATTCTGTAATATCAAATTTGCATTATTTTATATCATTATTAGATTATGCCATCCTGGGATTCAGTTGCTTCAAGTCATGTAAGTTGGTGATTTTATCTCGATAATTACCATTAAAGAAAGGCTTCGTTTCCACACCGTTTACCCGTTGTGTGCAAATACGGGCAATCCGCTCGAAAGACAAACAATTGGCTTGCCCGCGCCGGGCACAACCAACCGGACGTGATTTTTTCCGTTCCCGGAAATTGGGTTAAACTCTCGCCATTTCTCAACTCCTGATATAAATCAACTTGTCCCTGTTTAATTAATGGCAAACAAGCTGATTTATGCGAGAAACTGTGCAAAATCGTTTATCTTAGAAGGTACCCACAAGGACGTTTATGTATGTACATACAGAGAGTTTTATGTAACACCGAACATTTTCAATGTTCATTTTCGTATGTTCTATTTATCAAACCAAAGCATAAAATACGATTTGACACCTTTAATTTTTAGGTGATGTGTAAATTAAGTTGCCTATATGACCATTACAAATTGTAGCCAATCAATCGCAATTAATACCTGAACTTGTAGATACAGGAAGTTTTTCTTTCAAGTATGCATGTCCCAAATACAGCGTATATGCCATAAATCTTAAGATTTCGTTGTTTTTTTAAAAGAGTTCATTTTGAAAGTTAAAATGAGTGTGCTCCATTCCCAGACTAAGCATGAAGTAAAATTTCGAGTTTAGAAAAGCCTGAAAATTTGGTTTGGTCGCGTAGCGCGAAGCGCGGAGCGGCCAAACCAAATTTTCAGGCTTTTCTAAACTCGAAATTTTACTTCATGCGCCACCGATACAAAACACCGACATATTACGAAGTTTTAGACACACCGCTAAGCTTTATATTGAATCAGTGTTTTGTACCGGTGACGCATGAAGTAAAATTTCGAGTTTAGAAAAGCCTGAAAATTTGGTTTGGCCGCTCCGCGCTTCGCGCTACGCGACCAAACCAAATTTTCAAGCTTTTCTAAACTCGAAATTTTACTTCATGCTTAGCCTGGGAGTGGAAAACACTCGCTCAAAGCTTCAAATTGAATTCTTTTAATAAACCGAGCATCGGAAAATGTGCAACGTATGCATATGGATACTTAAAAGAAAAATTCTCGTTATGAAAATGTTCGGTGTTACATATCTCTGTATGTACAATTTATATATTTACATACGGAATGTATGAATGATTGAAGCGATTTTGATTTTAAAAGAAAAGGTATGCCACTGGAGTTGCACACAAAAAAAATTATAAATCATAAAATTATTACAAGAAACTTTTGGAGATTTTTTGGAAAGTAACTATGGGTTACTTTTTGGAAAATCTCCAAAAGTGTTCCAAATCAGGATCATAACAATTTGGCTCCGGACCCTCCCGCAGCAGTGTAAAGATTTCAGCGAAAACGGCTCTTGGGATTTTCATCAAATTTTGCATTTGGGTTTTACTCCACAATATCTGGAACCAATCAACTTTTTTATAAAATGCGGAAACCGAAAGTGGATGTGTAAATTTCGCGAGTCTCGCGGTTTTTATTCAAAATTACGAATACCAGTAAAATTAAACAAACAGATTTATTTAATTACTGATTAATTAAATATACATACAAAAGCAAGATAATAAATAATTGTAGAAAATGGATGAAGTTAAAACACAAAGATAAAAGTTAAAGTTATAAGTAAAACCCACAAGTTACAAATGACAAACTAAGCGCGGTACGGCCGAAAGAACGATGTTGCTGATTTGACTGTTAAGACAAGACTCTCCGATTATTCTGTTGTAAAGGGGAACGTTTTGGGATAGGAAAATCTGATTGGCTACGATTAATTGGAGAGGGTTTTTGCAAGATAAGGTAAGGGATGTTTTTTTCAATCTGAATAAACAGGACAGATAATCGGGTGTTGGGAATTTTGGAAGTGGTAGAAGGGATAAGCCCGTACGCTCGGCTCGGTCGCGGATAAGTTTTATAGGGACCAATTCGGCACGTTTTGGGCCCGACAATGGCTAATCGTTCTTTCGGCCGTAAACAAGTTGTAAATTTTACAAGCTGAAAGTCCGAGAGAAACATGTGGTACTCAGGTTTCGCTTTAGAAATATCACACACAAAAAAGTAATAAAATATGTTTGTAAACACAAGCGACCCTTTTTGCTTGTAAGAAAAAGGGCGCAATAAAATGATAAAATATAAAAGGTAAACAGAGAAAATACAGAACTTTAAATATTGGAAAATACGAATCAACAGGATGTTTACTTTTATTCTATATGATTATTCTTTGCGTTTTCTTCGTATCTTGTAAATGACTAACACAGTTGTAATTTTTTTAAATAAAAGTTGTAGTTTTGGGCAGGTGGCCGAGCGGTAACGTCGCCGGGCGGTAAATCGCTCGGCGAGCCACAGACCGGGTTCGATTCCCGTGCACGGGGAGTTGTTATTTAAAAATAATAACTCGACGTCTCCCTGGGTGTGGTGTGAATGTGTCGTGACGTCCAAATATATGTTAAAATAATATAAAAAAATCATCATTAGTGGCTGAATGGTATAAAACCTATGCCAAATAAACAAAAAAAAAAGGTTGTAGTTCGTAATATTGCAACTACTGGACTGTACTGTTGTAACTTGATAAGATTGAGGAGCAATTCACTAAGAAGCTTGAAAAAGTCTATTAGTTTTGACTGGATTTGAAATCACTAAAGGAAATAGATAAAAGTGTTCCCGACGGTTATATTATTTTATATTCCTAATCTAAATTTTGAAAAATATTTCAGTGTGGCGACCAACCGGAAAAACCAAGAAAGGCGGGAAAAAGTAAGGGTATTTTACTCATAATACAAATAAATATGCAAATAATGCGATTAAAGAATTGACAAATTGGTTATGTTTGGAGCACAAATTTGACACATTAAAATATCAATCCAAATAAAAATGAATAGTGATGTGTTCATCATAGCACTTTTTACGAAATATGAACAATTGATAATGAACATTCTAAATTTATTTCACTCTAACCAATTAGTTAAAGATTTTACTTGAAGTTAGTGATTTATACGAGCTTCGCTGGAGTGCCCCAGCAATTTCCCAGCAAGTCTAAATATTAGGCTTTTCTAAACTCGAAATTTTACTACTAGCTTAATATGGGAGTGGAAACCCTTGTTAGACAATTAATCAGAAACTTATTTTGCAGTTTCCTTTATTGTAAAATTTATGACATGAAATAAAAAAAAATTGATGTTACTTTTTAGTTCAAATTTAGAACAAAAACAAATTCGTGTGCGTTATTTATGTGTTAACAAACTTTGGCAAACAAATTGCAAAAGCTTAAATTATACCGAAATTATGTATAATAAAGCTTAATAAATAACGGGTGTGAAGTTATCCATAGATTCCAGCCATAGATTTAAAAAAAAAATCATATCTCGGAAAAAAAAGAGCAAATTGTATAAAATTTTGAATATATGCTAAGAAAAATGTAGATTATTACTACAAAATAAATCAACCCCAAATGTTTACCCTTAATATTTTTTTCACTCCCATCAATTTTTTTGATGATTTTTAACAAATTTGGCAGTATTCCATAAACATGCCTTTTTGCTCAAAATGTCTTCACTACACCCTCTTTGAATATGTTAAACCAAAAAGACGTTACGCTACCCCGTTCAGCCCCAAAAAAATGTTTTACCCTCTGATTTAGAAAATTATTTTCTCAAAAAAAAAAAATCAAATCAAACAAAATATTAAATGCACGTTAAAAAGAGCTTATATTTATACTACTGAAAAAATCAACCCCTAATTGTCACCCCGTTTATTTTTTCATCCCTATCAAAATGTTTGTCCTTTGTCTTTCTAACTTTGCAATATTCCATACACTTGATTATTTTCTCATATCTCCATCTCACCCTCGTTCCTCATGTAAAATTTAAAAAAAAACGTTACGTCACCCCGTTCATCCCCAACATATTTTTATACCCTCTAAATTAAAAACACAATTTTCTCAGAAGAAAATTAATGCAACATAAATATAAATGTATTTGCACATAAAAACATATTTTTGTAATTACATAAAATATTAACCCCTAATTCTAAACTCGTAATGAGCATTACTTTAATATTTTAAAAAATGCGCTTATCACTCACCCAATAAAATTTTATAATGAATTTCTACGATCACATACAATAATCGCAATCTTAATTTCAACTTTGGCTTAAAATTTAAAAAAAATGCGTGAGATAATTTCATTGTCTTTAAAGCAAATGTAAGTACAATGAATTGCAAGTATATTCAGTGAATTCTGTTGATTACATAAAACTTAGTTTTTTTACAATTTTTAAACAAAATACTTTACTTTATTATAGGATTCCATATAATTTACAATTAAATTTACAATAAAATATTAAAATTTAAACATTCTTATAAACTAATAATAATACATTACATAAATATAAGGTAGACAAATAATACATAATTAATGGCGTCGCAAAATTCCTTTAAGAAAATTTAGAGAACGATATTTGCGTTATGTTTTTTATCGCTAATTAAGTCACAGCAATATCCTGTGCTATTTTGACATCCGCACTTGTTCTATCAATTCCATGGTATGTCATTATTTTTATAAAATCACATTACTTTTTTTTAAATTATTTTAGCCGTCAATTTTCTGACATTCGTTGATTTTTGAAAAAGTTCAATTTGAAGCTTTAAACGAGTGTTTTCCACTCCCAGACTAAGCATGAAGTAAAATTTCGAGTTTAGAAAAGCCCCGTGAAAATTTGTCGAGGGTCGCGCAGCGACCCGAGACAAATTTTCTGGGCTTTTCTAAACTCGAAATTTTACTTCATGCGCCACGCGTATAAAACACAGGTTTTAAGTGAAGTTAGAATATACATAAATTCGACAATATTTTAGTGTTTTATACGCGTGGCGCATGAAGTAAAATTTCGAGTTTAGAAAAGCCCAGAAAATTTGTCTCGGGTCGCTGGGCGACCCTCGACAAATTTTCACGGGGCTTTTCTAAACTCGAAATTTTACTTCATGCTTAGTCTGGGAGTGGAAAACACTTGTTTAAAGCTTCAAATTAAACTTTAAAAAAACAGGAAATATCCGCAATTGTTGTATCAATTCCATGGTATGTCATTATTTTTATAAAATCACATTACTTCTTAATTATTTCAGCTATAAATTTTCCGACATTCGTTGATTTTTGAAAGTGTTCAATTTGAAGCTTTGAACGAGTGTTTTCCACTCCCAGGCTAAGCATGAAGTAAAATTTCGAGTTTAGAAAAGCCCCGTGAAAATTTGTCGAGGGTCGCGCAGCGACCCGAGACAAATTTTCTGGGCTTTTCTAAGCTCGAAATTTTACTTCATGCGCCACGCGTATAAAACACAGGTTTCTAGTGAAGTTAGAATGTACATAAATTCGACAATATTTTAGTGTTTTATACGCGTGGCGCATGAAGTAAAATTTCGAGTTTAGAAAAGCCCAGAAAATTTGTCTCGGGTCGCTGCGCGACCCTCGACAAATTTTCACGGGGCTTTTCTAAACTCGAAATTTACCTTCATGCTTAGTCTGGGAGTGGAAACCACTCGTTTAAAGCTTCAAATTGAACTCTTTTAAAAAAACAACAAAAATCTAAATATTTCAAAAAATAGGCTGAATTTGGAAAACGTATACCCTAAATATATTATGTATTAGTCACTTTTATTAATATATGTTGGAAAGAAATAGAGAAAAAACGCGCCATAAACTGTAAGCAAAATAATTAAGTACTTATTTTCAAAGCTATTGTACTCGCTTATTCATTTTTATACTTTATTGATTACATTGTAATTTATTCGTATATTTACGAATAAATTAAAAAATAAATACTTATTTTAGTTATTTAATATTAATTAAATCATCAAATGTATAAAAGTCTTATGTAAACATAATTGAAATTCGTTTAATAAAGAAACCGAAACATCTAATGATATCTGGTTTATTAGATGTTTCGGTTTCTTTATTAAACGAATTTCAATTATGGTAACAACGAAAAACTTTTAAATAGTTCAGATCTTTGTGAGACTGAAACATTTTCAAATAGATTTTAATACTATTTGCCTTTTTGCATATATTTGCTCATTTAAAACTTATTTATAAACATTTTTAGGCAATATCTTTTTAAAATTTTAAAAATTTAATGCTTACATATTCCTAATGTATTAAATTAATAGATAGTTTAAAAAAATCAAACAGAAGTTGTAGATAATGAAAAAAACACACAACTTTCACCTAAACATGTTTCACCTTAACTCTTTTGTTTATGATCAGTATACGAAAAAGCCATGCGAAGATATTTATCTGATAATCACTCACAAAGTTGTAGCCAACGAAAAGACAATCCACTTCTACCTTAACACTTTTCACCTCAGCTTTTTTGGTTTTGTTTAATAAACCAAGAAAGATTTTTTGATAATAAATACACAGCATTATGATAATTTGAAAATTTACGAACGAGTGTCTTCCACTCCCAGACTAAGCATGAAGTAAAATTTCGAGTTTAGAAAAGCCCCGTGAAAATTTGTCGAGGGTCGCGCAGCGACCCGAGACAAATTTTCTGGGCTTTTCTAAACTCGAAATTTTACTTCATGCGCCACGCATACAAATCACTGAATTCAAATGAAGTTTAAAATATACTCCTTGAAAATGATTCATACAAGATTGACCAAAGAGTATTCTCTTGCAAATGTTTGACCATTTGCACATGAACAATTTTATCAATGACATGCTGAATATTTCCCAATTTTTAATAGTTTGGCAGTATTTTGCCACGTTCAACCGTTTTCACTTTAATCATTTTCTGATGACAGTAAATCACTAGATTGTTACTGAAAACTTCCAACAAACACCAGAATTTAGCCACGTCTGAATCACAAACAATTTGTCTGAATCCGAAAGTGGAAAACACCAGATTTGATGACAAAATCACTGATTTGGCAACCCTGACGATAACCTTAGTAAACTAAAAAAAAAGAGAGAATGTAACAGTGTGTGCGAGGAGGATAATTGATGACAGCGCATTTAGCGCGCGTGAAAACAGCGGGCTAAATGCGCTCCCCCAACAGAACGTTCTATATATTTCGCCATTTCGGTCATAGAGAACGTGCTGCCGAATTTTCGCCAACTCACAAAACTTATGTACAAAGCGGAGTTGAAGTTGCGCGCGGATTCGAGCGGACGAATTAGTCATCCGATTCGGGGGGATTCAGACCGCATGTATAAACCCGAATCGGAAATACGATTCCGCTCGCCCAAAATCGTTCGGTCAGTCGTCTCGAGTAAATGAATCATTAACGAATCAATTCTTCTTGAAATAGGGAATCAGTTCATTCAAATCACCATACAGAATCGTTCTTTTCGAACGAATCATTCACGAACGACCCATACTTGGTTTGGTTATATGAATATATTTTAAGAGATCAGGTAAAAAAATCTGTAATCATTGAATAGTCAGGAAAAAAAAATTATAATTGGTCGCATCATGCTTTCGAGGATTGTCCTTTTCCGTATCAAGTTCTACGCGAGTTTTTTTAGTTAGAGTGCGTTGATGTGTGAACGTCGTTGGCCTTAGAGATTCGCGATTTTCGCATCGTATGAAAACCAAATAGGAGGTGGAGGAGGAAGTTGTAAAATTTATAAATACCATTCTCTATAGATAGCACCTTTAACCTAGCGCCTGTCTTAACGAGCCCAGCCTCGTCGTGAGTTTACATCGGGTTTATAATTGCCGACGCAAGAACCAATATTGAACTCCCAGGGCTCGGGATCATCGGCTATGCTTCACCGTTAGGCGCTAATCAAAATCTAAATTAAACGTATTTTAGAAAAACTAGTAATGTGGTTAATTGCCAGAGGTCACATCCTCATCTATGTTTATTGAGCTGAAAAAAGGTGTTTGCTGACGGAATTGGTGTATTATTATTATTTTATTACGGATTTAGAGAGTGCATTTAAATAATATACGAACTGTCTCAATATTTCAATTGAGTCGTATTGAAATTTTGAGAATTTAAGTTTGGGCCACCTGGGTCCCTCAAAATACGCCGGATGGCCCAAAATGTGAAGTTACGCTACTCCTGTCATTTAACCTGGTATATTTATCTAAAATAATTGGGATCCTACGAAAACATGGACACTATTTTTGTCCCTGTTATTCTGGTCAACTATTCACTTTTTTAAATAAAAAGTTAAGGGACCACTTTTTCTCGGCAAACCACGTTTCTAATTTTATGTGTAAATAGCCTTTACGTCCTCGTACATCGTAATTAATTAAAGTAAAATAAATTTAGTATGTCTATCAAACTACGAGGGAAGTGCTATGATGGACACTTCACCATTTTATTTTTGATTTTTTTTTTAAATTATAAAGTTTGTCAAATTCCTGCTTCGAACAACTAACAATTTGTCAATTCTTTAATCGTATTATTTGCATATTTATTATTATTTTAAAAATTCCCTGACTTTTCGCTACAATGGCTGAATTTCCATGATTTTTTCAAGACTTTTATTATTATTATTATTATGCCTTTATTCAGAAAAATAAGTAATACATTATAATTATATAAAATATATAAGTCTGCGTAGGCGAAGTTCAGGCAGACATACATATACAGGGTCGCTACAAAGGATGGAAACACGGCTCTCACGTGAAAACGGCTAAAAGCAGAACCACCAAAATTGGGATTTCTAAATGGGATATTTTCTTGAACAATTTGGCGTGAAAAAATCAAAAATGATTCGCAGGATTTTCACATACGGACGCCATCTTGAATTTTTTTAAATGGAATTCGATTTTTTTTTACGACTTTTATAGACCTTATAATTCTGATTACAACCATATACCTTTTTTTAAAAATACTTGTCTTTTCATCGATAAACCGGACTTTGAAAAGTATGGAAACAGCCAAACGAGTACTTTTTCTAAATGCTGCAATACCATGTTTTTTACAAGTTTGACAGGCTAATGAAAACTGTTTTCAAATGCAACTATTTTTTTTAAGTTGAAATTGTTAATTTTTATTTTTAAGTTTCGACCAAAAATAGAATATTTACAAAACAAATGAATATGAAAAAATAAAAAATTCAAGTTGAAGGCCTTAACGTACTCTAAACCTTTGCAAAATTTCAGGACATTCCGATAAACCGTTCTCAAAATATTTCGCTGTTTCCATACTTTTCAAAGTCCGGTTTATCGATGAAAAGACAAGTATTTTTTAAAAAAGGTATATGGTTGTAATCAGAATTATAAGGTCTATAAAAGTTGTAAAATAAAAAAAATCGAATTCCATTTAAAAAAATTCAAGATGGCATCCGTATGTGAAAATTCTGAGAATCATTTTTGATTTTTTCACGCCAAATTGTTCAAGAATATATCCCATTTAGAAATCCCAATTTTGGTGGTTCTGTTTTTAGCCGTTTTCACGTGAGAACCGTGTTTCCATACTTTGTAGCGACCCTGTATGTCTGTCGCTGCTCTTCCACTTAACATACTGTTAATTTTAAGGGACAAAAACAAGGTATCCATGTCTAGCTATTAATTTAAAGTATATTCAATATGTGCAGTTCAGCAACTTTTAAATTCACCACGTAATATAAGGTTCCGTATACTTGATTTAAATATATTTAAACTGAGAGATATCAAGTTTTTAGGGATTTTATTGAATATTTTATAAATATTGTATGCAAAAGAACGTTTGAATAATTCAGTTTTGTGCTTTGGTGGTGAGATTAATCCCTGAAATCTTACATTAATAGAGTGAACGTCGGTACGAAATATTGTAGAGGTAAGGTGGGGTGCGAAAGGTAATTATTTTGAAATACAAAATTACTGAGTGCAAAATTCTTCGGTCAGCCATTTTTAACCAATTTAACTCACTGAACTTCTCTGAGATGTGATCATATTTACGGATTCCAAAAATTAAGCGAATACATGAGTTTTGAATCTTCTGTATACGATCAGCAGTAATTTTATCAAGACACGAGCCATACACCACATCAGAGAAATTAAATTGGCTTAACACCAAGGAGTCACATAATATATGCCTACTCAAATTATTTCGATTGGCATAAATCATTTTGAGGTTGGTGTAAGCTTTAAAAATACATTTGTTTATATGCAGCCTAAAACGTAAATCTTTGTCAATAGTTAAGCCTAAGTTCCGAACAGAATCAGTAAATGGAATGATCACACCATCTAATTCCACTTTAAGGAGATTTTTGGTGGCTTCAAGCTTATTTTTGGGACCAAATATTATTGCTGTCGTTTTCTTAGGATTAATCTTTAGGGAGTGTTTCTTAGATATAACCATCAGATTTGACAAGTCTTTATTTATTTTATGGCAATTTGGGAACATTGTAAAATTTTAATTTGAAAAAGAAGCGTGTGCGTCTAAGAACGAAGTAAAAAAATTTTTTTTCAAGTTTTGAGGGCGGTGACCCTAATTTTATTGTTTCATTTATTAGCTTAGGGTGTGTACTGTCCAAGGGTGTGCTTATTTCTGTTATGGCAATTTGGGAACTGTAAAATTTTAATTTGAAAAAGGAGCGTGTGCGTGTAAGAACGAAGAAAAAAAAATTTGTCATGTTTTGAGGGCGGTGGGCCTAATTTTATTATTGCATTTATTAGCTAAGGGTGTGTACTGTCCAACGGTATGCTTATTTCTGTTATGGCAATTTGGAAACATTGTAAAATTTTAATTTGAAAATGAAGCATGTGCGTTAAAGAACGAAGAAAAAAAAATATTTTTTTTTCAAGTTTTGAGGGCGGTGACCCTAATTTTATTGTTGCATTTATTAGCTAAGAGTGTGCACTGTCCAACGGTAGGCTTATTATTGTTATGGCAATTTGGGAACATTGTTAAATTTTAATTTGAAAAAGAAGCGTGTGCGTTAAAGAACGAAGAAAAAAAAAATTTTTTTTTCAAGTTTTGAGGGCGGTGATCCTAATTTTATTGTTGCATTTATTAGCTAAGGGTGTGCACTGTCCAACGGTATGCTTATTTTTGTTATGGCAATTTGGGAACATTGTTAAATTTTAATTTGAAAAAGAAGCCTGTGCGTGTAAGAACGAAAAACAAAACAATTATTTTTTTCAAGTTTTAAGGGCGGTGACTCTAATTTTATTATTGCATTTATTAGCTAAGGGCGTGTACTGTCCAACGGTATGCTTATTTTTGTTATGGCAGTTTGGGAACATTGTAAAATTTTATTTGAGCTGGTGCGTGTAAAAACAAAAGACAAAAAAAATATTTTTTTTCAAGTTTTGAGAACGGTGACCCTAATTTTATTGTTGCATTTACTAGCTAAGGGTGTGTACTGTCTAACGGTATGCTTATTTCTGTTATAGCAATTTGGGAACAGTGTAAAATTTTAATTTGAAATAGAAACGTGTGCGCGTAAGAACGAAGAACAAACAAATTATTTTGTTCAAGTTTTAAGGGCGGTGACCTTAATTTTATTGTTGAATTTATCAACTAAGGGTGTGTATTGTCCAATGGTAGGCTTATTTTTGTTATGGCGATTTGGGAACATTGTTAAATTTTAATTTTAAAATGAAGCGTGTGCGTGTAAGAACGACGAACAAAAAAATTTTTTTTTCAAGTTTTGAGGGCGTTGCCCCTAATTTTATTGTTGCTTTTATTAGCTAAGGGTGTGTACTGTCCAACGGTATGCTTATTTCTGTTATGGCAGTTTGGGAACATTGTTAAATTTTAATTTGAAAAAGAAGCGTGTGCGTGTAAGAACGAAGAACAAAAAAAATATGTTTTCCAAGTTTTGGGGGCGGTGACCCTAATTTTATTGTTGCATTTATTAGCTATACGTGTGTACTGTCCAACGGTATGCTTATTTTTGTTATGGCATTTTGGGAACATTGTAAAATTATAATTTGAAAAAGAAACGTGTGCGTGTAAGTGACTAAGTTTAATTTTTTTTTTTAGTTTAGAGGGCGGTGACACTAATTTCATTGTTGCAATCAATAGCTAAGGGTGTGTACTGTCCAACGGTATGGTTATTTTCGGTATGACATTTTGGGAACATTGGTTAATTTTAATTTGAATTTAAAGCGTGTTTATAACGAAGTACATTTTTTTTTTTCTATATAGGGTTGAGAATTAAGGGTGGTTATGTCATAAATATATATAGTTTATGCACTAGAACGTACTGTTAATGTGGTTTCATTTTTTAGCAAATAATTTTAGAAATATGAATTTTTAAATCTATTGCTGGAATCTATTGCTAACTTCACATCCGTCATTAACAGACATCAAACTTTTGACGTAAAATTTTTTAGTCATCGACGTTCGTTTTTGTTGGTAATTTTTTATCTCATCTGAATAATAATTGATAAATAAGGATGGGGTTATTCCAAATGGGTATTAAAAATACTATACTTCCTATTTCCTAATTTGAAACGTCTTCCGTTGTTGCTCAAATAACTTCAACTATTAGCTTTTTTAAATAAATTATATTAAATGTTATTCCCACGTAGTTTATGCATCACTTGCTGCTTCAGTCTAACATATAACGATTAGCAAACCAATTTATCTGAAACCTGTATTAAATGTGCCATTTATTGAAAATGAAATCAGCTAACGATTATTAAAATTACATAATCCTGATAGGCACGAATTCAGGATGTCTATATTACCATGAGTAAACATTTACCATACTAAAAAAAAACAAAATTTAGTCCGACGTGATTCCATTACACTTTTTTTATAATTCTTGATATTAATACCAACGTTTTAATTACCGATTTCGATTTAATAAACCTCCTCGAGGGGCCAAAACGTCGATTTTTGATTCCTGTCGAGGATTTACGATACACTGAACAACCGTCCACTTTTTGCTTCGTTATATTAATTCTCAAGACGACGACAACTATAATTAAGGTCGATCAGTGCTATAATTCACTCTGCAATTTTGCTGTCGTCCGTGTATCGGTGACGAAGAGCTTCTTACAGAAGTTAGGATTATCTGCTGTGTGTGTGTTTTTTTTGTATCGTTAAATTAATAGCGATTAACTACATACTCGGAGGCTACTAGAGTTCAATCATTTTCAATTGGAGTCGTCAAACTATTTTATTTTGCAAAACTAGTTTTTGTTGTAACAGTTGGTGAATATTGACTTTTGTGAATAAATTATGGTCAGTGATATTAAACCAACTGGAGGTTGGCATTAATTTGTTGGATAACTATGACTTTTTGTTGCATAAAATCAATGATATTTATATACATTGATTAATAATAATAATAATAATAATAATAATAATAATAATAATAATTTATATTCATGTTGATACATAAGGTTTACATACGTCAGTGAATGGAACATAAATGCGGCTATTTCAAACTATCCGAGGGATTAAAATATGATATAAGTGCAGGTAATAACTCTACAATGAATATTAATATTAGGTTTTCCAATAAGGATGATATGATTTTGAATTGACGTTTCGGCCATATGTAATATGTCGTGATCTTAATTAAACACAGTTATATTCCTTTCTTCACTTTTATTTTTCTTGCTAGATGTACATTTCGGGTACTAAGTACCCATTATCAATAGCTAACTATTGATAGTGGGTACTTAGTACCCGAAATGTACATCTAGCAAGAAAAATAAAAGTGAAGAAAGGAATATAACTGCGTTTAATTAAGTGACTTAACACCTTCACGTAACTCATACAACTACATTAATGTCGTGATCTGTCATTTATTTTTTATTGTATTCAGTAGTGTTTACAATTTCATCATGGAGAGATATACGCAAGAACAACGTTTACAAATTATTCAGTTTTATTATCAAAATATTCGTTCTCCAATTGCAACTTTTCGTGCGCTTTTGCCATTTTATGGTCGTAATAATCGTCCAAGTGTGCTCGCTATTCGTCGAATTGTTGAAAATTGTGAGCGTACATTTTCTTTACATAATGTTAAAGTGCCAATAAGACAAAGAACCGCTCGAAGTAATGCAAATATTGCTGCCGTTCAGGCTAGTGTTGCTGAAGAACGCAATTTGTCGATTCTCAACAATTGGGACTGTCTCAAACCACAACCTGGCGGATTTTGAAAAAGGATTTGGGATTGCATCCGTATAAAATTGTTCTCACTCAAGAACTGAAGCCATTAGACCGCCGTAAACGTCGTGAATTTGTTGATTTTGCCTTGGAACAACTTGAAAACGATTACGATTTTTTTAAGAAAATCATCTTCTCCGATGAGGCTCACTTCCATCTGAGTGGTGCGGTAAATAAACAAAACTGTCGATTCTGGTGCGAAGAAAATCCACAAATTATTCAAGAAAAACCATTACATTCACCAAAATTGACAGTTTGGTGTGGTTTTTGGTCTGGTGGAATCATCGGTCCGTACATCTTTCGAAATGAAGATGGTAACACCGTTACTGTAAATGGAGAGCGGTATAGATCGATGATAACCAACTTTTTATAGCCAAAATTGGAAGAAGTTGATCTTGTCAACATTTGGTTCCAACAAGACGAGGCTACGTGCCACATAGCAAATGCAACAATTGATTTATTGCGAGAAAAGTTTGGAGATTCGATTATTTCAAGAAATTGTGATATTGAATGGCCTCCAAGAAGTTGTGATTTAACACCATTAGACTATTTCTTGTGGGGTTATTTGAAGTCATTGGTCTTTCGAAATAAACCAGACTCTCTTCAAGCTTTACAAGTGAATATTGAACGTGCCATTCATGACATACGACTTGATTTAGTGGAAAAAGTGCTCGAAAATTGGGTTCATCGAATTCGTTCCTGCAGAAGAAGTCGTGGAGGACATTTGAATGACGTTTTATTTAGAACTTAATTGTATCGATTGTACTTCACATTAAATAAAAAACATTTGAATTTCCTTAACAATAAGTGTGTTTTTTTTTTAAAGAAATCGTATCACTCTTATTGGAAAACCCTTTATAATCACCGATGAGAAGTTGGCCACGGATTTTGGCGCACACACCATCACCCGAATTTAAATGACTAATAAATTAGAATTACCATTTATCAGTAACTACAGTTTATTGTTTGCCAAAATTAGATTCCACAATAATAAGTATTTGCAGTTTTCGTTAAAAATATTCAATAAAATTAATTTTTGAAGTTCATGAATCCAAACGCGTACATAAACAAATATGCATAACTTTGTTTGCGAAAAAAAATATTTCTCATGGGATATGAACTAAGCACAGTAATTAACAATATTAGGCAATTTTTTAGAGTTACTCTCATAATATAAAACTTGGTGCGACTTTAAAACTAATATATATTCCCAGCCACGGACTGGAAGCATTGTTTTAGAAAATGGATAACTTCATTTTGCAAAAAAAAAAAACATACCGGGTGTTGACTTGGCGGATGCAACATAGGAAATCTCATGTACATTTTGAAATGTTCAAATTTTGGCTCCCCTATTTATTTTAGAAACAAAATGCATTTACCTTTATTGTAGAGGGAAACATTCTGAATTCATTCGTGTTAACGTTTATCACTTTATGTTTCTCTAAGTTAAGATAATTAAAAAAAGTAATGTGATTTTATAAAAATAATGACATGCCATAGAATTAAAACAACAATGGCGGATGTCAAAATGGCAAAATATATCGTAGTCACTTGATTAAAGTAAATGTTTTCGAAATGATTTACACTTAAAAGAAAAAAATGTCCTAATAAAGTGGTATTACGCAGATCACAGTTATTATGATGTTTGCGTTATGTTTATTGTCGTTTATTAAGTAACAGCAATATCTTGCGCTATTTTGACATCTGCAATTGTTCTATCAATGTCATTATTTTTATAAAATCACATTACTTTTTCTTAATTATTTTAGCTGTGAATTTTCTGACATTCGTTGATTTTTAAGAGTTCAATTTGAAGCTCTAAATGAGTGTTTTCCACTACCAGACTAAGCATGAAGTAAAATTTCGAGTTTAGAAAAGCCCCGTGAAAATTTGTCGAGGGTCGCGCAGCGACCCGAGACAAATTTTCTGGGCTTTTCTAAACTCGAAATTTTACTTCATGCGCCACGCGTACAAAACAAAAATATTGTGAGTTAATCTATATTTGAATCACACTTGAAATCTGTGTTTTATACGCGTGGCGCATGAAGTAAAATTTCGAGTTTAGAAAAGCCCAGAAAATTTGTCTCGGGTCGCTGCGCGATTTTCACGGCGCGATTTTCACGGGGCTTTTCTAAACTCGAAATTTTACTTCATGCTTAGTCTGGGATTGGAAAACACTTGTTTAAAGCTTTAAATTGAACTTTAAAATAAACAGGGAATATCCGCAATTATTGTATCAATTCCATGGGATGTCATTATTTTTATAAAATCACATTACTTTTTTTTATTATTTTAGCTGTAAATTTTCTGACATTCTTTGATTTTTAAAAGTGTTCAATTTTAAGCTTTAAACGAGTGTTTTCCACTCCCAGGCTAAGCATGAAGTAAAATTTCGAGCTGCGCGACCCTCGACAAATTTTCACGGGGCTTTTCTAAACTCGAAATTTTACTTCATGCTTAGTCTGGGAGTGAAAACACTTGTTTAAACCTTTAAATTAAAAGAAACAGGAAATATTCGCAATTGTTGTATCAATTTCATGGTATGTCATTATTTTTATAAAATCACATTACTTTTTCTTAATTATTTTAGCTGTAAATTTTCTAACATTAGTTGATTTTTAAAAGAGGTCAATTTGAAGCCTTAAACGAGTGTTTTCCACTCCCAGACTAAGCATGAAGTAAAATTTCGAGTTTAGAAAAGCCCCGTGAAAATTTGTCTCGGGTCGCGCAGCGACCTGAGACAAATTTTCGGGGCTTTTCTAAACTCGAAATTTTACTTCATGCGCCACGCGTATAAAACACAGATTTCAAGTGTGGTTTAAATATAGATTAATTCACAATATTTTTGTTTTGTACGCGTGGCGCATGAAGTAAAATTTCGAGTTTAGAAAAGCCCAGAAAATTTGTCTCAGGTCGCTGCGCGACCCGAGACAAATTTTCACGGGGCTTTTCTAAACTCGAAATTTTACTTCATGCTTAGTCTGGGAGTGGAAAACACTCGTTTAAAGCTTCAAATTGAACTCTTTTCAAAATCAAAGAATGTCAGAAAATTTACAGCTAAAATAATTAAAAACAAGTAATGTGATTTTATAAAAATAATGACATACCATAGAATTGATACAATAATTGCGGATATTCCCTGTTTATTTTAAAGTTCAATTTAAAGCTTTAAACAAGTGTTTTCCACTCCCAGACTAAGCATGAAGTAAAATTTCGAGTTTAGAAAATCTGGGGGCTGGGGGGTCTGGAAGTGGAAAACACTCGTTTAAAGCTTCAAATTAAACTCTTGAAAAAACAACGAATAACCAAAGATTTAAAGAAAGTAAGCTGAATTTGGAATACGTATACTTCAAAGAAAACCTCCCTGTACATCAAAGAAATGCCATTTGGTTGCACAGTAAGCAATCATATATCCGTAAGTTATATTATTACAATCTACATCCCGTTAGCATATCAATGATATCGTCTTATCTGTCTGGAAGAACACAATGTACGCTCTATAATAAATGTTTATCTCCACCTGTAATTATAAATAGTGTTGTACCACAAGGATCTATTCTTGGGCCACTATTATTTCTAATATTTATTAATGACCTTCCTAGTCACTTTCTTGGAAGTGATATCATTTTATATGCTGACGATACAACCATACGAAAATCAGAAGCTTCGCCATCCTTTTCTGATAATGTTCAGATCAGAGCTACTGAATGGTTTAATAGCAATTGTTTGAAAATAAATGAGGATAAAACAGTTGATCTTCTGTTTTCCTTGACACAACGTGTCGTGGAGTGTGTCTTGGGTGTATATCTGGATACTCATTTAAACTGGTCTCGCCATAGTGATGAATTGGCCAATAGGCTCTGTAAAAACATATATATTGTTGCGTCCCGAACTAATCCTGATTTTTAGGAGTCGACACACAATCACGAAAGGTTTTATATTGATCTTACTTCTGACACCAGGGTGATTTTTAACGGATCCCAGCCGCGAGTGATGAATTGTTTATGATTTTGAACGTTTACGAATCGGATATGATTAAAGAGTGAGCTTTTTTAAGGAAACACTTTGTAAAGACACTTAATATATTTCCTAAAGATTATAACTCTAACTTAACTTTATTTAAATTGACTTAAAAATGAACTGTAAAATAACGCGCAGCGGTACGCGGTACGCGTGGCTGACAAAACTAGACTGACTCGGGGATGCGCTGGATCCGTATTTATATTATATTTATACTGCTGAATAAGCAAATGATAAGTGAACAAAAGAATCATTATTAAGGGTGGATCCAACAATATATTAAGAAACCTTGCTTCACAAGTACCCCAAACAGTATTAAGGCAGTATTATTTCTCGCATGTACACACTCACATAGAACATGCCCTGCTTGTATGGGGACATGCTCCCATTAGGCATAGAATATTTGGGCTACAGCGACGAGCAGTTCGTATTCTTGGAAAGTGCCAATATAGAGAAGATTGTTGCAATGTGTTCAGGGAAAATAAAATACTGACTTTACCATCTCTATATATATTTGAATGCTTAAATTATATTCACTTAAATAAAAGCCAATACAAAACTCATTCAAACTGCCATAATTATCCAACCAGGCATAGAAACAACTACGTCACTAATGCACTCCGACTAAACACCTCCCAAACAGGTACCAGATATTATGAAATTAAATTTTATAATATTCTGCCAACTTCAACTCGCATGTTATGTTCGTCGCGCTTTCGAGCGAAGATAAAAGATTTCTTGATTAAACAGGCTTACTATAATTGACCTACAGTCAAGTGATCTACATTTATATCTATGACATGTCTATGTACATTTTAACAATGTAATTTTAACGATGTGTAATCTATTAAATAGTAATGTACCTGTATAGTTTTTAAGAATATTTGTAATTTGACAAGTGTAAAGCAATATTAGCTATTAGCACAATAAAGATATTATTATTATTATTAATCAGCTGTTCAGCTATCAGCGCGTAATGTACTTGTCAAAGCTATTACGTGCATGTGTACGTAATGTTATTCATACTTGTCAAGATAACAGTGTGGTATGATGCGGTTACTAGATAGGGCGTAGGTAAATATATATTATATAGAATATCTACTGATTACACAGGCCAACAAATTTTGACTTTTTGAAAGTTCATTTTGATCTGACATCTGATTTTGTATAATTTTGATCTGCTCAATTCAAATCCAAATGTCATTTTGCTCTATCACGTAAGGTTTTTATCAATGTTGAAATTAAATGAATACAAAATTTGGTCAAAATAAACGCTACTTTTATTGGATTTTCTTCTGTATTTCAGAGCCGGATTGTCTCTTTTTATTGACCAGCAGTAATCAGCCATCATTGAAACATTCCATCGACCTTGATACCTGCTTCCCATTTCCTTCATGTCTTGGTGGAACCTCTTACCTTGATTCTCACTCACATCACCAAGATTTTTGGAGAAGCAATCAAGATGCTAGTGTAAAAAGTGAACTTTTATGCTCATATTACATCCCAATTCCATACATTTCTGTAGCATGTTTTCGCAATTTTCTTGTAGTTAGGATCCTTGTTGTTTCCCAAAAAACCTTAAATAACATTAGCAAATGAAATCCATGCATCTTTCTCAGTTTAGGTCATGGTAATAACAAATTCTTGATCTTTCGTTAATCTCCTTATTTAAGGACCGACAAAAATTCTTGCCTTTAATTTTGCATCTGAGATAACGGGAAATTTTCTACAAAGGTATTTGAAACAGTTTCCATCTTTATTTAAAGCTTTAACGTATTGTTTCATTAATCCTAGTTTAATATGCAGTGGAGATAACAAGATTTTTTGTGGATCAACAAGACTTTTCTGCACAACATTTTTTGATCCGGTAGTTAAATTATCTTTTCTTATCCAGTCCTTTTTCTTCCAATGTTGGAGTCTACTTCGACTGTCCCACTCACACAAAAAAAATGTGTACTTTTTATACCTTGACTGCTGTCCTAGTAGAAGTCCCACAATTTTCAAATCCCCACAAGTTTTCCAACTATGATCATTGTATTTGATTTTTTCAAGCATTACTTTAAGATTTTCGTAGCTTTCCGTCATTCGGAAATTCTCCTATACTATTCTATTGATTTGTACACAATTTAATCTCAGTGGCGTAGCAATTTTTAGAATGTCATTTAATTTTTATTCGCAAATATTTAAAAAACCATAATAATAATAATAATATTTATTGCCCAACAGGAAACAAAGATTTCCCAATTACAAGATAATGTACAAGAATAACAACAATAATAATAATACACTATTATTGTTGTTATTCTTGTACATTATCTTGTAATTGGGAAATCTTTGTTTCCTGTTGGGCAATAAATATTATTATTATTATTATGGTTTTTTAAATATTTGCGAATAAAAACATTATGAAAATAAAATAATAAAAACCTAATTATTTGATTGACATAAAGCGACTATGGATTTTAGTGATTCAAAAAAGATATCACAAGTTGGAGGTAGTTGATTAAAGTTATTACAAATTTTGCTGATGGGGGATTTAGCGCCAAAATTGAATCTATTATAATTGATATTAAATGCAGTCTTATATCTACTGTTGAAAGTAGGAATATGCAAACTAATTAGCTGTAAAATATCGGGGCTGTCGATATGATTATTAAATAGTTTATGTATAAATGAGATAGCAGACTTGTAACGTCGGCACTCAAGAGATTCGACATTAAATTTCTCAAGCAAACGAGAATGATCATAGCCTCTCTCAGGATAATGCCCCTCAGTCTTCAGGTATAGAAATTTAAGAAATCTTCGTTGAACACTTTCCACAAGATTAATCTGAAGTTGAGATTGTGGATACCAAATTAATGAAGCATATTCTAACTTTGAACATACATAAACATTGAATAGAGATTTCAAAGCATTCGGATTTCGCAAGTTCGCAGAATTACGATGGATAAATCCTAATGCTTTAAAGGAACTTTTAACAAGAGATTGAATATGAGGAGTAAATGTAAATTTATCATCAAACCAAACACCAAGATCTTTGAAGACATTGACTCACTCAATAGAATTGTTACTCACGACATAGTTAAATGTAATTGGTTTGGATTTTTTTGTAAAGGAGACAAATTTACACTTATTGCTGTTCTGATTAAGTTTATTTGTACTGCACCAATTCGAAATAACATTAAGTTGATTTTGCAAACTTATGCAATCATCTGAATTCGTAATTGTTGAAAAAATCTTTAAATCATCAGCATATAAAAGGTGTTTGCACTCTAGTAGATTGGAAAGAAATATGACACCTAGTAAATTTATTAAAAAATTGTGCGTGATGGGAACAAAAAAATGTCTTAACATTAGCCAACAAAACTTAAAAAAAATGAACAAATCTAAATCACAAATTGTTTGTTGGCCTGTGTTATTTTTGTATGAATATATTGGCTTGTAATGAACCGTTTACAAGCCAATATATTCATACAAAAATAACACAGGCCAACAAACAATTTGTGATTTAGATTTGTTCATTTTTTTTAAGTTTTGTTGGCTAATGTTAAGACATTTTTTTGTTCTCATCACGCACAATTTTTTAATAAATTTACTAGGTGTCATATTTCATCAAAGAACCAATTCCATTATTAATAAACAAATCATAATCCCATTTTATTACTGCCAAAAAGGAATTTTTCTTAATTACAAAAGTCCATTCCATGAAGTCTCCTAGCATCTGGTTCATAAATAAATGATTTACAAGTATTTCAATTCGATTTCTCACCAGTTATTCAACTGTTAATTTTTATTATTTTGTTTCCAGTCAAGTCCCTATCGCCTCACTCATTAATATTTATAGCTTAATTACAAACGGGAAATAAATTTTAAAAAACCCATTAAAATTTGTATTGTCGCAGTGAGTTATGTAGCATTGCGAATTAATTTTTTAAGAAACAATGCCGTGACGGGGAAGACATAACTCATAATTGTGTGCGGCTTGACACAGCCACCTGTTCATTAGATTAATTACAGGATTAGAACGTTCGATAATATAATGAGTTGATTAATGATTTCTTATTGATATCAGGAGTTTGATTTATAAGGTATTATTGCGATATGTGACTGGTTTTGATGTAGCACCTTTATTATGAATGACAAAATATTTTTATTTAATAAATCGGTCAGTGCGTTCAGAAATGCTATATATTATGTATTAACCTGCTACCGGTTTTCTAGCTTTAACTGATTTTGTGAGATTTTGATGATATTTGACAAGAAGTGGATATAATTCAAATTTTTCCTAATATTAAAAGTGCGATTATGAACTGTGGAGGCTTCTACTTCGTTATACATGTTAATTCAATGAAATAAAACACTTTAACTTTGTTTGTATAACACACTATTTTTATTTTCGTGACTGCAGTTTCGGCAATTGAACTTGCCATTATCAAACAGAGTAACTTAAATTACGGTATGGTACAGGTATATATACACAAAATGGTTATTTACAAAATAGCATTAAAAATGGGGGTATACACTAGATCGACCTGGTCGTTAAACAAAGAAATTAATACCATAAAACAGATTGCAACTAACAATGGTTACAACTCTAATTTAATTGACAACATGTTGAGAAAACATAATATCAAGAAAATCGAAAAATTATTATATGCTGGTAATCCATCAACACTGAAAACACCTTTCCGATCAATTACATATTTCGGTAATATTAGCCTACAAATTAAAAACATCCTTAAAAAACATAATGTTAACGTTGCTTTTAAAACATATTGTAAAACAGAAAACCACATTTTTAATAACAAAACAAAACATTGTAATCTTAGTAAATCCGGTATATATAAACTTGTTTGTCCCGATTGTGAAGGAGTATACATTGGTCAATCTGGTCGTAATTTTAGCACTCGGCTCAAAGAACATCAGCGCTCTTTTCGGCTTAATCAAATAAAAAAATCAAATTTCGCCAAACATCTAATCGATGAAAACCATTCTTTTGGCGAAGATGTACTTAAGATCATCCATTATGCCGAAAAGGGCCGAATAATGAACCTCCTAGAATCCCTGGAGATACAGAAAGTCCGCGCTAATCCGGGAATCCCCCTAAGTAACGACCAGGTCGATCTAGTGTATACCCCCATTTTTAATGCTATTTTGTAAATAACCATTTTGTGTATATATACCTGTACCATACCGTAATTTAAGTTACTCTGTTTGATAATGGCAAGTTGAATTGCCGAAACTGCAGTCACGAAAATAAAAATAGTGTGTTATACAAACAAAGTTAAAGTGTTTTATTTCATTTGGATTGATTGAGTTACTTGAAGATAATATACTTTGATTAAAAAACACTTAGAACCTTTCTTCAATACTTTAAAGTATTGAAGAAAGGTTCTAAGTGTTTTATTTCATTAAAAGTGCGATTATTTTCACAATCTACAACGAATTTGTCTTTCAAAGACTAATTCAAACTTTGTGAGACAAATTATTTTTAATGTTTTAAAATATTCTACAAGGTGGTTCAAAAGTAATGACCCTATCAGAAGATGCGAATGGCGATTTATGTCATTGGGATTTTGATATTTGTGAAGTAGACAAATGTAAAATACACACCAACAAACAATGCAGCCCTATACTGCTCAAGAACGCGTATCCAGGCCAGATTGTGCAGCCCAGAAACGCTCGTTTTGGCGATATGCATTTGCCGCAAGATCAACCGATTTGACCGTTTCTGACTTCTTTCTTTGGGATATTGCGAAGTCATGCATCTATGCGAACAAGCCACAGACTTCACAGACCCTAAAAATAAATATTGAAAAATAAGTGGCAAATCTATAGCCAAAAGTGAAGAAAAATACTCAAAAACAAACCTTAATTTGCACATCAACTCTGGCGGCACCCACTTGACCGATATTATTTTCTCGACTTGACAGAAAAAAAATGCAAAGGAGAAAATTAACATAATCCGCAAATAGAAGTAATTGTTTTCATTTAGAAAAAAAAAAATGATAGTCTTAGTGTCATTACTCTTGCGCCACAACCAAGTATTGGCAATTTCATTCATACTTACAATACATTTTTACCACGATTTTTAAAATTGTTTTTTGGGGGGCAATCTCAAATTGAGAAAGCATTCTTGTTATCTACCTATTTTTACCATGAGATCAATACATTTTAAATAAATGCTAGTCAGGTAATTTTTGAAAACCCTCAATACCCAAAATGTTCTTATTTGGGGAAGCCCCAAATTCATATTGTGAACAGCCTTTGTTAAAGCATTTTTTTCATGAACTTAATTTTTACTTTTCGACACTACTGTACAAAGAAAGTATTGTAATCATGCCAAAAATCCGATTATCTTATTTTGGTATTTCTTTACATTTCTAAACCCCATGCTTATTATTTTGATATTTTTAAGATGGTGCTGTGTGTATGTACATTAGATATGGGAAGTTCGAATCTTTTAGGTGATTCGAATCAACCAAATCATTTCTTAAAAGTGATTCGTTCTTTATGAATCGTTCGTAAACGAATCACTTATAAAAAAATAATGATAATAATAATAATATAGTTCGACCCGTTCGACAAATTTTCTGGGCTTTTCTAAACTCGAAATTTTACTTCATGCGCCATGCATATAAAACACTAAAATAATGTGAAAGTTATGTATATTTTAATCTCACTTGAAATCAGTGTATTATACGCGTGGCGCATGAAGTAAAATTTCGAGTTTAGAAAAGCCCAGAAAATTTGTCTCGGGTCGCTGCGCGACCCTCGACAAATTTTCACGGGGCTTTTCTAAACTCGAAATTTTACTTCATGCTTCGTCTGGGAGTGGAAATACTCGTTAGAAGATTCAATTTGAACGCTTTCAGGCTTTTCTAAACTCGAAATTTTACTTCATGCGCCACGCGTATAAAACACAGATTTCAAGTAAAGTTTCAATATACATAAATTTCACAATATTTTAGTGTTTTATACGCGTGGCGCATGAAGTAAAATTTCGAGTTTAGAAAAGCCCAGAAAATTTGTCTCGGGTCGCTGCGCGACCCTCGACAAATTTTCACGGGGCTTTTCTACACTCGAAATTTTACTTCATGCTTAGTCTGGGAGTGGAAAACACTCGTTTAAAGCTTCAAATTGAACTCTTTTAAAAAAACAACAAAAATCTAAATATTTCAAAAAAATAGGCTGAATTTGGAAAGCGTATACTATAAATATATTATGTATTAGTCACTTCTATTAATATATGTTGGAAAGAAATAGAGAAAAAACGCGCCATAAACTGTTAGCAAAATAATTAAGTACTTATTTTCAAAGCTATAGTACTCGCTTATTAATTTTTATACTGTTTCTTACATTGTAATTTATTCGTATATTTACGAATAAATTAAAAAATAAATACTTATTTTAGTTATTTAAGATTAATTAAATCATCAAATGTATAAAAGTCTTATGTTAACATAATTCAAATTCGTTTAATAAAGAAACCGAAACATCTAATGATATCTGTATAAAGTTAATTAAAGGAAAGGCACTTGGTATTGTTTCACAATTTAATCTTTATTCCGACTAGTTTCGGTTTGTTAGACCATTTTCAAAGGAATGTGACACATTCCTTTGAAAATGGTTGTAATATGTTTCACACAGTGCCAGATGAGAAATTAATTCAAGAAATTAATGATATCTGGTTCATTAGATGTTTCGGTTTCTTTATTAAACGAGTTTCAATTATGTTAACAACGAAAAACTTTTAAATAGTTCAGATCTTTGTGAGACTGAAGAATTTTCAAATAGATTTTAATACTATTTGCCTTTTTTGCATATATTTGCTCATTTAAAACTTATTTATAAACATTTTTAGGCAATATCTTTTTAAAATTTTATAAATTTAATGCTTACATATTCCTAATATATTAAATTAATATATAGTTTAAACAAAATCAAAGAAAAGTTGTAGATAATGAGAAAACACACAACTTTTACCTAAACACTTTTCACCTTAACTCTTTTGTTTATGATCAGTATACGAAAAAGCCATGCGGAGATATTTATTTGATAATCACTCACAAATTGCCGCTTCATTATTAACATAATCAAAAAAAGTTTTAAACAAAAGATAATAAAAAAATACAACACAAAACTTTTGTTTAATTACCTTTCACCTCAGTTATTTAGTTTATGAACTAGCAACTAAAACATCTAGTGGAGATCAACAACTCACCGACTATGGCTTTCCATGTCTCAATCAAAAAATGTTTAAAACAAAAGTTGTAGCCAACGAAAAGACAATCCACTTTTACCTTAACACTTTTCACCTCAGCTTTTTTGTTTTTGTTTAATAAACCGAGAAAGATTTTTTGATAATTAATACACAGCTTTATGATAATTCAAAAATTTACGAACGAGTGTCTTCCACTCCCAGACTAAGCATGAAGTAAAATTTCGAGTTTAGAAAAGCCCCGTGAAAATTTGTCGAGGGTCGCGCAGCGACCCGAGACAAATTTTCTGGGCTTTTCTAAACTCGAAATTTTACTTCATGCGCCACGCGTACAAAACAAAAATATTGTGAATTAATCTATATTTGAATCACACTTGAAATCTGTGTTTTATACGCGTGGCGCATGAAGTAAAATTTCGAGTTTAGAAAAGCCCAGAAAATTTGTCTCGGGTCGCTGCGCGACCCTCGACAAATTTTCACGGGGCTTTTCTAAACTCGAAATTTTACTTCATGCTTAGTCTGGGAGTGGAAAACACTTGTTTAAAGCTTTAAATTGAACTTTAAAATAAACAGGGAATATCCGCAATTATTGTATCAATTCCATGGGATGTCAATATTTTTATAAAATCACATTACTTTTTTTTAATTATTTTAGCTGTAAATTTTCTGACATTCTTTGATTTTTAAAAGAGTTCAATTTGAAGCTTTAAACGAGTGTTTTCCACTCCCAGGCTAAGCATGAAGTAAAATTTCGAGTTTAGAAAAGCCCCGTGAAAATTTGTCGAGGGTCGCGCAGCGACCCGAGACAAATTTTCTGGGCTTTTCTAAACTCGAAATTTTACTTCATGCGCCACGCGTACAAATCACTGAATTCAAATGAAGTTTCAAATATACTCCTTAAAAATGATTCATACAAGATTGAACAAAGAGTATTCTCTTGCAAATGTTTGACCATTTGCACATGAACAATTTTATCAATGACATACTGAATATTTCCCAATTTTTAATAGTTTGACAGTATTTTGCCACGTTCAACCGTATTCACTTAAATCATTTTCTGATGACAGTAAATCACTATATTGTTACTGAAAACTTCCAACAAACACCAGAATTTAGCCACGTCTGAATAACAAACAATTTGTCTGAATCCGAAAGTGGAACACACCAGATTTGATGACAAAATCACTGATTTGGCGATATCCTTAGTAAGCTAAAAAAAAAAAAAGAGAGAGTGTAACAGTGTGTGCAAGGAGGATAATTGATGAAAGCGCATTTAGCGCGCGTGAAAACAGCGGGCTAAATGCGCTCCCCCAACAGAACGTTCTATATATTTCGCCATTTCGGTCATAGAGAACGTGCTGCCGAATTTTCGCCAACTCACAAAACTAATGTACAAAGCGGAGTTGAAGTTGCGCGCGGATTCGAGCGAACGAATTAGTCATCCGTTTCGGGCGGATTCAGACCGCATGTATAAATCCGAATCGGGAATACGATTCTGCTCGCCCAAAATCGTTCGGTCAGCCGTCTCGAGTAAATGAATCATTAACGAATCAATTCTTCTTGAAATAGGGAATCACTTCATTCAAATCACCATACAGAATCGTTCTTTTCGAACGAATCATTCACGAACGACCCATATCTAATGTACATAGTACACATATATGTGTGTTTGTGTGTATGTGCTTATAATAGTATATTACGTAACAAGAGTATCGCTAGACTTCCGCTTGATGTACCCAAGTATTTTTGAGGCGCGATTACATATGAACTTAATATGATGTTGGAAGTTAAATTTGTATTAAAAGTGCGATTCTTTTCGCAATCTACAACAAGTTAGTCTTACAAAGACTATATCAAACACTCATTGAAACAACTACTTCCCGGGCTAATACCCCGCCAGTCTAAGGTGTCAAATTGTTTAGAGGGAATGGCAAAGCTGTACTGATGAGAGATAAATCTCGAAACGCGTCTATAGATGGCCTGAATAATTTGACCCAAATTGTTACATTTGCAGTAGGTTACTGTATGTAACAGCAAACACTTGTTGTATAATTCAATGTCCGTCGGGGTATTAGCCCGGGAAGTAGTTGTTTCAATGAGTGTTTGATATAGTCTTTGTATGACTAACTTGTTGTAGATTGCGAAAAGAATCGCACTTTTAATGTTTAAAGTATTCTGCAACCAAGAATTGGCAATTTCATTTATAGTTAAATTTGTGACAGAACCAAACACTTAAGTCTTTAATTAACTCTGTTCTTGCTATAGTCTTCTCTTTAATCATATAATTGAAATTGGTCAGGGTTTTCTTACGAGAAAATGTGATGCAATTACATTTATTCAGATTGAAATTAAGACCACTGGAGTGACACCAGTCATCTACCAGACACAAATCGCTTTGGAGTAGGGAGCAATCATCGATAGAGCGTATTTCTTTAAATATTTTGAGATCGTCTGCAAACAACAAAAATCGTGAGTGATGTATTGATTGAGAAATATCATTAATAAATAGAAAAAACGATAAGGGGCCGCAGTGGGATCCCTGCGGAACACCAGATGGGACCGAGAAAGCATTAGAGAAATAATTCATTATTTTGACGCATTGACTACGATTTGATAGAAAACTTTGCAGCCAAGATATAGTAGAGTGATTAAAGCCCATAGATTTTAATTTAAATAATAGAACCGCAAACTTTATCAAATGCCTTTGACATATCTAAATAAATAGCATCAACTGCGAAGCCATTCTCAAACGATCTCACTATATAATCCTAAAACATCATTAAATTAGTAGTGGTAGATCGGCCACTACGAAAACCATGCTGCTCATTTATTAAAATATGTTTTGTTGACCATGCCAATTTAACCGATATTAGCTTATCTACGAGTTTTGGAACTGAGGATTGAATTGCAATACCTCTGTAACTTCTAACATCATCCCTTCTACCCGATTTAAAGATTGGTCTTAGATATGTTCTTTTCCATAATTCTGGAAAGTTACTGTATCTCAAAGAACAGTTAAAAAGTAGTAGTAACGGCGTTGTAATAGTGCAAATACATGCTTTAATAAAACTAGATGGGATGCCGTCAGGACCGCAAGAGTTGCTGAATTTCATAGATTGGATACCTTCATAAATTTCACTTTTTGTGACGCTCAACGCAACGTCATCAACTAATGAAGTAGTATTAACTAACGGCATACAATCAGGAATATCGTCAGTGTATACAGATGAAAAAAAATTTGCAAATAGATTTACACACTCCTGGCCATTCCTGCTGGTAATGTCATTAAGAAACATAGTCTCAGGGAAAAAGTTTTGGTTATCTGACTCTCTAAAAAAATTCCAAATATTTGATGGGTTGTGTTGAATGTTTAAATTCACTGATGTTATGTATTGATTATACTGCGTACGTTGTAGAATATTACATCTATTTCTCAATAATTTAAAATTTCGAAAATTATTGGATGTTTGGTGATGTTTATATATTTTGTGCGCGGCCTTCTTATCTTTACTCAATTTAATGAGTTCTTTACTGAACCAGCAAGGATACGAAGAAACCTTGATGCGCTTTATCTCCAAAACTACGGCCCGAGGGCCACATCCGGCCCGCGGACAGATTTTGTCCGGCCCGCGGAGAGCTAGCATACTTGAAAACTCATATTTTTTATAGCAAATTAAATTTAGTTTACTAATGTATTCTAATTTTGAAGGCTTATTGTTATGGTTTTGGCCCTCGGAACTTACTGGAGTAATCAGTATGGCCCTAAGGCTGGAAAGTTTGGAGACCCAGGTCATAGACTATGGTATAAAATTGATTTACCATGGAATCAATATCATTTCCAGATAACAGAGCTGGGCAGGATTCGAATCATTCAGGATTCGAATCCAGGATTCAAAGAGGCATTCGAATACTTTAGTTAAACTGGATTCGTGATCCGGATTCGTCACATATTTTTAAGAGGATTCGTATTCGAATCCAAATGCGGGTGATTCGAATCCTCATAAAATGATTCGAATATTTATAAAAGGATTCGAATACTTACAAATAGATTTGAATCGTCAAAAATAATTTGGATTAACATGTTTTGTGTGTTTTTAAATTTCTCGTTAAATCACTGTTTTATACGCGTGGCGCATGAAGTAAAATTTCGAGTTTAGAAAAGCCCCGTGAAAATTTGTCTCGGGTCGCTGCGCGACCCTCGACAAATTTTCTACGCGGGGCTTTTCTAAACTCGAAATTTTACTTCATGCTTAGTCTGGGAGGGGAAACGCTCGTTCGAAACTTAAAACTGATTCCTTTAATAAGAACATTAAATGACTGGAAATGTTTTAAAAAATAATAATCTAATTTTCAAAATTTTGTTTAACATTATTAGAAGTAAAATAAAACTGACATGGTAGCCACAATCTAAAATGTTAAAGTTTTCCGACATTTCTCTGATGCAAGATTTTTTTCCCTGACCTTTTAATATAACTTTCTTCTATGGAAAACCCCCAGTTTGTTAAGTTGTTTTCATTGTTTTTGTCAATATTCAAGTTGGTTTTATAAATGTTTACGTATTTTGTAATTTGTATGATGCCTGTTGATTTTGACAAATTTAATAATATCATATGGCTTTTTTGTCAGTGTTTTAGTCAATTTGGATAAAATGCCATGACTTTTCTCTGACTTTCCCGGTTTTAATGATATTCAGTGAATTTTTTATTTACGTAATTTTCAGACATTCGTCGATTTTATAATAGAGTTCAATTTGAAGTTTTAAACGAGTGTTTCCACTCCCAGACTAAGCATGAAGTAAAAGTTCGAGTTTAGAAAAGCCCCGCGTAGAAAATTTGTCGAGGGTCGCGCAGCGACCCGAGACAAATTTTCACGGGGCTTTTCTAAACTCGAAATTTTACTTCATGCGCCACGCGTACAAGACACTGATTTGAAGTGAAGTTCAAAAACAAACAAATACATCTTTAATCAGAGTAACACAGATATTTAGTCTGTTATTAACAATGGTTAGTGTTAATAATAAATAATTAGGTTTTAAATATTCTTGCTAAAACAACTGATAACGATATTTATATGTTAATGGTTGCAAAAGAATAATAAAATGAAATTTATTCTTAAAGGATTTGTATTCGTGATTCGAAAAAACAGAATTCGAATCTGTGATTCGAATCATATTTATCTCTTACGAATCCTTTGTTCGAGTATTCGTGATTCGAATCATATTAGGTGATTCGGATTCGTGATTCGAATCCTTTTCACGAGGATTCGTCCCAGCTCTGCCAGATAATACATTAATCCAGTCAACAGACGCTAAATGATGGTTGATTGCTGTGTAATTGGCTTTAGAGAAGTCATGAATGAATTCATCATAAAGGAGAGTTTTAGTTATTTCAGTGAATTTAGTTGAACCGCAATATGGTATATTGTGACGACTAATAGGCAATAACAAATCAATAGCTTTAGAAACGGTACATACAGAGGAGGCAAATACTAAATCAAGGAAAACGTTATTTTCATTAGGTACCGAACAAGTCTGAAATAGATTGTAGTAACTGAGACGAGAAATAATTAATTGAGCAGGTTCTGGATTGGCAGATATGTGTACCAACCCAAAGTCATCATGCAACCAAGTCTCTGTAGGAATATTAAAATCGCCACAGATTAAAAGTTTGGAATTTACAAATTTCTCTGCTACGCTATCTATTGTGTCGCAAAATGCTTCATATTTACCAATTGGGGAATTTGGTGGTATGTAAACTGCGCCAACCACCAGCTTTAGCGAACCATGTGATATACTAACAAATAACTGTTCAACAGAATTATTTAAAATATAAAAACGTTCACCAACAAAACTATTATGAACAGCGATTAAAACACCACCACCACAAGTTTTATTACTAGAAAGATGGTTTCTATCTTCCCTAAAGATTGTATAGTTCATTAGCTTCAATTCACTGTCAGAAATATCATGGTTAAGCCATGTTTCTACGATAACAATTACGTCATAAAAACTACTGTTAACATTAAACATAAAATCCTTCATTTTAGTTCGAATACCACCGGCATTTTGAAAAAAAATATCTAGTTTTTTGATTCCACATTTCCGTTAGCACTCGACTTGACGATTCTGGGAACCCCTGAAATATGTTTGATTTGAATATTCGGCTCACCATTTTCCATTCTTCGAAGTAGTTCTCTTTTGACAAGTTGGAATTCTTCTCTCTGGACTCGGGTTCTATCGAAGTTGAATTTGATGGAATTATTATTTAGTTTGCTGGTTTTGTAGATAATTTGTTTAACAGTATCATGATTGTTTAAAATAATTTTGATTGCTCTAGGTTTAGAATTTTTAGATTTGTTAGAGCCGACACGAAACATTCTAATTGGTGAAATATCTATCTCTAAAGGTTCGAGAACAGAAATTATCACCATTCTGATTTTTTCAATCTCATCCACCATTCCAAGTACCCAATGACCTTCAATCTCCCTGCCTCTATTGTATTTGCCCAAATTTAGCTTCATTGAACGATGATTCCAGGTCCTCCAATCAGTCCTTCTAATTCTTGAATGTCGCCCAATTGTTCACAAACGTCCATCCTGAGAGAATTATAGCAATCGCAGATGGTTCTTGGTGAAAGCACAGTTCCAGGATTATGTCCATTTTGATCCAGAAGCAGATTCTTTCTGGCACAGTCGGCGTAGCTGTTGTTGAAAAGCAAAGCTATAGGCAATTCCAAGCACTTGCTGTGGTTCCAGATGCGCCTTGTAGAAGAAAGTCTGCTTGGCCACGGCAATATCTTTCTGGCACTTGGTTTTGATGCATCGGAACGATCCCAAAATGTAACCTTTCCGATCCGGGTAGAGGATCATCAGGTCCTTGCATATTAGGCATTTCCGCTCCTTCCGGATTATGTCCATTTTGATCCAGAAGCAGATTCTTTCTGGCACAGTCGGCGTAGCTGTTGTTGAAAGCAAAGCTATAGGCAATTCCAAGCACTTGCTGTGGTTCCAGATGAGCCTTGTAGAAGAAAGTCTGCTTGGCCACGGCAATATCTTTCTGGCACTTGGTTTTGATGCATCGGAACGATCCCAAAATGTAACCTTTTCGGTCCGGGTAGAGGATCATCAGGTCCTTGCATTTTAGGCTGATGATCCTCTACCCGGACCGAAAAGGTTACATTCTGGGATCGTTCCGATGCATCAAAGCCAAGTGCCAGAAAGATATTGCCATGGCCAAGCAGACTTTCTTCTACAAGGCTCATCTGGAACCTTGCATTTTAGGCATTTTCGCTCCTTTGGAAGCAAACCAATTGATGTGGCGAATGAAATTGCGTCTCCCTTGTTACCACCGGCTTGAATGAGACGACGACGGTTCCACCTCACTGGCATCTTCGGCTGGTCGGGTCCTTCCTGGTCTCCAAAATCCTTGTCGACTGATGATTCGTCTGATTGGGTGTCCATTCCGTAGTGAATTTATTGATTTTAATTGGTGATATAGTTTTATAGAAGTTTCTAGTCAAAATTTCAATGTAGGAAAAATTGAACTTTTATCATTTCCGTAGTGAATTTATTAACTTTAATTGATGATATATGTCAATACAGTGTGAATCTATATTATAATGCATGTTATTCCACGGCGTGTAAAGTAAAGTCGAGCCTAACTTTTTTTGTATTGGTAACGGTTTACGATATTTTTAAGTTCAAAATTAAAGTTTACTAAAAGTTTATATTGTTATAACTTTTGACACATTCCTTTGTTTAACCTCTAGCAACAACCTAAAGCCCTGTCTTGATAGTCGTTATAATATATGTAAAATTCGCTAAAATGCCTAATGTACCCCTAAAATGTGTGCACTTATTTATGGAATGGCCGAGCAGTGTTTTTATTTAAATATCGTTATATATATTCTGTCTTATTAGACGTCATACTGAATAATGTTTTTGTTATTATTAGACCTAGATACGATCTACTTGACAACAATTCCACGAAACAATTATTAGGATAAAAAGGTGTGATTTATCGGGCAGTCCATTTAGCTGGCGTAATAGCGGCACTCACGTTGGTAAATACGAAATTTACGGCTGTCCAGAACGAAAGATAATAATTGCAATGCACAACAACGCCCTGCCACAATAAAACCGAGACAAGCGGGATTTTAAAGTGCGACACACTCGTTTGTATTCCATTACGACATTTATTCAGTTGCGAAACAATGCGGCTATAACGTATTCCACGGACCACATTCCCCTGTTCCTAAACAGGAAAAAATTCTCTGAGACTTGTCTTCTATTTCAATCGCACTAATACATCACAAATGTAGCTCGGGATAATTATAGTGGTCCTAATTGAATTTTCTGGTCAAGAACGTAAACATGTGTTTTAGTTTATGCGTTCGGTTTAATTAAGGCTGAGGACGCGGCTTAATTAATTAATGCGTTTAATTGTGGGCCGCATTTGTGTGTAATTTCCATGTTGATTAGGTTTTTGTGTTTTCAAGGGCTCACGCGAGAGAGAGAAAGCGCCGTTTGCTGATCTAGGAAGTGCACACGAAGGTACGTTTATTGCGCTGGATAAGGTGAACTTGATTAGAGGTAATTGGGTTAATACAGGTAGATATGGAATAATCGATAATTTGTTGAAAGATAAGCAGAATATATGAATAAAAATAACATGTTTTATATGTATATTGTAGGCGTGACGTAAAAACATTGCTAGATAAAGCAACATACAGTATACCGGGTGTTGACTTGGAGATGTTCAAATTTTGGCTCCCTTATTTATTTAAGAGACAACATGTATTTACCTTTTTTGTAAAGGGAAACATTCTAAATTCATTCGTGTTAACGTTTATCACTTTACGTTTCTCTAAGTTAAAATAATTAAGAAAAAATAAAAATAATTACATGCCATGGAATTGAAACAACAACTGCGGATGTCAAAATGGCAAAAGATATCGTAGTCACTTGATTAAAGTAAATGTTTTCGAAATGATTTACACTATACAAGAAAAATGTCATTATTTTTATAAAATCACATAACTTTTTTTAAATTATTTTAGCTTTTAATTTTCTGACATTCGTTGATTTTTAAAAGAGTTCAACTAGAAGCTTTAAACGAGTGTTTTTCACTCCCAGACTAAGCATGAAGTAACATTTCGAGTTTAGAAAAGCCCCGTGAAAATTTGCCGAGGGTCGCGCAGCGACCCGAGACAAATTTTCTGGGCTTTTCTAAACTCGAAATGTTACTTCATGCGCCACGCGTTAAAAC
The DNA here is from genome assembly GCA_932526585.2 of Philonthus cognatus. Classification (NCBI taxonomy): domain Eukaryota; kingdom Metazoa; phylum Arthropoda; class Insecta; order Coleoptera; family Staphylinidae; genus Philonthus; species Philonthus cognatus. The sequence continues at coordinate 63,058,784 of OW052248.1, read as the reverse complement.
ACAGATTTTAAGTGTAGTTCGAATATAGATAAATTTGACAATATCATAGTATTTTATACGCGTGGCGCATGAAGTAAAATTTCGAGTTTAGAAAAGCCCAGAAAATTTGTCTCGGGTCGCTGCGCGACCCTCGACAAATTTTCACGGGGCTTTTCTAAACTCGAAATTTAACTTCATGCTTAGTCTGGGAGTGGAAAACACTTGTTTAAAGCTTTAAATTAAACTTACAAAAAAACAGGGAATATCCGCAATTGTTGTATCACCTCCATGGTATATCATTAGTTTTATAAAATCACATTACTTTTTTAAAATTATTTCAGCTGTTAATTTTCTGACATTCGTTGATTTTGAAAAGAGTTCAATTCGATGCTTTAAACGAGTGTTTTTCCACTCCCAGACTAAGCATGAAGTAAAATTTCGAGTTTAGAAAAGCCCCGTGAAAATTTGTCGAGGGTCGCGCAGCGACCCGAGACAAATTTTCTGGGCTTTTCTAAACTCGAAATTTTACTTCATGCGCCACGCGTATAAAATACAGATTTTAAGTAAAGTTGGAATATACATAAATTTGACAATATTATAGTGTCTTATACGCGTGGCGCATGAAGTAAAATTTCGAGTTTAGAAAAGCCCAGAAAATTTGTCTCGGGTCGCTGCGCGACCCTCGACAAATTTTCACGGGGCTTTTCTAAACTCGAAATTTTACTTCATGCTTAGTCTGGGAGTGGAAAACACTTGTTTAAAGCTTTAAATTAAACTTAAAAAAAAAACAGAAAATATCCGCAATTGTTGTATCACCTCCATGGTATATCATTAGTTTTATAAAATCACATTACTTTTTTAAAATTATTTTAACGTAACGTAAAGTGTTAAGTGTGGTGAACATTAATAAATTTATAATTTTTCCCTCTACAAAATAGTGAAATACATTTTGTCTCTAAAATAAACAGGGAAGCCAATATTTGAACCAATAAAATTCACATGCGATTTCCTATGTTGCTTCCGCCAAGTCAACACCCGGTAAAAGAGTGTATTATTATTTTTTTAGATATGACTGTTCTCTTTTTTTCTTTTTCGGTGAGTGGGGATTAAATCAGTGCACAAATACACAAACAAGAATAAAAACAATTACATAAAAACTTTGTTTTGTTATCACAGCTAAAACTATAATATAGTATCATTTAAAAAATCTTCAAATCTCATACATCCGCGCATCATCTCCTCTGGGACGCGTTTAACGCCGCATATACTTTGATTTTTATATAAATATAAATATTATATACAATAGTTACACTCTTTAATTACACAATCACTTGTATGAAAAATTGACGTACACAATGACTTTTCTTCTGCGATTCATCTTTTGCATTTTTTGGATATGTAAATAAATGATTTTCAAAAAAAACCACGAGAGAGAGCGGGTTTTATTCAAACTTCGCCCACTGGCTTTGTTTGTTGACTTTGGTGTTCGATCCAAAGCTGTCGAAGCCGGAGAAGCTCAGCCCGTAATCCTCCAAGAGGTCCTGATCTCGGCTCGTGTAGCTGGGCCTCTGCGTCGACGGCACGCCGTTTTGTTTGATGGTGTGGTTTTCGTAATTGTAGAGAGGGTTGGAAATGCTTAAGGGCATAGGCCCGTCGGTGGTAAGCAGGTCCGTGTTGGTTAAGTACGAGGAGTTCGATAGTGACGTCGAACTCGTCGACTTTAACGGATCGAATTCGTCCATGTCCGAAGAGGAATCCAGCCGGATTAAATCCTGACTTTCTTCGTCCCTCGATCTATCGACTGGCGGTGTGTCGAGATGAAACTGAAACAAGTCTTGCATTTCGTTCATTAAGTCTATCCTGGGTATGTCGAGAGCTGGTGATGTGCTTCTCGACCTATTGATGAGATCTGGTGACATTGGCTGCGGACTCAATGGACTATACGGCCTGTCTATTGTTGCACCTTTCAGACTAAGCGCGGCGTCTTTTCTATAAGTCGTAGTGGTGTTCCCGAATCCCAAAGACCGCCGTTTACCCGTAGGCGAATTCGGCGCCGATCTCGGTTTATCCAGGGTGTCTAGGCCGTTCCTCAACTGTTGCGGACTTTGATTGTCCTTCAACTTTATCTTGAACTCCTTGTAGGCGGATTTCATTCCCTTGCCACCGTCTTTAACAGTTTAAACTGCAGACTTCATAGCTGGATTCGCTTTATCTTTGACACTCTTGAAAAAAGCGGTGCCCTCCTTCCTCATAGACGACGTCCACTCCTTGTATTGCTGCTTGAGCTTGGAACTCGACTTCTCCGAGTATTTACACGCTTCGATCTCGAACTCCTCCGAGAAACCTAGGCCGTTGTTGATCATGTCTAATCTCTCTTCTATGAACTGCTGGAATATCTGCAAGTTGAGCATCTCCCTGAGGAAGGGCTGCGAAGAGTGGGGCCGCGTCTCTATGAAGCGGTCCTCGTCGAAGGTGACCTTTTCCCCGGACTGGAATTTAAGGGCGTATCTGTAACCACCGATCAATTGCACCAGAGCCCGCAGGAAAGCTCTTGAAACGCCATCGCCGGGCAGCGCGTTGCGGTTCTTCAATTGTTTTTTTAGAGAGTTCACAACTTCACTTGGTAAATTATTCAAATCATCGAACGGCGTTTCGATCTTGTTGGTGTCCGCGTCCAGGATCACCACATCTCCGATTACAGTGCGATTCACTTTCTTTAAAACTTCTTCTGGAACTCCAATCGAAAACGGCATCGGTGCCAATAAGTAATCAATTAAGGCCATTGGTAATACTGGAATGAAGATATGTTGCCAGATCATGGGGTAAATGACGTCGTTCGCTGATTGGATGCAGGCCGACAGTCTCGTCAACTTTTTCGACATTATTATGATCCGCCTCTCGACAGCCTCGACGCGAATATTATTACCATGTTGTTCGATTCTATTGCATTGTAATACTCTGTTAAGTTTCTATTTTCTGGTATACTAGGAAGTTGGAACTGTTTAGGACACTCTATTGTAAATGTACTTTCACCAGCATTAAAAGGAACGCTATAATGTTTGCCGTGATCGGGCAGTTTGTTCGTGTGCACTACGACCAGAAATTCGCGCAGATCATTCGCCCTTGGACTGTGCATTAAAACGGCTATATTATCTAAAAATTTGTACATTGCTTGATGCCATGGAAGATAACTTAAAACGACTAAGGCGGTTTCCGATTTGGGGTCATGTCTGCAGAAGCCAAACGTCCACTTCGAGTTGATGTCTGTGAGCACGAAAGAGTAATGCTGGATGACATTATTTTCAAAAGTGTAGGGATAGGCGAATTTCGGAACCGACTTCAGAACCTCCTCATCCTTGTAATTCTCGGGAAACTGCTGGATGATCCAGGGCTACTTTTCTTTCGTGGGAGGCACGATCTCGCAGAAATACTCGAAAGTGTTTGACGTTCACCCTTATTCTGGAAAACATATTGAACCTCCTCATCCTTGTAATTCTCGGGAAACTGCTGGATGATCCAGGGCTCCTTTTCTTTCGTGGGAGGCACGATCTCGCAGAAACACTCGAAAAAGTGTTTGACGTTCACCCTTATTCTGGAAAACATATTTGGTGCAGGTTTCCCCCAGATTCCTTATTTATCCATAATGCCAGCCCCCTCGCACCACACGCACACACACACACACAAACGCACAAAACCCAACGAACACGTGCAATTATTCGCGGACGAAAACACGTCACACTGTTCACATATTTTATCGTAAAGGGAATTCGCGGATGTGAAAAGGTGGTTTCACTGCAGAACACGTCCGACTCCCCGTCAGCTGGATGGAGTTTTTCGGAAAGACACCGATAGAGACTAAAACGCTTTTGTGACATATAACACCTGATTTCTACCTCAAATTTTTTGTGCTGTTAAATGGTACAGAAATCAGACATGACTGCCCTAAGAAAAATGTCACTTTCATGCCGTATATTAAAAATAGGGACACCCTTTACAAAATTTATCAATTTTGTTGTTTCTCAGTTGTTATTTTGGGTGGATTCCAAATTTCAGCATTGGCAAAGAGAGCATTTTGACGATTTTACCGTGCTTCGCTATATTTTCAAAACAAATAACGCTATTTGAAATTTGCTAACATAACTTACAACATTGTGAGGTCTGAAATATTTCTTTGAAAATCATCTCTAATACATTTAATAAGCAATAAGCTATTATCAACGAATAGTTTCTCGCCTTCAAGTATTGTTAGATGAAATATTACTTCTTGCGAGAGGGTAAATAATTCAACTATTCACTTGTTGAAGAAGATATTTTTTAGTTACTAATATGTATTGAACCTTACCCATTTTGGAAAATGTGTTGTCCAGGTATGGAATTAGAATCTTACCTGAAATTAAAAAAAATATAATTTAGTACCAAGCCACACAAATATTATCGCAACTTTTTATAGATATTTCTCTAAGAAATTGTTTGGTGTTGTAGGCGTTCACTTTGTGGTACATCTTAAATACACTTGTAAATAAAACACTTTTTACTTTGTTTAACCACTGGATCTTACATTTAATTGTGTGACTAGTTTCGACTATCTAGTAGTCATTCTCAAACTAAAGTAAATACAAATTACACGTTAAAAACTATTTATACGGCTTCGAAGAGAGGGGTGTACATTAGGTCAACCTGGTCATTAAGAAGGGAAATTCCGGGATTAATTCGGGCCTTGTGTATTTCTAGTGCTTCCAGTAAATCCATTTTACGACCTTTTTCGGCAAAATGGATTACTGAAAGTACATCCTCGCCAAAAGTGTGATTCTCTTCTAAAAGATGGTTAGCATAGGTAGAACTATTATGTTTTAATCTAAAGGCTCGCTCGTGTTCTTTCAAATGCACATCATCTGATACATCTACATATGTATTACTCAGCAGGACAATATACCAATTACAGGAAAATAGTTTATAAGTATAATTATTAAATATAAAAAGAAGGACATTGAATTATACAAAAAGTGTTTGCTGTTACATACAGTAACCTACTGCAAATGTAACAATTTGGGTCAAATTTCATTTATACTTATGTTTGAACGGTAACGTGACCGCCAGTCTAAGGTGTCAAATTGTTTAGAGGGAATGGCAAAGCTATACTGATGAGAGATAAATCTCGAAACGCGTCTATAGATGGCCTAAATAATTTGACCCAAATTGTTACATTTGCAGTAGGTTACTGTATGTAACAGCAAACACTTGTTGTATAATTCAATGTCCGTCGGGGTATTAGCCCGGGAAGTAGTTGTTTCAATGAGTGTTTGATATAGTCTTTGTAAGACTAACTTGTTGTAGACTGCGAAAAGAATCGCACTTTTAAAAATGTGTATGCTGGAATACATATAAGGTGCGAGCTTGTACAACGTCAATAAATTTGTATTATTTTTAAAATAGTCAAACTCAAATACGCGAAGTATCATGAAAAATTGTTTTTTCGCCTACCGCTGATACGTCACGGAAAGGTCGAGCTTATACACAATTTCGTCCTTATTTTTCATGTGAAATTTATTTGGCTGAGTGCATTTTATTACTAAAGAATCAATCTGTGCTTTTATAATAACAACATTTATTTTTTGCCGTTTATTGCTATTTTATTTAATGCTGAAAATACTGTCCTTTCCTCGCTAAATTAGGCATTATCAGAAATAGTTATAAAAAGGCTAATACTATAGAATCCTATATTTATCCTTTACTTAACCATGTGTAAAATATTGTTACATAATTTTAATCAATACTGCCACAATCACGTATGAGCCGAGTGCCAAAAACGACTTATTTTTGCGGGTCGAACAGCCTTAACTAACGATTGTAAAAGCGACCCTAAATGACTCTCCACCTATTGCTAATTTCACACCACACACATCATTTGAACACATATGCGAAAGGATAAATTAATTAACTGTTTGGTGTTGTAGGCGTTCACTTTGTGGTACATCTTAAATACACTTGTAAATAAAACACTTTTTACTTTGTTTAACCACTGAATCTTACATTTAATTGTGTGACTAGTTTCGACTATCTAGTAGTCATTCTCAAACTAAAGTGAGTTTGAGAATGACTACTAGATAGTCGAAACTAGTCACACAATTAAATGTAAGATTCAGTGGTTAAACGAAGTAAAAAGTGTATTATTTACAAGATAAATTAATTATAGATACACATGCCTGTAAAGATGATATTTTAAGAGTGTATCCTCCAAAAACTTTTTTACCAACATCAAAAGTGGTTTTCACTTCCTGCAAATTCGGCGTAACCAATTATGTTTACTTTAGGAATATCGTAGTAGAAAGTCATTTCGTCGCGTTGTTAATGTACCATCTGGCGCTCGGCACGTATCATGCCCATTGGACGCAGGTATACCTCAGCTCACCTTGACGAAGCGAGGGCAATCGTGCGGAAAGGCTTTACGAGATTACGCATCCAAACAGATAATCAGGATCGAATGTATGTCATAGATCTCCCCGGGTAAGACATTGAGACACACCAATGGTCAACACAATTATAAACGAGAGAGGAGAGACGATATCCTGGATGGATGGACGTGCTTTATTGTCCACCGGAAAGCGCACACCGCAACCTCAATTGTTGATGGTTTTGATCGGATCAAAGAAGTAATATTTAAATTCTTCATTGTTGGATTTTAACGGGTGTCAGTGGACAATGAGTTGATTGTGTTGGTATTTCGAATATAGGAGACAATAGATTATTTTTGTGTGATTGACACGAATAAAGTTTCAAAATATGACATTGTTTAGTAAGAAATGCAAATTATCTTCAAATAGATACCGACCATTTACACTTCTACATTTTAGTGTAACTAAACAGAAACTATGACATCAAAACGTTGAACAGAATTAATTTCTGAAATTACTTTAAAATTAGAGAACAACGCATAATGTCATTTTTAACGATGGTTTAGTGATAATGGTAGATTAGTACCCTTAGTAGTTATTTGCCTTATGGGTAAAATAGGTTAATATTTTCAGAAATTCATTTGAGAGATTATTTTCCATATATTAGTAAAGATTTTAAATCATCTTTTAATTTCTCCTAAATTAAGATAAATTATGTTCTTCCTATATTTTCTAGATAAACCGTATACCGTATCAATCTATTCTTTTAAATCAATTAATATCTTAATTATACCCAATGTAGCCGTTACCATATCCTGTTTTCGACTATCAGAACAAGACCGTATTTTATTTTCGGGGAGAATTTGTGTGAAGAATTTAAACTGGGCGGAAGACGGGCGAGATAAAGAGCTGAGGAATCTTCTTCTGCTCTTGTTTGGGCGAGTCGTGGATGGAAACCGGTTTCACAATGGCCGCTCCACATGAAATGGTATAATTAAAACAGCGGGACGAAATGCGCTCCAGATAATATTTTAATTACGAATATAATGCGTAATGGGTCGGTCCACTGGCAGGACTGGGCCGATAAATTGGTCGCAATTACATCGGTGGCTTCGTGTAATGAGAGATAATTCTTGCATATGTCTGTGTTCGCGCCAATTGATCGATATTTTCATTGGCCACTTACAATTTCCGGTTATTATACTTATTATTCATCAAAAATAAAACAGTGGCGTTGTCGTTTATACTTTTATAAATATAGCTTTTGTATAATGAATTTCAAGAATGTTGCAAAAATTATACTTCATTGCAAGTTAAGACTCTTGAATAAATTGTGCAAGCCATATTGCCTTGGATTAGGTTACAGCAGGAGATCTGCCGTATGGATCTACCATAGATCAAAGTTAAGCAATAAAATTTTGGCAAAAATGTTAAATACATTTTTTTTAAATATTTTAAATCCTAACGACTCCAATAAAATGACCAGATTTCAAACTTAAATTAAAAATATGTAGTTGTGATTAAAATTATTTCTTTTAACTCTGACGTGTAGCTTAGAGCCTAACTATACATACTTTTAATTTAAGTTTGAAATCTGGTCATTTTATTCGAGTCGTTCGGATGGAAAAAAATTATAAAAAAATTATTAAACATTTTTGCCAACATTTTTTTGCTTAAATGGCTTAGTTAGGCTTTAAGCTACACGTCAGAGTTAAAAGAAATAATTTTAATCACAACTACATATTTTTAATTTAAGTTTGAAATCTGGTCATTTTATTCGAGTTGTTCGGATGGAAAAAAATTATAAAAAATTCATTTAACATTTTTGCCAAAATTTTATAGCTTAAATGATTTAGTTAGGCTTTAAGCTACATGTCAGAGTTTAAAGAAATAATTTTAATCACAACTACTTATTTTTAATTTAAGTTTGAAATTTGGTCATTTTATTCGAGTCGTTCGGATGGAAAAAATTTATAAAAAATTCATTTAACACTTTTGCCAAAATTTTATAGCTTAAATGGCTTAGTTAGGCTCTAAGCTACACGTCAGAGTTAAAATAAATAATTTTATTCACAACTACATACTTTTAATTAAGGTTTGAAATCTGGTCATTTTATTCGAGTCGTTCGGATGGAAAAAAATTTACAAAAAAATTCATTTAACATTTTTGCCAAAATTTTATAGCTTAAATGGCTTAGTTAGGCTTTAAGCTACACGTCAGGGTTAAAAGAAATAATTTTTATCACAACTACATATTTTTAATTTAAGTTTGAAATTTGGTCATTTTATTCGAGTCGCTCGGATGGAAAAAAATTATAAAAAATTCATTCAACACTTTTGCCAAAATTCTATAGCTTAAATGGCTTAGTTAGGCTCTAAGCTACACGTCAGAGTTAAAAGAAATAATTTTAATCACAACTACATACTTTTAATTTAAGTTTGAAATCTGGTCATTTTATTCGAGTCGTTCGGATGGAAAAAATTTATAAAAAATTCATTTAATATTTTTGCCAAAATTTTATAGCATAAATGGCTTAGTTAGGGTTTAAGCTACACGTCAGAGTTAAAAGAAATAATTTTAATCACAACTACATATTTTTAATTTAAGTTTGAAATTTGGTCATTTTATTCGAGTCGTTCGGATGGAAAAAATTTATAAAAAATAAATTTAACACTTTTGCCAAAATTCTATAGCTGAAATGGCTTAGTTAGGCTCTAAGCTACACGTCAGAGTTAAAAGAAATAATTTTAATCACAACTACATACTTTAAATTCAGGTTTGAAATCTGGTCATTTTATTCGAGTCGTTCGGATGGAAAAAATTTATAAAAAATTCATTTAACATTTTTGCCAAAATTTTATAGCCTAAATGGCCTAGTTGGACTCTAAGCTACACGTCAGAGTTAAAAGAAAAGATTTTAATCACAACTACAAATTTTTAATTTAAGTTTGAAATCTGGTCATTTTATTCGAGTCGTTCGGATGGAAAAAATTTATAAAAAATTCATTTAACACTTTTGCCAAAATTCTATAGCTGAAATGGCTTAGTTAGGCTCTAAGCTACACGTCAGAGTTAAAAGAAATAATTTTAATCACAACTACATACTTTAAATTCAGGTTTGAAATCTGGTCATTTTATTCGAGTCGTTCGGATGGAAAAAATTTATAAAAAATTCATTTAACATTTTTGCCAAAATTTTATAGCCTAAATGGCCTAGTTAGACTCTAAGCTACGCGTCAGAGTTAAAAGAAAAGATTTTAATCACAACTACAAATTTTTAATTTAAGTTTGAAATCTGGTCATTTTATTCGAGTCGTTCAGATGGAAAATATTTATAAAAAATTCATTTAAAATTTTTTGCCAACAGAGTTAAAAAAATAAGTTTAATCACAACTACATACTTTTAATTCAAGTTTGAAATCTGGTCATTTTATTCGAGTCGTTCGGATGGAAAAAATTCATAAAAAATTCATTTAACTTTTTTCCAAAATTTTATAGCTAAAATGGCTTAGTTAAGATTTAAGCTACACGTCAAAGTTAAAAGAAATAATTTTAATCACAACTACATATTTTTAATTTAAGTTTGAAATCTGGTCATTTTATTCGAGTCGTTCGGATGGAAAAAATTTATAAAAAATTCATTTAACATTTTTGCCAAAATTGTATAGCTTAAATGGCTTAGTTAGGCTTTAAGCTACACGTCAGAGTTAAAAGAAATACTTTTAATCGCAACAACATATTTTAAATTTAAGTTTGAAATCTGGTCGTCTTATTGGAGTCGTTAGGATGGAAAAAATTTATAAAAAATGTATTTAACATTTTTGCCAAAATTTTATTGCTTAACTATCTTAGTTAGGCTTTAAGCTACAAGTCAGAGTTAAAAGAAATAATTTTAATCACAACTACATACTTTTAATTTAAGTTTGAAATCTGGTCATTTTATTCGAGTCGTTCGGATGGAAAAAATTTACAAAAAAACTCATTTCACATTTTTGCCAAAATTTTAGAGCTTAAATGGCTTAGTTAGGCTTTAAGCTACACGTCAGAGTTAAAAGAAATAGTTTTAATCACAACTACATATTTTTAATTTTAGTTTGAAATCTGGTCATTTTATTCGAGTCGTTCGGATGGAAAAAATTTATAAAAAATTCATTCAACATTTTTGCCAAAATTGTATAGCCTAAATGGCTTAGTTAGGCTTTAAGCTACACGTCAGAGTTAAAAGAAATAATTTTAACCACAACTACATATTTTTAATTTAAGTTTGAAATCTGGTCATTTTATTCGAGTCGTTCGGATGGAAAAAATTTATAAAAAATTCATTTAACATTTTTGCCAAAATTTTATAGCTTAAATGGCTTAGTTAGGCTTTAAGCTACACGTCAGAGTTAAAAGAAATAATTTCAATCACAACCACATATTTTTAATTTAAGTTTGAAATCTGGTCATTTGATTGGAGTCGTTAGGATGGAAAGCATTTATAAAAAATGTATTTAACATTTTTGTCAACATTTTATTGCTTAAATGGCTTAGTTAGGCTTTAAGCTACACGTCAGAGTTAAAAGAAATACTATTAATCGCAACAACATATTTTAAATTTAAGTTTGAAATCTGGTCGTTTTATTGGAGTCGTTAGGATGGGAAAAATTTATAAAAAATGTATTTAACATTTTTGCCAAAATTTTATTGCTTAACTAGTTTAGTTAGGCTTTAAGCTACAAGTCAGAGTTAAAAGAAATAATTATAGTCACAACTACATACTTTTAATTTAAGTTTGAAATCTGGTTATTTTACTCGAGTCGTTCGGATGGAAAAAATTATAAAAAATGTATTTAACATTTTTGCCAAAATTTTATTACTTAAATGGCTTAGTTAGGCTCTAAGCTACACGTCAGAGTTAAAAGAAATAATTTTAATCACAACTACATACTTTTAATTTAAGTTTGAAATCTGGTCATTTTATTACATGCTTTTGGGAGGACTATCTATTTGTGTTTGATAAAGCCTATATACGAAAATAAATGTAAGTTTGGATGAGCTATATTTTTAGGGCTGGAATTAGTTTAGTTTTCTTTGTTTCATTAATAATATGCCTTAAATTAAGAAAAACATTTATTGTAATTTACGATCGATGGTGGATGCGCCGGGCAAATCCGTGGCTGGAAAATCCATGGCTATCTTAACATCGGTAGACTCGTGGCAAATAATTAGATCTAAAATTCCAGGCACCAAAACCAGGCTTTCCTGTGTTATTAATCTTATAACCTAGAAAAAATAACATAGCTATAATTAATAGATAACTGAAACATGGAATATTTTACTGCTATTTTATTTTAATATTGCTGTATCTGCCTTTGCCGTGCATTTTTTTTTCTTCACGTAAATCTTACATTTTTCATAAACCCCTAAAAGACCTTTTAATGCCGAAAATCTAATTTTAAATACCATCATAATATCCCAGATTAAAACTTGGGAAGATTTATAGCTGTACACTTCCGCGGTTGTATTTCGTGCGTGTTGCTCTTTAAACAGGAATGATTTATAAACGACGCCGGTGGTGTCGAAGACGCCGCAAAGCGCCGCCGGAAATCCGTAACGTAAACACTCGAGAAAACCGTACGGGGCCGCAAAGAGATGATGTTTCAAAAAGGGAATTGGTTCTCTCAATTGAAACGAGGGGCTGATGCTTACAAAAATATCCTCCTGGATGATAATTTTAAAACGAGTTTGTAAACAATTCGTATTCATGAGATTTTCGGAATTGGGTAATGAAAAGCAGACGGGATGTGGTGTTAACAGTACGGGATTTCAGGAAAATAAATATTTAGAACTCTTTTTGTATTGAATTAATAGTATAAAACCATCCCGCCGGGTAGCATAAATAAATATCGTAAATAATAGAGATAATATTAATATTGTTGTAATGTAACTTTATACACTTAGCAAAAAAAAACGCACCTCTTGAAAATGCACCAAAAGTGCCGATTTTTCATACCGCCATAAAATGTTGCTGTTTGCGTTTTCAAAATACTTTTGATGGAGCTGTACATTTCGATGGTCGTGTTTCTCTTACAAGTATACGTATTCTAAATTCAGCCAATTCTCTGTAATTTTTTAGATATTTCTTTTTTTATAAGTTCAATTTGAAGCTTTAAACGAGTGTTTTCCACTCCCAGACTAAGCATGAAGTAAAATTTCGAGTTTAGAAAAGCCCCGTGAAAATTTGTCGAGGGTCGCGCAGCGACCCGAGACAAATTTTCGGGGCTTTTCTAAACTCGAAATTTTACTTCATGCGCCACACGTATAAAACACTGGTTTCAAGGAGGTTCAAATATACATAAGTTTCACAGTGTTTTAGTGTTTTATACGCGTGGCGCATGAAGTAAAATTTCGAGTTTAGAAAAGCCCAGAAAATTTGTCTCGGGTCGCTGCGCGACTCTCGACAAATTTTCACGGGGCTTTTCTAAACTCGAAATTTTACTTCATGCTTAGTTTGGGAGTGGAAAACACTCGTTTAAAGCTCTAAATTAAACTCTATATTTTTGGTATAGAGGGAGTTTCTCTTTCAAGTATACGTATTATAAATTCAGCATATTTTCTGTAATTTTTTAGATATTCTTTATGTTTTTTTTTTAAGTTCAATTTAAAGCTGTAAACGAGTGTTTTCCACTCCCAGACTAAGCATGAAGTAAAATTTCGAGTTTAGAAAAGCCCCGTGAAAATTTGTCGAGGGTCGCGCAGCGACCCGAGACAAATTTTCTGGGCTTTTCTAAACTCGAAATTTTACTTCATGCGCCACGCGTATAAAACACTGGTTTCAAGTGAGGTTCAAATATACATAAGTTTCACAGTATTTTAGTGTTTTATACGCAGTGCGCATAAAGTAAAATTTCGAGTTTAGAAAAGCCCAGAAAATTTTCACGGGGCTTTTCTAAACTCGAAATTTTACTTCATGCTTAGTCTGGGAGTGGAAAACACTCGTTTACAGCTTTAAATTGAACTTAAAAAAAAACATAAAGAATATCTAAAAAATTACAGAAAATATGCTGAATTTAGAATACGTATACTTAAAAGAGAAACTCCCTCTATATCAAAAATATAGAGTTTAATTTAAAGCTTTAAACGAGTGTTTTCCACTCCTAGACTAAGCATGAAGTAAAATTTCGAGTTTTGAAAAGCCCCGTGAAAATTTGTCGAGGGTCGCGCAGCGACCCGAGACAAATTTTCTGGGCTTTTCTAAACTCGAAATTTTACTTCACGCGCCACGCGTATAAAACACTTCATGAAATATTGTGAAATTTATATATCTTCGAACTTCTCTTGAAATCTACGAATTATACGCGTGGCGCATGAAGTAAAATTTCGAGTTTAGAAAAGCCTAATTTGGCTCGGTCGCTTCGCTTCGCTACGCGCCCGAGCCAAATTTTCAGGCTTTTCTAAACTCGAAATTTTACTTCATGCTCAACCTGGGAGTGGAAAACACTCGTTTAAAGCTTCAAATTGAATTCCTTTAAACTTAGCGATCATTTGATCTTAAATTTTTAATTAGAAAGCATAATTAGTGCTTTTCAAGTTTAGTCAGTACTCATTATTGTTTTTTATAATTTTCAAAACAAAACCTTTCATAAAGTCTAACGATATTTCTTTACTAAGTCTCAACTTTGACACAATTTTTTAGAAAAACCGTTTGGAATATCTTAATTACAACTTCAGGATCTTAAAACATCTGTAAAACTGAGCAAAATTAGTGCTTTTGAAGTCAATAATTGTATTGATAATGAAGGTTTAAATTAAATTACACTTGGTTTGTTTCACAAATTGTGAAACAAACCAAGTGTAATTTAATTTAAACCTTCATTATCAATATTTAAAAATGTTTCACCAAGTGATAAGTGAGAAAATTATTTAAGAAACAATAATTGTATTTGTAATTTTTTTCAGAATTTTTAAAAAATTAAAATATTCTTCAAAAAATCTCAATTTTGGTAAGGGGTACGTATGAAAATTTCACTAAAAAACAAATTTTCTCAAAAAATCTGAAAAAAAATCACAAACACTCTTACTTATATTAGAAACAATTAAATACATTTTTTTGCCCAAAAAAACAAAATGTAACTAACTTTTTCCACTTTTAAAAACAACTGAAAAGTAACCAACCCACCAAAATTCAACTTTGAGCGTTTCTACAAAGCACATTTTTAAAGTTTCGAATATTAACTAGAACTCAAATTAAAGTAAATTTAATCCTTTATCAATTTCTTTCCAAATAAATTCAATATAATGGTTGGTTTACGAAATACAGCCAGTTAAACGCAAAAAGTGAAAACAGTTAAAAAATCACTTCTTCCAGAAAATGCTAATTTAGAAAGATGTTTGCGAGAAAAAATTAAAATACCGTTACAGAAAAGTTTTAAAATTGAACAAGCTACATTTTAAAGCACAGCCGTTTTTTGAAACTTTAAAATTACGCTCAGGACAAACGCTCAAACTTGGAATTTGACTGATTGGTCAATTTTCCACAGTTGCTAAAAGTGGAAAAAACTTGAAGCACAATTTTTTTATCCAGAAAATTATTATGACAAGTTGCTTCTAATATCGATGATTGTGATTGCAATTTTTTTCAGAATTTTTAAAGAATTGAAATATTCATCAAAAAATCTCAATTTTGGTAAGGGGTAGGTATAGAAATTTCACTAAAAAAACAAATTTTCTCAAAAAATCTAAAAAAAATCACAAACACTCTTACCTATATTAGAAACAATTAAAGATATTTGTTTTGCCCAAAAAAACAAAATGTAACCAACTTGTTTCACTTTTAAAAACAACTAAAAAGTAACCAACCCACCAAAATCCAACTTTGAGCGTTTCTACAAAGCACATTTTTAAAGTTTCGAATATTAACTAGAACTCAAATTAAAGTAAATTTAATCCTTTATCAATTTCTTTCCAAATAAATTCAATATAATGGTTGGTTTACGAAATACAGCCAGTTAAACGCAAAAAGTGAAAACAGTTAAAAAATCACTTCTTCCAGAAAATGCTAATTTAGAAAGATGTTTGCGAGAAAAAATTAAAATACCGTTACAGAAAAGTTTTAAAATTGAACAAGCTACATTTTAAAGCACAGCCGTTTTTTGAAACTTTAAAATTACGCTCAGGACAAACGCTCAAACTTGGAATTTGACTGATTGGTCAATTTTCCACAGTTGCTAAAAGTGGAAAAAACTTGAAGCACAATTTTTTTATCCAGAAAATTATTATGACAAGTTGCTTCTAATATCGATGATTGTGATTGCAATTTTTTTCAGAATTTTTAAAGAATTGAAATATTCATCAAAAAATCTCAATTTTGGTAAGGGGTAGGTATAGAAATTTCACTAAAAAAACAAATTTTCTCAAAAAATCTAAAAAAAATCACAAACACTCTTACCTATATTAGAAACAATTAAAGATATTTGTTTTGCCCAAAAAAACAAAATGTAACCAACTTGTTTCACTTTTAAAAACAACTAAAAAGTAACCAACCCACCAAAATCCAACTTTGAGCGTTTCTACAAAGCACATTTTTAAAGTTTCGAATATTAACTAGAACTCAAATTAAAGTAAATTTAATCCTTTATCAATTTCTTTTCAAATAAATTCAATATAATAGTTGGTTTACAAAATACAGCCAGTTAAACGCAAAAAGTGAAAACAGTTAAAAAATCACTTCTTTCAGAAAATGCTAATTTAGAAAGATGTTTGCTAGAAAAAATTAAAATATCGTTACAGAAAAGTATTTAAAATTGAACAAACTACATTTTAAAGCACAGTCGTTTTTTGAAACTTTAAAATTACGCTCAGGACAAACGCTCAAACTTGGAATTTGACTGATTGGTCAATTTTCCACAGTTGCTAAAAGTGGAAAAAACTTGAAGCACAATTTTTTTTATCCAGAAAATAATGATGACAAGTTGTTTCTAATATCAATGATTGTATTTGCAATTTTTTTCAGAATTTTTAAAAAATTAAAATATTCATCAAAAAATCTCAATTCTGGTAACGGGTAGGTAATTTCACTAAAAAAAACTAATTTTCTCAAAAAATCTAAAAAAATCACAAACACTCTTACTTATATTAGAAACAATTAAAGATATTTGTTTTGCCCAAAAAAACAAAATGTAACCAACTATTTTCATTTTTAAAAACAACTGAAAAGTAACCAACCCACAAAAATCCAACTTTGAGCGTTTGTATAAAGCACATTTTTGAAGCTTTGAATATCAACTAGGACTCAAATTAAAGCAAATTTAATCTTTAATCAATTTATTTTCAAATGAATTTATTCTAAGGGTTGGTTTACGAAATACAGCTAGTTAAACGCAAAAAGTGAAAACAGTTAAAAAATAACTTCTTCCAGAAAATGCTAATTTACAAAGATGTTTGTTAGAAAAAAAATAAATATTGTAAGAGAAAAGTATTTAAAATTAAACAAGCTTCATTTTAAAGCACAGTCGTTTTTTAAAACTTTAAAATTACGCTCAGGACAAACGCTCAAAGTTGGAATTTGACTGGTTGGTCAATTTTCCACAGTTACTAAAAGTGGGAAAAACTTGATGCGTAATTTTTTTATCAAGGAAATAATTATCACAAGTTGTTTCTCATATCAATAATTGCGTGTGTAATTTTTTTCCGAATTTAAAAAAAATCAATTTTTTTTCGAAAAATCACTATTTTCGTAAGGGGTAGGTATGGAAATTTAACCAAAAAAACAATTTTTTTATAAAAATCTGAAAAAAATCACAATCACTTTTACTTGTATTAGAAACAATTAAAAATATTTGTTTAGCTCAAAAAAATTAAATGTAACCAACTTTTTCCACTTTTTAAAACAACTGAAAACTAACCAACCCACAAAAATCGAACTTTGAGCGTTTCTACAAAGCACATTGTTAAAGCTATGAATATCAATTAGAACTCAAATTAAAGAAAATTTAATCCTTAATCAATCTTGTTTCAAATGAATTAAATCCGATGGTTGGTTTACGAAATACAGGCAGTTAAATGCAAAAAGTGAAAACAGTTATAAAATAACTTCTTCCAGAAAATGCTAATTTAGAAAGATATTGGCTAAAAAAAAAAATAAAATATCGTCACAGAAAAGTATTTAAAATTGACAAGCTTCATTTTAAAGCACAGTCGTTTTTTGAAACTTTAAAATTACGGTCAGGACAAACGCTCAAAGTTCGAATTTGACTGATTGGTCAATTTTCCACATTTACTAAAAGTGGCAATAACTTGATGCGCAATTTTATTATCAGGGAAATAATGATCACAAGTTGTTTCTTATATCAATAATTGCATCTGTGATTTTTTTCAGAGTTAAAAAAAAAAAATTTATAGAAAAATCACAATTTTCGTATGGAAATTGTACCAAAAAAACAAACTTTTTCAAAAAATCTGAAAAAAATCACAAACACTCTTACTTATATTAGAAACAATTAAAGATATTTGTTTTGCCCAAAAAAACAAAATGTAACCAACTTTTTAGACTTTTAAAAACAACTGAAAAGTAACCAACCCACCAAAATCCAACTTTGAGCGTTTCTACAAAGCACATTTTTGAAGCTTCGAATATTAACTAGAACTCAAATTAAAGCAAATTTAATCCTCAATCGATTTATTTTCAAATGAATTTAATCTAATGGTTGGTTTACGAAATACAGCCAGTTAAACGCAAACAGTGAAAACAGTTAAAAAATGACTTCTTCCAGAAAATGCTAATTTAGAAAGATATTTGTTAGAAAAAATCAAATATTGTAAGAGAAAAGTATTTAAAATTGAACAAGCTTCATTTTAAAGCACAGTCGTTTTTTAAAACTTTAAAATTACGCTCAGGACAAACGCTCAAAGTTGGAATTTGACTGGTTGGTCAATTTTCCACAGTAACTAAAAGTGGAAAAAACTTGATGCGCAATTTTTTTATCAAGGAAATAATTATCACAAGTTGTTTCTTAAATCAATAATTGCATCTGTGATTTTTTTCAGAATTTAAAAAAAAATCAATTTTTATTCGAAAAATCACTATTTTCGTAAGGGGTAGTAGGTATGGAAATTTAACCAAATAAACAAATTTTTTTATAAAAATCTGAAAAAAATCACAATCACTTTTACTTGTATTAGAAACAATTAAAAATATTTGTTTAGCTCAAAAAAATTAAATGTAAGTAACGTTTTCCACTTTTTAAAACAACTGAAAACTAACCAACCCACAAAAATCCAACTTTGAGCGTTTCTACAAAGCACATTTCTAAAGCTTTAATTATCAATTAGAACTCAAATTAAAGAAAATTTAATCCTTAATCAATCTTGTTTCAAATGAATTAAATCCGATGGTTGGTTTACGAAATACAGCCAGTTAAATGCAAAAAGTGAAAACAGTTATAAAATAACTTCTTCCAGAAAATGCTAATTAAGAAAGATATTTGCTAGAAAAAAATAAAATATCGTTACAGAAAAGTATTTAAAATTGAACAAGCTTCATTTTAAAGCACAGTCGTTTTTCGAAACTTTAAAATTACGCTCAGGACAAACGCTCAAAGTTCGAATTTGACTGGTTGGTCAATTTTCCAGATTTACTAAAAGTGGAAATAACTTGATGCGCAATTTTATTATCAGGGAAATAATTATCACAAGTTATTTCTTATATCAATAATTGCATGTGTGATTTTTTTCAGAGTTAAAAAAAATAAAATTTTTATAGAAAAATCACAATTTTCGTAAGGGGTATGGAAATTTTACCACAAAAACAAACTTATTTAAAAAATCTGAAAAAAATCACAAACACTCTTACCTATATTAGAAACAATGAAAGATATTTGTTTTGCCCAAAAAAACAAAATGTAACCAACTTTTTAGACTTTTAAAAACAACTGAAAAGTAACCAACCCACCAAAATCCAACTTTGAGCGTTTGTATAAAGCACATTTTTGAAGCATTGAATATCAACTAGGACTCAAATTAAAGCAAATTTAATTTTTAATCAATTTATTTTCAAATGAATTTATTCTAATGGTTGGTTTACGAAATACAGCTAGTTAAACGCAAAAAGTGAAAACAGTTAAAAAATAACTTCTTCCAGAAAATACTAATTTAGAAAGATGTTTGTTAGAAAAAAATAAATATTGTAAGAGAAAAGTATTTAAAATTAAACAAGCTTCATTTTAAAGCACAGTCGTTTTTTAAAACTTTAAAATTACGCTCAGGACAAACGCTCAAAGTTGGAATTTGACTGGTTAATCAATTTTCCACAGTTACTAAAAGTGGAAAAAACTTGATGCGCAATTTTTTTATCAAGGAAATAATTATCACAAGTTGTTTCTTATATCAATAATTGCATCTGTGATTTTTTTCAGAATTTAAAAAAAAATCAATTTTATTCGAAAAATCACTATTTTCGTAAGGGGTAAGTAGGTAAGGAAATTTAACCAAAAAAACATTTTTTTTATAAAAATCTGAAAAAAATCACAATCACTTTTACTTGTATTAGAAACAATTAAAAATATTTGTTTAGCTCAAAAAAAATAAATGTAACCAACTTTTTCCACTTTTTAAAACAACTGAAAACTAACCAACCCACAAAAATCCAACTTTGAGCGTTTCTACAAAGCACATTTCTAAAGCTTTGAATATCAATTATAACTCAAATTAAAGTAAATTTAATCCTTTATCAATTTCTTTTCAAATAAATTCAATATAATGGTTGGTTTACGAAATACAGCCAGTTAAATGCAAAAAGTGAGAACAGTTATAAAATAACTTCTTCCAGAAAATGCTAATTTAGAAAGATATTTGCTAGAAAAAAATAAAATATTGTTACAGAAAAGTATTTAAAATTGAACAAGCTTCATTCTAAAGCACAGTCGTTTTTTGAAACTTTAAAATTACGCTCAGGACAAACGCTCAAAGTTCGAATTTGACTGGTTGGTCAATTTTCCACATTTACTAAAAGTGGAAATAACTTGATGCGCAATTTTATTATCAGGGAAATAATTATCACAAGTTGTTTCTTATATCAATAATTGCATCTGTGATTTTTTTCAGAGTTAAAAAAAAATAATTTTTTTATAGAAAAATCACAATTTTCGTAAGGGGTAGGTATGGAAATTTTACCAAAAAAACAAACTTTTTCAAAAAATCTGAAAAAAATCACAAACACTCTTACTTATATTAGAAACAATTAAAGATATTTGTTTTGCCCAAAAAAACAAAATGTAACCAACTCTTTAGATTTTTAAAAACAACTGAAAGGTAACCAACCCACCAAAATCCAACTTTGAGCGTTTGTATAAAGCACATTTTTGAAGCTTTGAATATCAACTAGGACTCAAATTAAAGCAAATTTAATCTTTAATCAATTTATTTTCAAATGAATTTATTCTAATGGTTGGTTTACGAAATACAGCTAGTTAAACGCAAAAAGTGAAAACAGTTAAAAAATGACTTCTTCCAGAAAATGCTAATTTAGAAAGATGTTTGTTAGAAAAAGATTAAATATTGTAAGAGAAAAGTATTTAAAATTGAACAAGCTTCATTTTAAAGCACAGTCGTTTTTTAAAACTTTAAAATTACGCTCAGGACAAACGCTCAAAGTTGAAATTTGACTGGTTGGTCAATTTTCCACAGTTACTTAAAGTGGAAAAAACTTGATGCGTATTTTTTTTATCAAGGAAATAATTATCACAAGTTGTTTCTCATATCAATAATTGCATCTGTGATTTTTTTCAGAATATAAAAAAAAATAAAATTTTTATCAAAAAATCAGATTCAATGTTAGATGTTTTATTTATAATTTTACAAACAAGATTATCTTAAAATATTACAATATTTTTACTAAATCTTAACTATGACACGATTTTTTATACAAAACAGTTGAGGTATTTTTCAAGGAAATATTTAATATATTTTGTTTCAATTTTTCGAAAAGCAAGAAAATCATCAGATTTTGAGGTAATCTGATGATTTTTTCAGCCTATTTTCTGTATTTTTTTAGATATTCCTTTTGTTTTTTTTTTTTAATTCAATTTGTAGCTGTAAACGAGTGTTTTCCACTCCCAGACTAAGCATGAAGTAAAATTTCGATTTTAGAAAAGCCCCGTGAAAATTTGTCGAGGGTCGCGCAGCGACCCGAGACAAATTTTCTGGGCTTTTCTAAACTCGAAATTTTACTTCATGCGCCACGCGTATTAAACACTGATTTCAAGTGAGGTTCAAATATACATAAGTTTCACAGTGTTTTAGTGTTTTATACGCGTGGCGCATGAAGTAAAATTTCGAGTTTAGAAAAGCCCAGAAAATTTGTCTCGGGTCGCTTCAAATTGAATTCTTTTAAACTTAGCGATCATTTGATCTTGAATTCGAAGAGAAAGTCGAAGGAATGCTGTTATCGGGGTGGACGCTCAATTTCCGGCCGATTCCAGGAAGAATAACAACCCCCTTTGCATACCGCTTCACCCCCCGCTACGAGTTCGAAAGATGTGCCCTCAGAAGTAGAAGAAAACATTCGCATTCAAACCGTTGAACTGTTAAGAGCTATTTTGTATATATTTTACCGTTTTGTAAAAAGTTGTAAATATAACTTATTTTCGTGAATTAATTGTGGAGCTTCGCGTTTTTATTTAAATTTCAACTAGCTCGCTTACAACGAGCACTGGTCAATCCCAACAGTTGCTTTTGGTTGAAAATGCAACCGAGTTATGGCGGTTTGAAAAATCGGTATTTTTGGTTCATTTTTATGTGGTGCGTTTTTTGCCGAGTATATAATATATATATAATATAATATAATATAGAATGTCGGTGGGGTGGATGGCAGCTAAAAGAGTGGTGAAAATGGAGAGACGGATGTATGAGATGGGTGAAGAGAGAGTGGCGAGGGAAGCGTGGGTTATGTGTTACAGGGAATGGGTAAAGAATGAGGGTGTGAGATGGATGAAGGAAAGAGGGATGCTATATAGAAAGGCCGGGTGGTCATCGATACTGGTAGAGCAAAAGCTGTCCCAGGGGCAGAAAATAGAAGAAAAGGTAGCGGAAATCCTAGCTAATGTAGAGCTGCAAGAAAGGCAACAAAAAATTGCTAATAGCAAGACGTGTCCGAGGTACAAGGTAGTACAAGTTTGTACGGGACCACCGCGGTACATGTTTCGATTGAATGGGAATGATGTGAAAGTGCTAGCGAGGTTTAGATGTGGAAACGAGGAGAAAGCTAATAAGGTTTGGATGGGAGAAGAGTTTGGGAAATGTGTGTACTGTAAGAAAGAGAAAGGATGAGTAAGAGAGAAAGACGAATGTCCAGAGAAGAGTGTTTGAGCGAGAGTGGAAAGGGGATTGAGTTATGTAAAAAGTTGCGAGGGTGGAAGTCAGGGAGAGGTAGATAAATGGACGCGGAAAGGGTTATGCGAGGAGAAATTTACGTTATTTATTTATGATATTTGTTTTAAGTATTTTTGTTTTTTTTATTTTTGTATATACTGCAATGGGTGTAATGGGTACTCAATTGAATGCCAAATAAAGGTTTTTTTTTTTATTTATTTATTTTTTATTTATTTTGTTTTTATTTATTTTTTTTTTATTTTTTATTTTTTGTCAGCATTTATTTTGATAAATATATTATATAATAAATGTTGTCTTATATATATAGTTGTTGTTGTTGAAAAAGTATACTGTTAAACTCGCATATAATGGCTATTAATCACTCGAACGACTTGCTCCACTCGCCTACAGCCCCGTTTGTTCCGCAAACATCGTTCTCATGATTATAACTATCATTATATGCTCGTTGTACATTATACTATTAAAAAAAATAAGGTATTACTCGATAGCCCTTTTCATTGAAGACTTTTAATACAGTCGCCCCCAGGGGCTCAAAAAGTTGACACTTCTTCGATAAAGTTTTTGACATGTTTGGGCTATGGCCAGGGTTAGTAGTAGTTGTAATTACTCTTTAAACTCTTTAACAAAATTTGTAGAAAATTAAGCTTATTATAGGTTTTGTCTACAAAACTTTTTGGTAAAACTTCAACTAGTAAATCGCTAGAACTACGTTCGTGTGGAACTACTTGCGAATACCAAGCTAAAACCTTTCTACTTTCTACTGGCTGGTTGCTGAAATCGGAACTTAAAAAAAATAAGTTTTGTCTAATAAACTTTATAGTAAAATGACAATTTTCTCGCAACAGAACGGTGCGCAGATTACACCAGCATTTTAAAAGATTTTTTTGTATTAATAATTTTTAGCAACTACATAAGAATTACCATAAATGTTATAACAGCCAAAAGAAAAAAGTAATATATCGGACACTTTTTTCTCATTAATCACTTGGTAAAACATTTTAAAATATAATGGTTTGTAAATTAAATTCACTTGGTTTTGTTTCACTTATATGTATTTTATTTTCTACTAGTTTCGGCTTAATGCCATTATCAAGAATGATGTACAAATGGATTTGTTTGGGAATATATACAGTTTTAAGTTTTAGGTTTTATTGGGTAATAAGGGCATTTAATATCGGGGAATTCCAAAGGTCTTCGTTGTCGTTGACCACATTTTTACTTGCCTTTATGGCTTTTGAAATTTCTAAACCATCCCGGTAGTTAAGCGTTAATCCCTTATTACCTGTATGCAGAATTTTTAAATCGTTTGAAGAAAAATAGTGATTAGATGTGATACAGTGCTTAGAAAAACCGGTGGTTTGTTTTTTATTCTCTATGTCTTTTTTATGCTCTTTTAACCTGATATCAAAAGAAGAAAAAAGTAATCAATTTTAGTGATGGATTTAACCAATTAACACAATCTAAAACCAATATAAATGATTTAATTATCCTTTAGTAAACAATTTTCTGAACATAATTAAACTCCAGAAATAGCATTCATTACTTTATTTATTTATTTATTCTTACGGGTGGCCAATTACATAGCAAAAATAACATATACATATAATAAAAAATACAATAATACAACAATACAAGAACATTACTTATGAGTTAAAATCTAAAACTACACGACACGTACGCTTAAAATACTTCAGATTAACTCCGAACATATCAATTAAATTATAATATTTGTTAACATTATATATTAAGTAATTACGAGGGCTATTAAAACCGAATACCGATTTGTGAAATTCACAAGCAAGAAGTTGCTGATGCCGCGTTGCATGTCTGGGGATAAAAAATGATAAAGATGACAATACATCCGAGCAATCGATTAGATTGTTAAATAAGCGATAAGCAAAACAAAGCGAAGAATAAATTCTTCGTTTATATAGAGGAAGGATATCAAGATATTTGAGCATCATATCAAAATTGTCATAATATAAATGACAACGAGAACAAATAAGATTAACCATTTTCTTTTGGACGTGCTCAATGCTATTGATATGACATTTGTAATTAGGGGACCATACGATGGAGCAATAATCATTCTATCAAATTGAATTAACCACCAATTACGTGTTGAATACCTCAACAAAACAAACCATAATCTCATTTTTTCATAACAAACCTTACTCAGAGTACATAATACACTCGTCATTAAACTGAATTGGATCGCAGAGTCCATCTCTGTTTGTGGTAAACACCTCGGAATCGTACCGTCTTGCGGTTTGCGGTAATGGCCAAGGATTAAATAAGTTATACTCGTAAATTGTATCTATATCCACGGTACGTGCATCTGGTCAGTTAGTTGTACACTTTTACGAGGTAAATAACGCTGAACGCTCTTAAAATATCCGCGAATTAGCTGAGATATAAACGTAGTTAAGCAATCTCACTCTGAGCACATATTTTCTGCTTACGAGATGTTCCAGGTAAAATATATACTTTGAGTTGAAAATTATATATTATGCTTGCTTAGGTGAAACGGAATAAAAATAGAATGCCTAGATTATGGAGGTAAATAGAGTGATTACATATAGTTAAAGGCAAAAAGCGCATTGCTTTAGAAATGATTAGTTAGTATTCAAATTTGATTAGTATTTATTTAACTGGTAAGATGTGACAAAGGGAAGTCATAAAAACATATACACTGCGTTTTGTTTAAGTATGGCCATGGGAATTTACATAATAAAAAATGAACTCCATGTTAACTTTTGTTGTCGTACATACAGAGAGTTTTATGTAACACCGAACATTTTCATAAAAAGATTTTTTCTTTTAAATATACATATGTATACGTCGCACATTTTTCGACGTTCGGTTTATTAAAAGAATTTAATTTGAAGCTTTAAACGAGTGTTTTCCACTCCCAGGCTAAGCATGAAGTAAAATTTCGAGTTTAGAAAAGCCTGAAAATTTGGTTTGGTCGCGTAGCGCGAAGCGCGGAGCGGCCAAACCAAATTTTCAGGCTTTTCTAAACTCGAAATTTTACTTCATGCGCCACCGGTACGCAACACTGATTCAATGTAATGTTTAGCGGTGTGTTTTAAACTTCGTAATATGTCAGTGTTTTGTACCGGTGGCGCATGAAGTAAAATTTCGAGTTTAGAAAAGCCTGAAAATTTGGTTTGGTCGAGCGACCAAACCAAATTTATAGGCTTTTCTAAACTCGAAATTGATTTCTGTAAAACTTTGTACAAATTCTTTTTATTATTTGACATTTCGCAATACAATCGCGACAAAACAAAAGCATACTACTGGCCTACTAAGATTCAATTGCGACTTATGCGCGCATTATTCCCTGCATAAATGCAATAAAATAATTTGAAAACTACTTGCTTTAGGAGTATAATTTTATAATACTTTTTTGTAGGAAATTTTCCCCCCCATCGTACCATGTGAAAAAAAATTGGGTCATTCCATTTAAAAAAATTGAATTACTAGATATTGAAGAGGGCACTTAGATATTGACATTTTAAGAACACTTATTTTGAAAATTGACAGTTTCCAAATAATTCACTCATAGAGGCGTCCTCTAGGTACAAGTAGAGATATAAATCACATTTTTATCTTATTCTTAAGAAAAGTTACAGACAGATTTCAAGATGCCTTTTAGAGGTCAGAATTTTAGAAATATATTTTTTTCTTGAAAACTATAAGAGATAAGTGTACATATGTTCGAATAAAATATGTTGCAATTCAAACGAGAAACCCAAAAAATTAGGGTGTTCCATTTAAAATAACAAACTTGGTGCTACTTCCGGTGGAACCGGAAGTGATATAAAGTTGAAAATATTTCACATGAGGAGAGCTGATTCAACTATATGACAAGGATTTTTTTCAAATTTTTAGTGCAACGGCAACGCCATAAACTTTTAACGAACGGTTTAGCGTAGACACCCTGTATAGGTATAAAATTTGTAAAATAAACATAACATTTTAAAAGTAAATATAATTTCAGTCTGATCACGTGTGTATATTTTATTAATAAATCTAAAACAAAAGACGATAAAGAACGAACATAATTAGCCAATAAAGTCGAAACAAAAAATGCCAGACTCCCTTAATCGGACGCCTTATGCAAATCGTTGTGATTTCTCGTGCGATCCAATCGGTGATTCCGTTTCACACAAGGCGGCAAATTGAGGCGATTTAAAGGCTAATTTCGAGGCATTAAATCGATGCCCGCAATTTAGTTCCCGACGATAATCGTGCCCCTTTGCCTCATTAGTACCACAACGACCAATAACACTACCAACACCACTTTATAAGATAACAAAAGTACTCGGGATTTACATCTCAATTCGATTTTTCTTGTCCACATAATTAAGAGTATTTAATTGATTTGAACTTTCAGTGCTATATTTTTTTATTATACTTCCAGTATTATATTTCAAATAGTTTTCTTGATTGTGAGCTATGAAATCCTGTTAAACTTATCTCAAATTCGAAGTGAACTAACTGTGAATTACTAAACGTAAAAGTAAAGATTTGCGTGAAAACGTAGAGTCTGTATTTTGACATTAATAATCGTTCAGGTGTATGTAGTCATAGACATAATCGAATATGATCGTTGGAATCATTATATAATCGAATTATTACTTTCTTTTATGTGGATTCAAATCAAGTTACCCTTCGATTAAATAATGATTGCATCGATTATATCTATCACTGGGCGTATGCAAAGATATGCTTTTACTGAAACAACCTACTCCAAACATAAAGGTATTTAAATTGACACTCTGTATTCTATCTTTGGAATTAAAAAAAAGTTACTGTAGGGATGATAAATATCCATTGAAACAACTACTTCCCGTGCAAATACACCTCCGGATATTGAATTATATAATGAAATATTTAAAATCTTATTTAATTTGATTTGTTGTAACAACTTCTCCCCTTGCAAATTCACCTCCGGATATTGAATTATACAATGACATATTTAAAATCTTATTTAATTTGTTTTGTTACAACAAATCAAATTAAATAAGATTTGAAATATTTCATTGTATAATTCAATATCCGGAGGTGTATTTGCACGGGAAGTAGTTGTTTAGTAAGTAAGTAAGTAAGTTTTTATTTCCAATTTAAATGAATACATTCCTGGATGAGTCAATATTGTTGCAGTATATTAGTATGCATATAAAAATGAATATATTAGTAATTGGTAGCTTAATGTAATGTTAGTAAAGAAACTGACAAACAAAAAGTGCATATATATAAGTAAAAAAAGACAATGTAACATACAAATTAAAACTTAAGACTAAGGTGTATAACATTTTAAAAATTACTGTATAGAGTAAAATGATATACGTAATAAATACAGGCATAAGAATTACATATAGGAACACATAACACATTGCAAATAGGACAGAACAATTTATACAAGTTAAAACTTAAATATAACGTGTAAAACATATTAAAATTAAGTGTAGATATAAAATAATATTATATAACTGACA
Organism: Philonthus cognatus; assembly: GCA_932526585.2. Lineage (NCBI taxonomy): Eukaryota > Metazoa > Arthropoda > Insecta > Coleoptera > Staphylinidae > Philonthus > Philonthus cognatus. Next base: position 63,030,540 of record OW052248.1, on the reverse strand, counting down.
AAAAAAAAATAAATTGCGTACTGGGACAGTTATTTACATGTTTTAAAGATCTTTAAGATAGTCTTCATATTCTGTAACAGTATAGAAAGAATTTTCTTCTATTATTCGTTTCAATGGATATTTATCGTCTTAAGTTGTCTTGTTAATTAAGACATTGTTTGCAGTTTCACGAATAGTTTTTTCGTAATTATATATATTATGTTTAAAGTGTGCAAACTATAAGAAGCGTAAGCTTATTTTCTCGAATTCAAATAGTTTTAAATTTGAATTTATCTTACTGTAGGGATATTTATACAAAATAGATTAATATTTTCCCACTAGGGAAACACTTTTAAAGTATACAACTAATCTTCATTGAAAAAATTAGATAATATCTACAAAACAACTTTCTCATTTTATGAATATTCTTTCTCTACAATCCGTCTTTTCGAATTTAGTTTTTTTTTACTACTTATATATACTACTACAAATTTATTACAGTACCTTACGCCATACTTTATTTACATTAAACCCATATTTGTTCTAACGCTCCATAATAAATACCAAACATACCAGCAAGAACGCCTAAAAACGACCGCTGATAAAAATCGGACAATAAATATTCCGTAATCCAACCAACTCCTCGCTATGTGTACCGTGTTTATGATATTTTTCCATATTTATCGGAATGTGGCGTGATTAGATCAAATTACCAGCAGTGCCGTTTTGTTTTCTGTTTTCTGTCTTCTGTTAGCATTGTCTTATTACTGAAAAGCACGTCAGCTCGCGGCCATGCCTGCCAACGTAAATTACCTGAAGCAGGCAACAGTGCGTAAACACAAATCACCGGATTAATGTCGGATAACTAAAGTTTCCACAACTTAAACACTCATTTTAATAACTGGTAATTCTGTGTACTTGACTGAGATAGGCTTTGCTATTTATAGAGACAAAACGTTTGTTATAAGTGATGTAAATTATTAAATGGAATGGTTTAGAGCAGGGGTTCCCAAAGTTGACTGGACTCCGACCCATCTAACAAAAACTTAAAAAGTTGCGACTCACCTATTGGCTGCTCTAGAGAAAAGGGGGCATAAATACTGGTAATGCTCAGTCGTGAATTGCGGAACTACTTAAATTGTACTGAAGTTCCAAAAACAGTCACTATGGAAAAAGTGTTACCAATATCAACGAGGACTGAAAACTTAAATGTATTTATATTTTTTATTTAATACTTAAATAACCTACAAACAGTTTATTTCAATGGGAAAGATGTATTTGTTTTCTATTTTTTGTCATTACAGTTTTAGCAACAATTTCAATTTTAGTTACTTTTAATCGCAGTGAGTTTGATACGTCCAATTTATTTCGGTATTTAGTTTGAATGTTAACCATAGCCGAAAATCCGGCCTCATATAGGTTTGAGGAGGACTTTCATAGCTTCATCAAATAGGCAAGGATAGTTCCCAGAAACCGAGAGCCAGAATTTCGTTAATTGCTTGCGATTATTTTTCAGTGATGTATCTTCTAATATAATCGATATTTGTTTTTGAGTTTCGTGAAGAGTATAATCATAAATAATTAACACTGTTGTATCCTTTCTTCACACTTTATTTTCTAATGGTTAAATATACACACACCGGCAAAATTAAAGGAACGGATACAACATTTAATTTTATTCATAAAATTTCTTATTTTACTGGCTAGATCTAGACGGCGTCGCATTTCCAACTACCATATGTCATTTTTTAAAACATTAGTTAAAACTTGAGACTTGTAATTACATGTTGACATCTCTTTAAGTTGTATAGTATTGTGTTAATTGTTGCCTTACATTTGAAACGCGTGTTTTCTTTGGACAAAAGTTCGTATTTTTTAATAAGTTATCGTTCGAATTTGTTTTTTTTATTTACAATCGTCAATTTGGTTATCAACCAGTTAATAATGGGTGATTTAGCACCGACTGATATCGCTAGGGCAATAGAAATGATCGAAAATGGTCGGACCTTCCGAGAGGTTGCCCAAATGTTTGGAAAATCAAAATCAACGATCCATCGCAGTGTTACCCGTTGGAGACAGACTGGTTTGTATGTCAGAAGACGAGGTCAGGGTAGAAAAGGGTCAACCACTGCCATAGATGATCGATTTATAGCGTTGCAAACACTGCGAAACAGACGTCAAACTGCAGTTCAAACAAGAAACGTACTGGAAGAAGTTCGTGGAACCAATATAAGTGAACGTTCAGTAAGAAGAAGACTTAAAGAAGTTGGTTTGAAGTCGTATGTGCCAATAAAAGCCCCAAAACTTAAGAGAGGACATCGAGTAGCGCGACTAGACTTCGCTCGAGAATACCAGCATTGGAATAATGACCAATGGGCTCATGTTTTGTTTACGGATGAGAGCCGTTTCTGCGTAAATTCGATTGACGGTAGGGAAAGATTGTATCGACGTCAAGGAGAACAAAATGCACCATTTAATTTTACTCCTGCTGTCTCTTTTGGTGGAGGCTCAGTTATGGTATGGGGCGGCGTATGTTTAGGGGCACGCACAGAGTTGGTGGTGATTCAGGCGGCACTTTAAATGCGGATTGGTGCATTAGGGATATCCTGCAAGACCATGTGATACCTTTCGCTCCACATATTGGGGAAAATTTTGTCTTAATGCAAGACAATGCTCGTCCGCACGTCGCTCGCTGTGTAATTGCCTATTTAAACCAAATGGGTATAACAAAAATAAATTGGCCAGCATGTTCTCCGGACCTGAATCCGATTGAACATGTCTGGGACATACTAGGTAGACGACTTAGGTCAAGAATTCCTGCTGTCCAAAACACAGAAGAAGTGAAAGCTGCTTTAATTGAAGAATGGGATAATTTGCCTCAAGAAATGATCGACGGCGTCATCAGAAGTATGGGAAGGCGGATGACTGCAGTCTTAAGGGCTCGTGGAGGCAATACACGATATTAAAAAAATAATATATTTAATTTCTCTTATTTATTACATGTTTAAACAAAGTCAAAGTGTATAATTCTTCTAGAGCAAAAACGCTACTTTTTGGTTTATTTTTTTAAGAGGTTTCACAATGGCACATAGCTTTGCAAAAGGAACTGCTATTAGTTAGTTTACCTTGGTTGTACGACATGCCGCTGAAATTGCCCAAAAAAAAGTTGCACGGAGAAAAAAATATCGAATTTATCTGCGTTCCTTTAATTTTGCCGGTGTGTATATATTTCAAGTGCTAAGCACTCATTTTCAATTGAAAATGAGTGCTTAGCACTTGAAATATATATCTAACCATTAAAAAATAAAGTGTGAAGAAAGGATACAACAGTGTTAATTATTTATATCTTCTGATAAATCAAAGAGCTCTTCACTTGCTTTTGTCGACATATTAGTTGGTAGTTTGTCCTGAAATGGGTTACAACTCCAATTCGACGTTTCGAGCTTCTTCATCTCTTTCCCGAAATAGGTGTGAAAGTTATTTCTTAACAATGATAAATGAGTGGACATTGCAGAGAGTACGTTCATCTTTGGCTGCACTTGGTTTTCTACAATAAAGGTTTCAAGTGTTTCAAAACAATCATATTTACCATTCTTAATACAACTCTCCCACAAAATAAGCTTTTTCATGAACGCTCGAATTTTATCGCGAACTGCAAAAATGTCGAATCCGTTTGAACCTTGCAGATACAAGTTGAGTTCGTTTAACTTTGAAAAAATATCCGCCAAATATGTTAACTTGAAAACGAATTCTTCGTCCAGTAGATCAATATTGTAATGTATTTCACGAATTGAATTGAATGTATTATTATTTGAGTTGAGAGTTTTTGTGGCTACAAAAAAACCCGCCAGATTTGGCGCAGGTTTGCGAGCCACAGGAGTGTTGTCCCGACCGTCGGAGAATAAAGTTTGAGTTAAGCAGAAACGGCGTTTTAATCGTGTATGTGAGAGAACCCTTCAAAATATTTTGTATGTCCATCTCGGCCTCACGGACATAACAAATATATTCTGTTTTTTCTTCTAAGTAAATTGTTACTTCATTCCGTAGTTCCACTAATCGTGTCAGTACTTTCCCCCTGGATAACCAACGTACCTCCGTATGGAGAAGAAGAGATGTATGAAGACTACCCATTTCTTCACACAGCTTTTGAAACAAGCGTGCTTGTAAGGGCCTTGTTTTAATATAATTTACAATTTTTACAGCTGTATTTAGCACAGTTTTTAAATCATCGGGTAATGCTTTTGAAACCAGTGCTTCTCTGTGAAGGCTACAATGAGTCCACAAAGCACAGGGACTTTCTTCCAGAACTCTTGTAACCACACTGCTATTTCTCCCGCACATAGCCCGCGCACCGTCAGTGCATATACCGACGCAGTTCTTCCATTCTAAACCTTTTTCTTTTATATGGGAATCAATTGAATTGAAAATGTCTTCGCCCGTTCCGCGACTAATTGGCTTGCAGAACAAAATATCTTCATGCACGTCGTCTTGCCATATATAACGCACAAAAACAAGTAGTTGAGACAGGCCTTGACCGTCGCTAGACTCATCTAGTTGTACTACCAACTACTCTTCGTATTAATTCATCTTCTGCCCACTCAGCCATTTCGTCAATTCGTCGTGCAACAGTGTTATTGGATAGTAGTATGCGCTCGATTTCTTTTACTTCTTTTTCGCCAAACATGGCTCCAACAGCATCTTCAATTGATGGCAAGACTAAGTCTTCGCCAATGGTATGAGGTTTTCCCGCTCTGGCAATCCTCAAGCTAATGAGGTACGAGGTATATACAGCATTTTTATTAATATTAATAAAATGCGAAACAATATTTTTTGAAGATTTCATATCCAACAATTTTCTTTGAAAAAAGTCTACTGGCTTGTTTTTAAAATGAGAATGCTTAGTTTATTATATGACGCGTTAACTTACTTGAACGCAAACTTTCGTTCGCTAATATTTCGTAGCAAATCACGCATTGAGGACGCGGACTAACGTGTCATGATTCCAAGTGAATCCTAATTTCGAATATTCAAAGTCATATTTTCGTACAACTTTCCGGCGCTTCGTTTTATGTGAACTCGTTGAGGGAGCTTGGAAGTCAGATTCAGTGATACTTTTGTCACGTAACATAGCATCTTCTGTCTTTTCTTTACTTTGTTCGTAATCAACTGGCGGCACCGCCGCCGCGGCGACGTAGTTTTTGCTCCGCGTTTCAACCACTTGTCCATGATTATCTTCAAATGTTAATAATTGTTTTAAAAAAAAATACAATGGCGTACGGTAAACAATACAACACACACGCGAAACGAAACCTCACAAAAACAAAAGACGTCCGACTCGCAATCACGGCGGCAGCACAGCCCCCGCCCGCACTCTCCTCTCCCGCACCTTTCCTCTGATTGGCTCTGACAGTCCCTCATCGGTGATGCTAACCGGGAAAGTAAGAGGGGATAGGCTTCCCCACCAAGCTTTAACCTAAGCTTTACCACTTCTCACAACTTAAAATAAAACCTCTAGAGTGCCATGAAAAATATTGTAGGTTGGCAACTCTGAAATTTTACATTATAATTATTATGCCTGACGTTTTATACAGAGAGTTTTATGTAACACCGAACATTTTCATAACGAGAATTTTTTTTTAAGTATCCATATGCATTTGTAGCATTAGTTTTAGAATCTATTGCTGTCATTTCTAGTAGATAATTCCATCAAACTACACCAAGCACAAACATCACAAAAGCCATCAAATTTTGCATGTGTGTGTGTTTTGCATGTTTGTGAACCACCCATGGAAATATGTTGGTACCTATAGACCGTCTCGTTTCGAATATCCTTTTGTCATTCAGAATGCGGTTGAATGAATTCAGGGCTGCAGTTATCGCCGCCATCATTAGAGTCATTATCATGCGGCGAACGGCGAACAAAGGACCCACAGTCTGCCCGTCGTGGAACATAGGTGACTAGATAACGCGGTGAGCACGTAAATGGCACACAGGATGGGGGCGGTTGTGCCATAAATTATGCAACACCGGTGCTGAGCCGCGGAGAGGCGATCCCACAATTTAAATACTCAACGAGGTTACGTTACGACTTCGCCAGACACCGGTGTTACTGCTGGCAAGAGCGTAGGCTAAAGTAGATTTACGTGGGGTTTTTATGTTACAGGGTGGAAAAGTGTCGTTTCACCTGATAAGAAAGGAAATTATAGTCTGTTCCATTTAGGAACGCACCGAGGAATAATATACAGTGTGTATCAGCCAAATGGAATAAATTCGATAAAAAAAATATTCGTTGTTTTCTTAAAAGAGGTCAATTTTAAGTTTGAACGAGTGTTTTCCACTCCCAGGTTAAGCATGAAGTAAAATTTCGAGTTTAGAAAAGCCTGAAAATTTGGTTTGGTCGCGTAGCGCGAAGCGCGGAGCGACCAAACCAAATTTTCAGGCTTTTCTAAACTCGAAATTTTACTTCATGCGCCACGCGTATTTAACACTGAAAACACTGAAATATTGTGAACTTCACTTGAAATCAGTGTCTTGTACGTGTGGCGCATGAAGTAAAATTTCGAGTTTAGAAAAGCCTGAAAATTTGGTTTGGCCGCTCCGCGCTTCGCGCTACGCGACCAAACCAAATTTTCAGGCTTTTCTAAACTCGAAATTTTACTTATATATATTTTCATTGCGGCCATAGCTGGAACCACCAATTTGTTAAATTGAATTGTCAATATTTCAAATTAAATTGTAAATCAAATTGAAAATTTAGTATACTTCCTTATAATTATGGAGAATAACCGTGGAATAGGACAGAATTACACAGAACAAGAAAAAGAAAGCTTATTAGAAATTATAAAAGACTTAAACGAGTGTTTCCACTCCCAGGTTAAGCATGAAGTAAAATTTCGAGTTTAGAAAAGCCTGAAAATTTGGTTTGGTCGCGTAGCGCGAAGCGCGGAGCGGCCAAACCAAATTTTCAGGCTTTTCTAAACTCGAAATTTTACTTCATGCGCCACGCGTATTTAACACTGAAAACACTGAAATATTGTGAACAAGTGAACTTCACTTGAAATCAGTGTCTTGTACGTGTGGCGCATGAAGTAAAATTTCGAGTTTCGAAAAGCCTGAAAATTTGGTTTGGCCGCTCCGCGCTTCGCGCTACGCGACCAAACCAAATTTTCAGGCTTTTCTAAACTCGAAATTTTACTTCATGCTTAACCTGGGAGTGGAAACACTCGTTTAAGTCTTTTATAATTTCTAATAAGCTTTCTTTTTCTTGTTCTGTGTAATTCTGTCCTATTCCACGGTTATTCTCCATACTGGGAGCCTGGGAGTGGAAAACACTCGTTTAAGTCTTTTATAATTTCTAATAAGCTTTATTTTTCTTGTTCTGTGTAATTCTGTCCTTTTCCACGGTTATTCTCCATAATTATAAAGAAGTATACTAAATTTTCAATTTGATTTACAATTTAATTTGAAATATTGACAATTCACTTTAACAAATTGGTGGTTCCAGCTATGGCCGCAATGAAAATATATAATTTCGGCCTGTAATCTACTAATTAAATTATTTATTTCTAGAATTGCTATTTACCATGCCTGGCATCAGGTTAGGTTAGGTTAGGTTAGGAATAAATTCGATAAAAAAAATATTCGTTGTTTTCTTAAAAGAGGTCAATTTTAAGTTTGAACGAGTGTTTTCCACTCCCAGGTTAAGCATGAAGTAAAATTTCGAGTTTAGAAAAGCCTGAAAATTTGGTTTGGTCGCGTAGCGCGAAGCGCGGAGCGGCCAAACCAAATTTTCAGGCTTTTCTAAACTCGAAATTTTACTTCATGCGCCACGCGTATTTAACACTGAAAACACTGAAATATTGTGAACAAGTGAACTTCACTTGAAATCAGTGTCTTGTACGTGTGGCGCATGAAGTAAAATTTCGAGTTTAGAAAAGCCTGAAAATTTGGTTTGGCCGCTCCGCGCTTCGCGCTACGCGACCAAACCAAATTTTCAGGCTTTTCTAAACTCGAAATTTTACTTCATGCTTAGCCTGGGAGTGGAAAACACTCGTTTAAGTCTTTTATAATTTCGAATAAGCTTTCTTTTTCTTGTTCTGTGTAATTCTGTCCTATTCCACGGTTATTCTCCATAATTATAAGGAAGTATACTAAATTTTCAATTTGATTTACAATTTAATTTGAAATATTGACAATTCAATTTAACAAATTGGTGGTTCCAGCTATGGCCACATTGAAAATATATAATTTCAGCCTGTAATCTACTAATTAAATTATTTATTTCTAGAATTGCTATTTACCATGCCTGGCATCAGGTTAGATTGATTCTTTTTGTTTACGCGGTTTGCGCGATTTGATTACAAAATTACTTAAACACGATACTTGGGAACAAATTTCTTTATTCACATAAATATGTGCATCGTTAATAATAAAACAAATAGTAACAAATATTTACAAATACAATTAGACAAATTGAACAAAATTAAGTAAAGAAACAAATTAAATTAGGTAAGAAAATATGCACGAAAGATTAAAATGAAATGAAATACACAAGTGAAATTACACATGAAGTTAGGAAATGAATAAAGCAAAGTTTAAGTTGAAGGAACACAGACAAAAAATATAAGTACAAATATGACACAAAAATACAAGTTTCACGTAAAGAAGGAACAACTTACTCGATTCGAAGATGGTGAGAGAATGTTTGAGTTCTTCTCATTGAGGGAAAAAGTTAACACGAAAAATAGAAAAGTAGGGATGAAGGTAGGGGTGAAAGTAGGGATGAAAAGTAACAAGGACAAGAAAAAACACGCCAAATGTAAGAAAGTGATAGAAGAAAAATAGATAGAATTCGAAGAACACAAATTTCGCTTTCCCCAGGGACGCACTTTACGACTCATACCCATAAACTCAAACTCTGGATTATCTCCTAGTGCCCGTCATCGGTCACGTACCCGCGGAACACCATTGTCCGGCTAGAAATTTTGAAGAAAGAGTTTATGGTCTGTTTGGGCGGGATTCAACACGTACTGGCAATAAAGTGCACACCCTGGGTGAAAGCAAGCAATAAAATACGGGCTAAAATATAATTTCTAATTCTAAAAGGGTATTTCAAATTTTACCAAAAGGTTCGCTTTCCCGAAATTAATACGATTATTTATTCGCGCAATTGTTAGGCGCGAACACTTTTCATCAAACAAAAACCGATGAGAAGTTGGCCACGACTTTCCAGCCACGGATTTTTGCGCCTCCACCATCACCCGAATTTCAATGATTAATAAATTATTATTATTCATCAGCAACCACACGTTATTGTTTGCAACAATTATATTCCAGAATAATAAGTATTTGCAGTTTTCGTTAAAAATATCCGAGTAAATTAGTATTTGAAGTCAGTTCATGTATTCAAACATTTTTAAAAAATTCATAACTTCAATTGGCAAAGAAATACATAACATTTCTCATCGGATATGAACTAAGCATACTCTAATTAACAATATTAGGCAATTTTTTTAGAGATGCATGCTTAAATTAAGACTTGGTGCAACTTTAAAACTGATATATATTCCCAGCCACGGATCAGACGCACTGTTTTAGAAAATTCATAACTTCAATTGGCAAAAAAAACATATAATTTTTCATCGGATATGAACTAAGCATACTTTAATTAGAAATATTAAGCAATTTGTTTAGAGATGCACGCTTAAATTGAGACTTGGTGCGACTTTAAAACTGACATATATTTCCAGCCACGGATCGGACGCACTGTTTTAAAAAATGTATAACTTTAATTGGCAAAAAAAAACATATGTATTCTCATCGGATATAAACTAAGCATACTCTAATTAACAATATTAAGCAATTTGTTTAGGGATGCACGCTTAAATTGAGACTTGTGCGACTTTAAAACTGACATATATTCCCAGCCACGGATCGGACGCACTGTTTTAAAAAATTTATAACTTCAATTGGAAAAAAAAAACATATAATTATATACAACCTAATATGCACCCCTCTCTTCAATGCCGTATAAATAGTTTTTAACATGTAATTTTTATTTACTTTTGGTTAGAGAATCACTACTAGATAGTCGAAACTCTAGTCACAGAATTAAGTGCAATCTACAGAGATTAACAAAGTAAAAAACAAATTTCTTAATATTGTTAATTAGAGTATGCTTAGTTCATATTCGATGAGAAATTGTATGTTTTTTCTTGCCAATCGAAGTTATAATTTTTTTAAAACAGTGCGTCCGATCCGTGGCTGGGAATATATGTCAGATTTAAAGTCGCACCAAGTCTCAATTTAAGCGTGCATCTTTAAACAAATTGCTTAATATTGTTAATTAGAGTATTCTTAGTTCATATCCCATGAGAAATTATGTGTTTTCCCTTGCCAATTGAAGTTATGCATTTTTTTAAAACAGTGCGTCCGATCCGTGGCTGGGAATATATGTCAGATTTAAAGTCGCACCAAGTCTCAATTTAAGCGTGCATCTCTAAACAAATTGCTAAATATTGTTAATTTGAGTATGCTTTGTTTATATCCGATGAGAAATTATATGTTTTTTCTTGCCAATTGAAATTATGAATTTTTTGAAACAGTGCGTCCGATCCATGGCTGGAAATATATGTCAGTTTTAAAGTCGCACCAAGTCTAAATTTAAGCGTGCATCTCTAAACAAATTGCTTAATATTGTTAATTAGAGTATGCTTAGTTCATATCCGATAAAAAATGTTATGTTTTTCTTTGCTAATTGAAGTTATGAATTTTTAAAAAATGTTTGGATACATGAACTGACTTCAAATACTAATTTTCTCGGATATTTTTAACGAAAACTGCAAATACTTATTATTCTGGAATATAATTGTTGCAAACAATAACGTGTGGTTGCTGATAAATGATAATAATTTATTAATCATTGAAATTCGGGTGATGGTGGAGGCGCCAAAATCCGTGGCTGGAAAGTCGTGGCCAACTTCTCATCGGTCAAACAAAATATTTCTAATCATAACATTTCAATAGCCTTTACACCTTTTACAAAAAATAGATATAGTATTTTTAAACCGAAAACAAAAATTGCCAGTGCTCACAGATCAGGGATATATAAACTAACTTGTAGCGATTGTAAAGGAGTTATATTGGTCTGGTCAATCTGGTCGTAATTTTAAAATCAGACTCAAGGAGCATCTTAGCTCTTTTCGGCTTAATTTGATTGATAAGTCGTCATTCGCTAGACATATGATTGAAAACAATCATACTTTTGGCGAGGATGTACTGTCAATAATACATTTAGCCGAAAAGGGTCGTAAGATGGACCTCCTGGAGTCCCTGGAAATTCACAGAGCACGCGCTAATCCGGAAATTCCCGTAATAAACGACCAGCTTGACCTAATATACACCCCTATTTTTAAAGCCGTTTTGTAACCGTCATTTTTTCGTATATATACCTGACGAATTGTTTGTTTTAAATTACTTTATGTTTGATAATGACAAGTTAAAGTTGTCGAAACTATAGTCACAATAAAATCCTCAGTTATACAAACAAAGTTAAATGTCTTATTTGTGTAAATAATGATGTATAACGAAGTAGAAGCCTCCACAGTGAACAGTTTAAAATATTTTGTGATAGTAGAATTAATAGTAATTATATCGTGTAATCGTACAGTCATTGTACATTTTTGTGACACTTTAAAATGACTTGATACTGTCGAATTGTGATAGAAAAAATATAAAAAATGAAGTGCTATAATAATATAGATTACCACATAATAACAGTTAAAACATTAATAATATGCAACTATTAGTTCAGTTTAATCAGTTGGACGTTTAATATTGATAACTTTTTAAATTCTTTATTTATTGAAATTATTTTAAAAATTATCAGAAAAGTTGTCCAATACGGAGAATATACGAAATTATTAATTGGATAACTTCAAATCCCCACACTCAAGGATGTGTTGAAGAGCCTCGAAGCGATTAATTAACCATCAGCATTAATTAAATGTGGAATTGACGAGTCGCGAACCGTTGCAGCGAATACCAACGAAGAGACGCGTTAACATCGGATGTCTGCATCTGCATCGATGAATCTGCGTAAAATTTATGCTGCCGCCAGTTATGATTAACAACCGCATTCAGCATTCCTTCCGACGAAAACCCGCGATCCAGAATCTGCTGGAATGGCACGGAATACAAACACGAGGGCGAAATGCCATAAATAAACTAAGGTATATGTAGGTACATACGCAACATCCAACAACAGATATATGTTGATTTACTTCTCGTGTTCCTCTAGCGTAGGTTTACCGATAATTTGCAGCCACTCAGATCATTAAACTCGCATAAAGTATACATCATTTGTGCGTTCCTTTGTCCATAACTAATTCCTCACGCATAACCAACACAGACATTTGTGAATGAAATGTAAAATATTCAACTCATTCCACGAATCATAGCAATGCGATATTTAATTCTGAAAGAAGTCTAGGTAAAAACATCTATATTCTGAAAAAACTATGAGGTATGTAGTGTTGTTTAATTTTTCTCTCACATGGCGGTGCACGTTGCGCATTGTGAGATAAGAGATCCATTGTGGCGTTGGCTCGAACAAATACCTGTTTTAATTTAACCAGTTTGTAATGGATTCAAGAACCGTAAAACAGCATCTATATTGTATTTCATAATAGATCGATGTATTGTTTATAATTATGTTTCCTTTATATCATTGTTAACGGCATTAAGCTGTAATAAATACATTCGCATGAATTATTTACGATTGTAAGAATTGTTTAAATATTTTCATTTGTCTATTATTTTACAGTGGTATTTATCATCAAAACAAATGCAGTAAATCACAAAGAAAAATTGAGTTTGTCAATAGTTTGCAGAATATTTACAAAATATAAAAACGAATTAAAATTAATATCGACTTTCTGCAAAAATGTTTAGTCTCATTTGTCTCAGTGAGACTAAACATTTTTGCTCTCCATTTTTGTCTCCAAATATTCATTGAAGCAACTACTTCTCGTGCTAATACCAGGACAGATATCGAATTTATTGTATAATGCATTTAGCATTATTACATAAAGTAAAAACCACAACCAAAATAACGAAATCGGAGGATTACTGCAGCCGCAGTTATAAACGAAATATGACTACTGGAAATCTAATGGAACTGTGTGAATTTTTAGGTAAATTAAATGTTAAAAATATATGTTATTTAGATGATGTAGATGAATCATTTGAGGAACTAGTTTCAACGCTAATATGGGCCATTGATATAAACTGTCCGGAAAAATCTATCAAGAAAAAACATAATAAAGAATGGATCAATAGAGACATTATAACGGCAAGTAACGAATTGAAAAACATATTTTGGCTACATAAACAGCTGAATGATGGTGTATTTTATCGATCGTATCTTGATAAGGAGAGAGATTATAGGGATCTAATAAAGAAAACAAAGAAAGAATATTCCGGTAATATAATAAACAATGCTGATAACAGGCAACGTAAAGTTTGGAGCATAATAAACAACAATTTAGGGAAATCCAAAAGTACTGAACCCATAATTCTGAAACAAAATGAAATAGAAATACGTGATACAAATGAAATTTCTGAAATATTCGCAAAACAATTTTCAAGTGTTACTGAAACTACTATAAATAATCACTTTAGGCACAATAAATCCAGAGAATGCACTACTTCGAAAGAAACTGTAAACAGCATCTACTTAAAAAAAGGAACTGAAAGCGAAATACTTCAAATTATCCACAAACCTAACCCTGGCGTTATATATATTTCAACGAAAATACTAAAAATTATTGCTCCCGTAATAGTAACTCCACTAACATGTTTAATAAATAAATGCTTTGATAAGGAACAATTTCCCAATATTCTAAAAGACGCACTAGTACTGCCTATACAAAAGAAAAAATGTAAAAATACTGTTGATAATTATAGACCAGTATCTATCCTTAATCCACTATCAAAAATAACAGAAAAGTGCATCTCAAACAGAATGATTAATTACATAAACAAATTTAAATTATTAGCTGAAGAACAACATGGATTTATGGAAGGTAGATCAACGGAGACGGCAGCACATGCATACACAAAGCACATCTACAAACATCTAGATAAAGGGGTGCATGTTGCTGGTGTCTTCTTTGATCTAACGAAGGCCTTTGATTGCCTTGAATTAAACTTTATAATTCAAAAAGTCCAGTCGCTAGGTTTTAGAGGAAGCATGTGTAATTTATTAACTTCTTTTTTGGGCAATAGAAGATTATGTGTGAAAGTTTCTGAAAAACGTTCATCTTTTCATAAGATATTATTAGGTGTTCCTCAGGGTTCAATTTTAGGACCACTGTTGTTCTCTATTTTTATCAATGATATTGTTGATTATGTGTGCAATTGTCCAGTTGTGCTATACGCTGACGACATTTCAGTTGTTGTCTCAGGCACATCCCAAAATGACCTAAAAAATAATACTATTTGAATAAAGCAACGCAGTTGGGAGGGTTTCACTTTTATTGTTGAACACTTTTGTAGTGTTCAACAATAAAAGTGAAACCCTCCCAACTGCGTTGTTTTATTCAAATAGTATTATGGAGTTTCATCATGTATCCGCCTCATCAATTAAATATTTAAAAAATAATATATTAAATGTAACAAGAAAAGTATCGGAATATTGCAAAAAAAAACAATTTAATACTAAACCCCAGTAAGACGGAATGCATTTATTTCAAAAATAGTAAGGTTGATAATCACATATCCGTGACAATAAATAACATTATACTAGAATCCCAAACTCACACAAGATTTCTAGGAATCGATATTGACTATATGCTAAAGTGGGAAGTACACTTGGATAATCTATCAAAAAAACTCAATAAAACTTACTATGCTATATTCAAGTTAAAAAATACAGTGGACACCAGTGCATTACTTAATGTATACTATAGTTTAGCATATTCACGTATCGCTGGTAATATTACATTGTGGGGTAGCACGGCAAAATACGAAAGAATATTTGTTGCACAAAAGAGGATATTATACAATCTCAAAACGAAAGATACATGCAAGCCAATATTTAAAATAAATAAAATCTTGACAGTTCCGTGTATTTATATATACAAACTACTTCTCTGTACAAAAACTCTTACAACCACATACATAACAAATCAACACCTACATTGCTATAATACCAGAAATGCAAGTAATTTTGTAATTGAGAAACATAATACAACAAAATTTAAAGTCGCCCAGTTATATGGGAAAAAAACTTTATTCACATTTGCCAAAACGCATTCAAAATCTTAATATTAAGGAATTTAGAACTACCATCAAATTACTGTTGGTTGAAAAAGTGTTTTACAGCACTATCGAATATTTAAACGAAAAAATTGTGTGACTGCTATTATTTTTTATCTGTTTCTGTGACAGCTATATTTCATGTTTAAACAATAAATTGTGTGATTGCTATTATGTTGAATCTGTTCCTGTGACCGTTATATTTTATATTTTATGTGTTAAACTATTTAAATTATTCTTGACTTGTATATCCATTTGTAATGGCTTTAACATCAAATAAACGTATTCTATTCTATTCTATTCTATTCTAATTCAATATCTGTCAGGGTATTAGCTCGAGAAGTAGTTGTTTTAATGAATATTTGGAGATTGTCTCAATGAGACTAAACATTTTTGCAGAGAGTCGATATTAATTTTAATTCGTTTTTAAATTTTGTAAACGCAGTAAATCTTCGATATAAAGTATATCAATTTTACAATCGAGACAATGTGCGTGTATGATAAGGTTAGAAATGCTGTTTATTCAGTTAAATGTAGAAAATAACGTAGGCCATCTGTTGTTTTTTTTTTTTTATGAAAGAAAACACATATCGTGAGCAAACATTTAATATATTCATTAATAATGAAAAGTGAATCTATTACAATTATGCATGAAAAACATCATTCATATGACCATCCCTACCTAAGTTGCAAGTCTGCATCCGAACGTTGAAATGTTCAATGACTTTTCCTAACAAAAGTGAATCAACGGCCTCAATTTCTTCTCGAATGTCGTTCTTTAGGTCAAATGTTCTTGGATGATTGACATACACTTTTCTTTTCAAATTGCCCCAACGAAAAAAGCCTAACGGTGTCAAATTGCGAGATCTTGACGGCCAGTGTTCCGTGATATTATTCGATCACCGAACTTAGTGCGCAACAAATCGATGTTTCAATGTTTTGTATAGCTCGTGGAGCCTTCTTGTTGAAACCAAAGCTTATTCACATTCAACTAATTTAATTTCGGCAATACCGTGTTATGCTATATGAGCACTAGCCCAAAAATCCACGCAAAACAGCGACTTTTTAGTATAAATTCTTACTTGCGGATTTCCGAGCTCCAGATGGGACAATTTTGCTTGTTAACATATTTCGATTAAAAATATTTAGTTTTCGTAGGAAGTTTGTATGATAAATGCATCAATCTGATGTTAATGTCTGTTGGGATTGACCAGTGCTCGTTGTAAGCGAGCTAGTTGAAATTTAAATAAAAACGCGAAGCTCCACAATTAATTCACGAAAATAAGCTATATTTAAATTCTGTATTGTGGAGGCTTCTACTTGGTTATACATGTTAATTACACAATGAAACACTTTTAACTTTGACGTGTTATACAAACAAAGTTAAAAGTGTTTCATTGTGTAAGCTATATTTACAACTTTTTACAAAACGGTAAAATATATACAAAATAGCTCTTAACAGTTCAACGGTTTGAATGCGAATGTTTTCTTCTACTTCTGAGGGCACATCTTTCGAACTCGTAGCGGGGATGAAGCGGTATGCAAAGGGGGTTGTTATTCTTCCTGGAATCGGCCGGAAATTGAGCGTCCACCCTGATAACAGCATTCCTTCGACTTTCTCTTCGAAGGGTGGCTGGCACCATAAACACGACCATCGAAATGTACAGCTCCATCAAAAGTATTTTGGAAACGCAAACAATGTCTACAATGTATCGAAAAAACAGGATTCGAATCATATTTATCTCTTACGAATCCTTTATTCGAGTATTCGTGATTCGAATCATATTAGGTGATTCGGATTCGTGATTCGAATCCTGTTTACGAGGATTCGTCCCAGCTCTGATTGTTATATGTACTTACGATATCAGCAATTTCAAGTTTGATAAATTAAGGCCGAGAGTTGTTAATTAACCTCCCGAAAGTTATTAACCAATTTCTACAGGGAGATCCCGCTTATTTCGTCTAGGGGGGAAACAGAGTGGAATTTCGTTTAGTGGTTATTGATGGCTAACGAGGAGGAGGTTCGTGAAATATAATGCAACGAGCAGGTGAGCAGGTGTTGTTGTACATCAGAGACTAACGTTCTCCGCTCTGTTAGTATACCTATACTCGTACATCAGGGTCGATGTGTTGTTCAAGGACGGCACTCGTCTTCCATTATCGTCCAATATCTCCGGGGAACACCGCTATTTGCAGCAAGTGAACCCTCCGAAAGGGGGCTTCGTGTTACATCATCGGTGGAACTGGAAGACACATTTGCTATGCATTAATCGCGTATCAAAACATGTTTTCCGTTTCTGCAAGGGGCCGTTATAACAGTTAAAACTTTACTGCTTTATCACCGCCGACGACGAAGAAGACGTTCGTTCATTGATGCTCTAAATTTTAATAGAGCTAATCGGCTAATGTAATTGTTAATTAGCATGCCGCGCTGTTCTGAATTGCTATTTTGTGCTGGCGTTCATTATTGCATTCATTACAGGTAGCTGAATTTTAATTAAATACGATTGCTATAGTAACGGTGTACTAGAAGTAGATATATTCTGTATACAGGGTGTCTGCATTTCTGAATAACATGAATGGCTAATGTATGGCACGCGAAAATGATTTGTTAGCACCATTATTTTGTTGCAGACCTACAAAATTGACTAGCTAGAAAAATTATGTATAAAAATACTTAAATTTGTAGTGTTCAATTTACTATATTTTTTTACACGTTTATAATGCACGGTTTATTCATAAAATCTGCAAAATCTTTAGTTTCTTATACGAGGGTTGCCTTTTATATTTCGGGATTGGGCAACCCTAGTGTTGCAATCTGGCAACTGAGAGCTCTATCGTAAAGTTTGACATTTTTGAGGTTATACGTACTCAGAACGTTTTGACATATGAGCGTTATTTGTGTCGTTTACACTAACTTAAAAGATTTATCTCGGCTAAAGAATGGAATTAAATCGTGAACATTTTCGGGCGATTATTTTTTACAACTTTCGACGTGGATTAACTCAACAACAGTGCATGGATGAACTTAATTCAATTTTTGGCGATGAAGCTCCATCAAGGACCAGTGTTTATCGATGGTATGGTGAATTCAACCGAGGTCGTAGTTCACTCCAAGACGAATTTCGTGGAGGTCGTCCAAAATCAGTTGTTGTTCCGGAAACCATTGATGCTGTGCCCAAACAAATATTGCAAGATCGTCATGTGACCTATCGTAAGATTGAGACAACCTTAGGCATTAGTGGGACCAGCATACATTCAATATTGCATGAACATTTGACTGTCAAAAAAAATTGTTCGCGTTGGATCTCACACAATTTGTCAATCGCTCAAAAAAAGGCTCGTGTCGATTGGTGCAAAGAAATGCTCAAAAAATACGATTGCGGTGCTTCGAAACACGTCTATGACATCGTGACAGGTGATGAATCATGGATTTGCGCGTATGAGCCCGAAAGTAAACAGCAGTCGACCGTATGGGTGTTTCAAGATGAGCCAAATCCAACAAAAGTTGTTCGCGCACGAAGCACTTCCAAGCAAATGGTCGCCTGTTTTTTCGGAAAAACTGGACATGTCGCAACCGTACCACTAGAACAACGCAGAACAGTCAATTCTGAGTGGTACACAGCCATTTGTTTGCCAGTTGTCATCCAAGAAATCAGGAAAACCAACCGCCGAAAACGGATCACTCTTCACCACGACAATGCGAGCTCTCACACATCGGCTCAAACAACTGCATTTTTGAGCGATCGATTTGATGAGTCATCCGCCATATAGTCCTGACTTGGCACCGAATGACTTCTTTTTATTCCCATCCGTAAAAAATAAAATGAGAGGTCAACGTTTTTCGACACCTGAAGAAGCGGTTGATGCGTTCAGAATGCATGTTTTGGAGATACCTCAATCAGAGTGGCAAAAGTGCTTCGACAATTGGTTCAAACGCATGCAAAAGTGTATAGATCTTAATGGGGAATATTTTGAAAAACAATAAAGCGATTTTCAATGATTAATATTTATTTTTGTTCTCTAATCCCGAAATATAAAAGGCAACCCTGGTACAATTGTGGAAAAACAAATCACGAAGATTAAATATATTTGTAATAATCTATAAAAATCATGTCAACTTTTTTTAAATAACAGTTAAGAAACAGAAACTTTTCTTATTTTTTAAAAAACTTTTTGATGTCAAAATTAGTGTAAATTTAATAACATAATCAATACAAAACACACGTTAGGATAATAATGAATAGTTGAATAAATATGATGGCCCGAAAGAACAAAATCAAACTAAATGAGTAATTGCATATCAATCTACTTGAATAATTGAATATATTTTCAACTGCTATAAAGAAAATTAGCAAGTTTTTTAAAATGATTTATTCAAAATTCAATTTAAATGGTAAAAAATATTATTATATATTATTAAGCTTTTTATTTGAAATCAAAACCACCCCAAACCGGACAAAAGATAACGCCACGCGCCGGCTGAAAACAGATGGACTTCTTACTACCTGCTAATATCGTGTTGACATTGACACCCAAAAAATGCGGTTGGTGTTCATAATGGATTGATTACCCCTTGAGTGCTAGGTCTCTTTCCCTTTACCCTCCAACATTTTAGAGAGATAGAAAAGAGAGAGAGATACAAATCGGAAGATTTTAGACTTTTTGGTCTAGTCGCGAGGGTAGGAGTGGTACAGTTTCATCTTATTCCACTACTTGACATGTACACAAATTTTCAAATTTAAGAGGTCAAATGGGCTAATAATATAATTAAAAAAAAATTTCTAAATTTGTATGGAAACAACTTAAAATATGTTGAACAACCTTCTTCTCTAATTATTAGCAAAATCACACAAATGTTTCAACATGTTGACAAGTTCACCAAGTTGCAACGTTTAACATATATCAAATGTGTCGATTTTCCGTTAATGAACACGCTTAAGGTAATTAAAATAAATGTATTTAACGTCAAAATATCACCTGTATTTATAATTGCTGATCAAAATATTTGGATTGTCGTGGGCAGTAAGTAACTCACCTGCAACAAAAAAAAGAAATGTCATAAATACACACACTTTGCATATTTAAATAACCAAAGTAGAATTGCAAATTGCCAGTTGGCACAGCTAATAATGTTGTTACCCAATTATATTGAATACTTATCAATCGGTTATAATTGAATTCGCACGCCATAAACATACTTAAGTACAGCTTTCACTAGTATGTCTAAATGGAGATATAGAAATACGCTACATAATGTGTATTTTAATTTGTCGGGTAATCATATTAATTAACAACACCCTGTGTGACAATTTCCTGTTTTTCGATTGAGTCAATAATGAAAGAAAAATTGCTGATTTTATCGAGAACGATAGAGGTTCGACAAAAAGATTACGATGAAAGTGTAAGATTGTATAAATGATATTGCCAATTCTTGGTTGCAGAATACTTCAAACATTAAAAGTGTGATTCTTTTCGCAATCTACAACAAGTTAGTCTTACAAAGACTATATCACTCATTGAAACAACTACTTCCCTGGCTAATGCCCCGACGGACATTGAATTATACAACAAGTGTTTGCTGTTACATACAGTAACCTACTGCAAATGTAACAATTTGGGTCAAAAGAATCGCACTTTTAATGTTTGAAGTATTCTGCAACCAAGAATTGGCAATTTCATTTAAACTTATGTTTGAACGGTAACGTGACCGCCAGTCTAAGGTGTCAAATTGTTTAGAGGGAATGGCAAAGCTATACTGATGAGAGATAAATCTCGAAACGCGTCTATAGATGGCCTAAATAATTTGACCCAAATTGTTACATTTGCAGTAGGTTACTGTATGTAACAGCAAATACTTGTTGTATAATTCAATGTCCGTCGGGGTATTAGTCCGGGAAGTAGTCGTTTCAATGAGTGTTTGATATAGTCTTTGTAAGACTAACTTGTTGTAGATTGCGAACAGAATCGCACTTTTAATGTTTGAAGTATTCTGCAACCAAGAATTGGCAATTTCATTTATACTTATTAAGGGGGTCTTCCGGTATAATTGACCCAAACTTAGGATTTTTTTTCAAGGGAACTGGTAAGAGTTAGAGACCTGGGTTTTTCTTTAAATCTTTATTCATCCTTGCTCTACAATTGGGATTTTTGTCGAGTCCAAAAAATCAAAATGGCGTCCAATATGACGGCTGCCCGGCGGAAATGTTCCAAAACTGCGAGCAGCCTAGGGGTCGCTATTCGTTACCTAGAAACAAAATCAGCTCAGTTTCTTGAAGAGTATAGTTCAGAGAATGGAATAAACTACGAAATTTTGAAAAAACTCAAAATTTGACAAAATGGCGGGCATTTGAAAAAAATGTCGTGTTTTTCGGTCGATGTTTTGACTTTGACAGGCTGTAAAAAATCTTTAAAATTGCAAATTGCACCGGGAGGTTAGTTCATTCCATAAAGAAAAGTGTTTTCAATAACGGAACCAAAGAACGAAGTCAATTGGTTGAACCGTTCAAACGCTGGTATGCTCGCAGTTTTGAAAAATGTAGTTTCGAGAAAAACGCGTTTCAAGTTTGCGCGCGCGACAAAAGTTATACCTGCGCGACCCATACCGCTCGGGACGGCGATGCATTCAAAGGCCTGTAGCGACGTAAATATTTGCCGGATCGAAATATCCTTTTACCCACATATTCTAGACATGTTTAGCTTTGATTTCATACAAAAAAAAATCGATTTTTTTTTAAATTATACCGGAAGACCCCCTTAATATCTACAAAATGAAACTTAACTTAAAGCTTAATTAGCTTATTTTGTAAGTTATTCATCTTTACTTCCAATGAATGTTGGAAGAAGGAATGGAAGAGGAAACGAAAAGAATATACCGAAAATATTATCAGCTGTAATATAACAAGTGGTATGATTATCATCGATAATATTCATGAGTGAATCCGATCTGCAGATTCAACGAGTCCGAAGGGCGAGTTGAATGTGCTGTTCCGGTTTCACGAATAAATATTATCGATTATTAATCATACCATGAGTTACATTCGATGAGGGAACTACCTGTCATCGGCCACTTTAAACACCGAGGAACTGGTACACATTAACCCTCAAGTTATAGTAGACTTCATAAGAAGTCTAGACATTGAGGGACTCAAGTAGGTCAGGGATAGTTACAAAAGATCTTTTAGGTCGAGGTAACTTCGAAAGGCCCAGAGGCCACACGACCCACCGACCCCATACCATACCATACATTCGATGAGAGAATATGACGAATTTCACTATATTTCCTTCTTGGAAATCTCACCCTATCGTCCGGTTGACATTTTTAATAATCGACCGTCAGATTTGACAAATAATTTTCGTAGCAACGACTCAAATAAGGTAATAGGATTCTATCACCGCTGTTAACATGTATCTCTGGAAATAAGCGATTCTGATTGGAGGGGATGTAGTCATGTGACGCTTGAGTTATATTCTCAGCCGTAATATAACGAGTGATATGATTATTATCGATGATATTTTAGAGTTGAAACCGAGCTGCAGATTCAACGAGTGCGCAGCACGAGTTGAATGTGCTGCTTCGGTTTCAACGACAAAATATCATCGATAATTAATCATATCACGAGTTATATTTAGTGAGAGAATATAACGAATAAAATAATGTGAGTCCCTTAACATTACCGACAGCTGAGATATTGTTGTTTCCCTATTGATTGAGAATTTTTTAACCGCACAAAAGTTCGTAAACTGCTGCCACTGTGATTCTTTATTCATGACGGTGTTTTTTGGCGTCGCACTTTTCACTTTTCTATTAATATCACTGCACGAAACTTTACCGATTTTGACGTTTCGAATGACAGGACAACTTATCACCCACCGCTTCTTTTGTTTTTTATCATCGCGGTGATAGACATATACCTACGGCTTTCCTTGCATCTCATTGGTTTAAAATTCGTTCTAGTAGGCTATGAGTTGTATACTCAATATTACATATTAGTAATAACAATTAAAAATCCTATATGCATTTTATAGCAAATAATTGCATAATTGTTTATTGAAATGTGTAAGCAGTTAAGAGTAAATAACTAGCACACAAAGGAAACAATTCCACGGAAAGCCGTTGAGCATTTCTGATACTGATTGGTTCGTCCCCTCCATCCATAATTCATCCTTTGGGCATAACCTCACACCATCACCTCAATAAATTCCGACTTTACTCGGTTCACAATCAATACACCCAATAAAATAACACAATAAGAGACATATTTCTTTTTCAATATCGCATTCCGGTCGGCCTTCGAGCAACAAAAGCAACACTTCTTTCCGCGTGGGCAGAGGATTAACTCCGCATTTACAGATGTATTAGCTAATATTTGTTTCGCTTTCATAACGAACGTAAATATCGAGGAAATATGCGTGGATAAATCCTTCGAACGAAACAGGTTAACATAAATAACAAACCGGCCGAAGAGCTTTAATGGACATGGATTTGTCGATGTTGCTTATTCTGGTAATCGAGAAAAAAAGTGAAAAATCTGTTTCTTATTTTTATAGCCCGTTTAACTAGAACCATAGTAACAACTTATTTATTTTCCTAGTCCATTCGACTGAAAGCATGCCGCACTTTTTTCTCATTTCTTATTCTTTCGATTAGATACATGTAGAAAGAAGTGCAGTATTTTTATATTGGAACTTTACAAGAGACTCTGAGAGAGAAATAGTTTTAACGTGTTAAAGAAATAGTTGATCAGTTGAATGTTTCTTTATTAAACAGAATCTCCTTTTACAAAAAATAAACAAATCTAACTTATAATAGTAAATATTTAAATAAATAATATTGCTTGAACAAGTTTCTCATCTTTCACGTGGTGAAACATATTTAACTATGATTTAATAAAGAAAACACTTGGTTAAATTTCACTAATATAAATATTAGTGAAATTTAACCAAGTGTTTTCTTTATTAAATCAAATAATATTGCTGCAAATACAAAAAATAAAAATATTAAAATAAAAAATAATATACTAAAATTAAATTCACATCTGCATATATATACATATATATATATATATATATATATATATACACATACATACATACACACACCTACCCACACCATTATCCCCATTAATTAAATCACGCAAAATACATAACCGAATAATTATACTAATAATTCTTTTTGATTGTTCCTTGAACTATTCTAAGGTAGACGAGCGTGCGTTTATCTATTTGACTTTCGTTATTGACTCAATTATGTATCACTTTATTAAATATCACTATTTGGCTTAGTGTCTATTGTAATCTCGCTACAATTGTTTCGCCACACTGTGGCTTCTTCAAGCAAAGAAATGGTACACAACATTAATCTGTTTGGGTACACAGAGAGTTTTATGTAACACCGAATTTTTCATACAGATAATTTTATTTTTAAGTACACATATGCATACGTGGTACATTTTCCGACACTTGGTTTATTATAAGAAATTATTTGAAGCTTTAAACGAGTGTTTTCCACTCCCAGGTTGAGCATGAAGTAAAATTTCGAGTTTAGAAAAGCCTGAAAATTTGGCTCGGGCGCGTAGCGAAGCGAAGCGACCGAGCCAAATTAGGCTTTTCTAAACTCGAAATTTTACTTCATGCGCCACCGTTACAAAACACTGATTCAATATAAAGTTTTCGGTGTGTTTTAAACTTTGTGATATGTCAGTGTTCAAAGAAAAATGCTCGGTATGAAAATGTTCGGTGTTACATAAAACTCTCTGTATATCAATTTCCGCATGATATCGATATATTTCCATAATCGACTCATTACTAATTAGTATATTGATTATTCATCATCATTTATTTTTTGTTGGAGCCAAATTTAATTAGCATCCGAACGGAACAATGTAATGTAATGTGGATTTTGCGGTTGCATTAATAATAATAATGCAATCAATCCAGGAACAAGTCGAACACGGTAGTAACCTCATCAAGGTAATAAATGGGGAATGATTTTTCCACTGGTGGATTTTTCCGAAACGCTAATCAAACCTCTCTCGGTCGATTAATCAAAGGCAAAAGCAAAATTTCACCATGGAAATGGGCGAGCGCTCGTTATTAAAACATTAACGCGCTCCCGTTGCCCTTTTTCCTGTTTTTTCCATGTCATCCACCTTACTTCCTGGATGATTAAACTCACAAGTAATTGCACTTGATGATTCCCCTGCACCTATGACATTTCCACATCTCAATCTTTACATAATTGAGTACAAAACATCAATCAGCCAGAAGTAATTATTATTCATAAGCAGTCAAAGGCGTGAAAGGGATTTTTTTCGAAAATACTTCTCGGGCCTAATTAAGCGTGGAATGCGAAGTCAGCTAAAATTATAAGTTTAATCTTCTTGATATGGGATGCATCCAGCTTTGAGATTATCGCAACAATGAGTTACCGTTGGCTAGTGTATCCATAAGGTTTATGTAGATTATTATAATGCATACATGGCAAGGATTTCTAACTGTGCTATTGTTAATATTGTTGGTTACAAAGTTGGTTAATTGAACATTTTTATTTTATTATGTATTGTCAATGATGGGAACTCAATTTGCTTGATAGAAAATATTCGAATAAATTGTGGTTCATAATTTTATATAAAATGCTATGATTGTATTAAGTAGCTATGAAAATTTAATACAATACGTTACAGTGAAAACGCTTATCGAGTGGCTCCGTGGGAGATTGGTAAAGTCAAAATAAAACTCGTAATTTTGAAGATTCCATTTAATCTATTGCATACTTAAAAACTTAAAGTATATAAATCTTTAACAAATGTATGTCACTCACTAGCCGGCAATTAATTGCCGGCTAGTGAGTTACATAAATTCGTACTTAAGGCTTAAGCCACAAGACTAACAATTTAAAATTATTGAAATTTTGGCAAAAATCGCTCTGATCAATACTCTATTTTTCGATTATGTTTAAACACAATTAAATCGTTTTTTTTTTTATAGTAGATAAAAGTATTGAGCTTCTGAAACTTGCTATAATTTAAAAAATGGTGATGTGTCCATTATAGTACTTTTCCCGTCAGTCGTATACTATAGTCTGTTTAAAAACTAGAAGGAGTAAGTGCCAAAGCCCAATTTACACTATAAAAAGTTACCAGAAATATCACTAGATAAATTTTGCGGCAATTTTAAATAATTTCATAATTACTCTTTGAATAAAATCAAACATCCATTTTGTACTTCTTAATTGTGGTTAAGTATTTTCTTTTCCATCGTACGATTTCGTCAGTTCAATTAAAATGCTTATACGGCATCTCGCCATATATCTGTGAAATAAAACATATTTACATTATGTTCATAATATAATATGGAATTTATATAATAATGTGTCTCTATCAGAGCTGGGACGAATCCTCGTAAAAAGGATTCGAATCACGAATCCGAATGACCTAATATGATTCGAATCACGAATACTCGAATAAAGTATTCATAAGAGATAAATATGATTCGAATCGAAGATGCGAATCCTGTTTTTTCGAATCACGAATACAAATCCTTTAAGAATAAATTTGATTTTAATATTTTTCTGTAACCATTAATATATAAATATCGTTACCAGTTGTTTTAACAAAAATATTCAAAACCTAATTATTTATTATTACCACTGAACATCGTTGATAACAGACTAAATATCTGACTCCCTGTTACTCTGGTTAAATAATAATAATAATAATAATTTTTATTACCCAACGGAAGAATCCAATACAAGGTAAAATAAATACAATAATAAAATAGTAAACAAAATAAATTAAATTAAATTAAATGAATAGAACAAAAAAGTTCCATATAAAAATTAAAGATGTATTTGTGTGTTTCTGAACTCCACTTCAAATCAGTGTTTTGTACGCGTGGCGCATGAAGTAAAATTTCGAGTTTAGAAAAGCCCGAAAATTTGTCTCGGGTCGCTGCGCGACCCGAGACAAATTTTCACGGGGCTTTTCTAAACTCGAAATTTTACTTCATGCTTAGCCTGGGAGTGGAAACACTCGTTCAAAACTTCAAATTGAACTCTATTATAAAATCGACTAACGCCTAAAATTTACGTAAATAAAAAAATCACTGAATATCATTAAAACCGGGAGTCAGAGAAAAGTCATGGAATTATATTCAAATTGACCAAAACACTAACAAAGAAGCCATATGATATTGTAACAAATATACCGAATAATTACGCCAAAGCAGTGATGCCTGTATCTGTATTAAATAACAATGTCTATTTTCAATTTAAGGAAGTATCATCGGCTCATATTAGAGAGGTATTTGCAATGATCAGAAACAAAAGTAGTTGTGACATATACGGTCTATCAAGTAATGTGCTAAAATCTGTTAAAGACATAATTATTTCGCCAATAACTCGGCTCATCAAGTGCATACGAGAAAATTGCTTTCCAGACTGCCTTAAAGTTTCCAAATGTATTCCTGTACTGAAAGTTATTAAGATCAGATGGATTACCTTCCATCTGATCTTAATAACTATCGACCAGTGTCGATAATTCTAGTCATCGCAAAGATATTGATATTTGTTTTCTGGTTTCACAGAGTTCTGCTCGCTCGTGGACGAAACAGTGACCTGTATATGCACTTTGTGCCACTGACGATGCCACTATGAAGCATTAGATGGCGTTAGCTATCGAAATCATTAATAGTTCATCGCAAAGATATTTAAATTGGTATTATACATTCAAATGTCTGAGTATTTTGAGTGTAATTATTTGCTGGCGGAAAATCAGTTTGGGTTCAGAAGAGGAAAATCAACAATTCAAGCAATAGTGGAACTGATTGACAATGTTTTAAGTGGCCTGGAGGCAAAATCGTACGCATTGGTACATTTTATGGATTTATCAAAGGCGTTCGATTGCGTATCTCATCAGTTGTTAATTACCAAACTATATAGCTACAACTTTCTGCCAGCTAGTTGCGGGATGATTATGTCATATCTTAGTAACAGGAAACAGATAGTTCCATGTGGTCGTACTACATCTGAGGAAGTTCTTGTCACCAAGGGTGTACCACAAGGTTCCCACCTAGGCCCCCTACTGTTTCTGATCTATGCCAATGACTTCTCAAATATATTTATTAACACCGAAGTTAAAGTAACTCAGTTTGCTGATGATACTTCCATATTCATGATGAATCCTAGTATACAACAGCTACTGACATGTGATGTTGCTGCTCGAGAAAAATGTAAAAGTTGGTGTGCATCGAATAGTCTTTGCATGAATAACAGCAAAACTATTAAACATTAAAAGTGCGATTCTTTTCGCAATCTACAACAAGTAGCAAGCAAAACTATTAGTCTGCTATTTACTTTAAAAGAGCACCAAGAAGAGAAAGATTTCGCTCCATCAGCAAAATTTCTTGGCATACATATCGATCAAGCTTTAAGGTGGGATGAGCATGTTAGTAACTTGGCAAGTAACATTAATAAAAATATATATCTACTGAGAAATTTATCTAGATGTGTTTCTCAAAATGTTATCATGACAGCCTATTTTGCGCTCTGTTACTCCCTTACATCCTATGGACTACTGGCATGGGGTCACTCGAGTGCAGCAAAACGAATAATTAACCTACAACGAAAAGCTATTAGAGTTATAACTGGTGTAGCATACAGAGATGACTGTAGGAACAAATTTATTGAATTAAATATATTGACGTTGCCTTGCCAATATATATTTTTTTGTTTAGTAGTAAGAGCATGGTCAATATTTGTTAAACAAGCATTACCATGATTATCCTACACGCAGGAATGAGGAACTAAGACCAGTACATAACAGACTAACCTTATCCCAGAACGGAACCCGATTTTATGCGCCTAAATTGTACAACAAACTTCCACAAGAGATAAAACAGCACAATTGTAAAATATTCAAAAAATGTATAAAACACGTATTAATTAAGAAAGCTTTTTATAATATTGACGAATTTTTAACTTATAATGTTTTTTTTAATGTGATTTTAATATGTAGGTGGTTATTTAATTATTTATTATAACAACAACAAACAATCTTTATTGACAACAGTAGGTATTACATAACATGTATAATTGATTATTTTATTTTATTTTGTATGAGTGCTGATCCTGTTGCCAATTGGCTATCGACCCGTGGTCTTTCCGCCAAAATTGTCAATTGTCATGAAATTGTCAGTAGGTACGTCAGTTAGTGTCCTGATGAAATGATGAGATGAATTGAAATATGGTGGTGGCTGGGTTTTTGAATTTAGGAAGGATGTCAGGATTACGTGGCAGGCACATATGGAGTAAGGACTCTATATTATATGGGTTGGTAGCGAATTATTTATTATATTAAATTTTAAATTATAGTTGATGTTGTTTTAGCTCGCTGCTTTTAATGTGTTCATTTGTTATTGTTTGTAGTTTATAATGTTATGATTTAATATCTCACAGCTTTTAATGTGTTGTTTGTATTTTATAATATGATGTTCTTTATATTTTTTGTGAGTTTTTTTATTATTATAATTAATTCATTATGTACTAATTAGATTAGATTTCCATTACGATATAGATTATGACGTGTGTAAACTTTTGTATAAACACAAATAAACTGATTGATTGATTGATTTAATAAATTTGTCAAAATCACCAGGCAAATTGCAAAACCCGTAAAAATTTATAAAATTAAATATTGGCAAAAACTATGAAAACTATTAAACAAAATGGGGGTTTCCCACAGAAGAAAGTTATAACTTCAATTTGGTTCTCATTTATCACTTGATGAAACATGTTTACAATATTGATAATTAAATAAAAGTCACTTGGTTTGTTTCACTACTATTTTTTTTTTATTCTCTCCGACTAGTTTCGACTTATCGTCATTCTCAAGGAGTAATACAGAAACATATTTTACAAGTTATATATATACATATTTTTTTTGAAGGTCAAGTAATAAGGGCTTTAAGAATTGGGGAGTTCCAGATGTCTTCGTACTCGTTTACGATGTGTTTTCCATGTTTTATAGCCTTGCTAATTTCCAGGCCTTTTCTAAAATTCAATTCTCGTCCCTTATTACCCGAGACAAATTTTCTAGGCCTTTCTTAACTCGAAATTTTATTTCATGCGCCACGCATGATAAAATAAAACACTATAATATTGTCAAATTTATGTGTATTCGAACTTCCGTTATAATCTGTGTTTTATACGCAATTGTTGTTTCAATTCCATGGCATGTCATTATTTTCATAAAATCACATTACTTTTTCTTAATTATTTTAGCTTTAAATTTTCTGACATTCGTTGATTTTTAAAAGAGTTCAATTTGAAGCTTTAAACGAGTGTTTTCCACTCCCAGACTAAGCATGAAGTAAAATTTCGAGTTTAGAAAAGCCCCGTGAAAATTTGTCGAGGGTCGCGCAGCGACCCGAGACAAATTTTCTGGGCTTTTCTAAACTCGAAATTTTACTTCATGCGCCACGTGTATAAAACACTATAATATTTTCAAATTTATGTGTACTCGAACTTCAGTTATAATCTGTGTTTTATACGCAATTGTTGTTTCAATTCCATGGCATGGATCTGGATCTGGATCTGGATCATAAAGGGGTATGTACCTAGACACAGCAATTAGACCCCAATGGGCCCTTTTTGAATCCCCCCTAGGGTTGTGTCACTCCTCAGCTCAGCCATGCCACTCTGTCGAGAAAGGCCAGCAGAGCAGCGGTTGACTCTTCCCTAATATCGGCCAATGTCGGCCATCTGGACGCCAGAATTTCCTCCCTTTGCGAGGCGAGTGCTGGGCAATCACAAAGGATGTGCTCGGCAGTCTCGTCCTCCTCATGACAGCCTCTACAATCTGGCGAGTCAACGACTCCCATTTTGTAGAGATGCCCATTTAGTCCACAATGGCCCGTGAGAATGGCCGTTATGCGTCTCAGATTATTTCTGCTCATTTGCAGGTAGTGTAGTGCCGTCTTTTTGTTCGGATACCCTAAGGTTTCCCTAGACATCCTACAGTCCTTAATGTCATCCCAGCGTTGCCTGAATTTCTTCAGGATTTCGTTGTGGATCAATTCGTTTAGGGTCGAGATGGTGGGTATTACTAGCGGCTGTGGTGAGGAAATAGTTTCCCCAGCCACTGCTCTAGCCAGTTTATCCGCCTTTCGATTGCCTACATTAATGTCATGGGCCTTCACCCATGATATCTCGATTCTGTTTTCTGCAACAGCAAGCCTGAGTTTGCTGTGGCAGTCCAGAACTGTCTCCGATGTCGTTACTCTGTTTTTCAGAACCATCAGAGCCTGCCTGCTATCTGTTAGGATGAGTAGCTTTTTGTTCCTCATGTTGCGGTTCTGTATGGTTTCAACCGCAAGTGCTATTCCCATCACTTCTAGTTGTGCGATGGTCGTGTTCTGCGTGGATCCCATTGGAGTCTTTAGGTTGATGCCCAGGTTCCTGGAGTATATCCCCAGTCCCGAGCATCGTTCTTTACATGATGCGTCGGTGTAAATGCGATTAGCCGATTCTCTCATGTCCATCGAGGGATGGACGCGTACCTCGTATCCTTCCGGTACGGCATTTGTGAGTCGTTTCTAGCCTCTAACAGAGGTATATCTTTGCAGACATTCCCCAGAGGCTGCCTCTAGCCATCTCACATGTGTTACGTGTCTATAACCCTTCAGCTTGGAGACGGAGTATGATATTTATGGCCTCCTTCTCCACATACAGATCCAGCGGTGGAAGACATAGCATGACTTCTATTGCCAGAGTCGGGGTAATGCGCATTGCACCCGTCGCGCCGAGACAAGCTATTCTTTGTACCTGGGATAGGCGCCTCATTGTGGTCTGTAGTTTCGTTCTTGACCACCACACAGAGGCGCTATAAGCAAGCATTGGCCTTATTATCGCTGCGTAGACCCATAGTGTCGCTTATGGTTTCAGACCCCATGTCTTCCTCACTACACGTCTACACTGACAGAATGCCCTTATGGCCATGTTTGTTTTGAGATCGATATGCGATTTCCAGCTCAGTTTATTGTCGATGGTTGTACCCAGGTATTTGATTTCCTTGCTGTACTACAATATCGTATCCATTTGTGAGGGTGCCCTTTGAGGTACCCTCCTTTTCCTGGTGAACATGACCATCTCCGTCTTTGCTGGGTTAACAGAGAGGGAGTGATCTTGAACACCATTTGGTGAGCGTGTCAAGTGCCGTCTGCAGCCTGCTGCATATGGCATCTTCAAATGTTCCACTTATTAGGATAGCCGGGTCATCAGCATAGGCTGTGACCGTAAAACCTTGCTTGCGCAGTTCCTTCAATAGGCTATCAAGCACCATGTTCCACAGCAGGGGGGATAATACACCTCCCTGCGGGCATTCACGGCTTATGTTCCAGGAGATACGTTGTCCCCCTGCCTCCGCGCTGACTGTCCTGTTAGCAAGCGCATTGCTAATCCAGTCAGCTATTGATACTGGGACTCCGCGCCTATCCAGGGCGTTCCGTATCTTTGGTAAGGTTGTTTTGTCAAAAGCGCCTTCAATGTCAACAAATACACCCAGGGTGGATTCGCGTGAATCCAACGATTTCTCTATCTCGCCTACAACACTGTGTAGTGCCGAGTTAGTTGATCTACCCCTTGTGAATGCATGTTGCGCCTTCTCCAGTGGTAATTCCTGAAGCGTTTTGCCTCTTATATATCTCTCACACAGTCTCTCCATTGTTTTAGGAGGAAAGACGAGAGCGATATCGGCCTGTAAGCTTTTGGTTCCGTGTAATCAGCTTTGCCAGGCTTGGGAATGAAAACTACCCGACTTGTCTCCAGGCCTTTGGGATGTATCCCGTCGCCAGGCTCGACCTATAAAGCACGACTAGGTGCTTCACGAGTTCCTCTCTTCCCCACTGCAGTAGGGCGGGAAAAACTTCATTTGGTCCTGGCGATTTAAAGGCAGAGAAGCTATCTATAGCCTGTCGGGTGTTTTCCTCATTCGGGGGCGATCGTCACATATTCACTTTCTTGTCCATTTGTGATGTTACATCCAGGGAAGTGCGCCCTAAGTAAGAGCCTCAGACTGTCTTGGAGGTCATTGGTTAATTCACCATCCTCCTTCCTCATGATACCAACAGCCTGGAGTTGGCATGGCATGTCATTATTTTTATAAAATCACATTACTTTTTCTTAATTATTTTAACTGAGAGAAACGTAAAGTGATATACGTTAACGCGAATGAATTCAGAATTGTTCCCTCTACAAAAAAGGTAAATACATTTTGTTTCTAAAATAAATAGGGGAGCCAAAATTTGAACATTTCAAAATTTACCTATGTTGCGTCCGCCAAGTCAACACCCCGTATAGTATGAGTTGACAACATAGACAGCTGAGAAATAAACATACCCTTTCTTTCATTTTGAAATAAAGCAATTTTCGCGACTGGAATTTTGAAAATTATATAAATTTTATGATGGATAGAGAATTTTATCTGTCTATTATACAAATATAAATTATACAAAAAGAAAACCCATCTGGTGTTATAACTATTTATAATTAGCTAAATGTTCGTTCAAGATTTAATGACAAAGTTTTATCTACACTTGTGATGGGCATTGACGAATGATTTCAATAATAGAATGATCGTTACTTGAATGATGTTGATAATCGATTGATCATTCAAATGATAAATCAAATCATTCGAACGATCATTTGAATGATCATTCAAATGTGTGTAATTTCGTTTTGTCTTGCGACGTTGTCACTTGTAAGGTGACTAGTTATTACGACCATCGACTGAATTGTTCAACGAAAATAAAACGAAATACACTTTACTAAGGATTTCTATTCAACCTTCTTCTAACAAGTTTTAACGCTTAATGATAAAAATATTCAAGAAAATATTTACAAAATATTCACAAAGTGGGGGTAAATCTTCGTCGTCGGGGGTGGATTTAGCGCGCGCAAGAAGCAGGTACCCTGCAATTCTTCACCATGAAACCATCTGGCACAAACCCTAGCTGGCACCGTTAACCATTTCGAGCGTGTTTACGCATAAATTATGCTCTCCAGAACCGACCTTTTAAAATCACTTCGGTCCAAGGACGGGAATTATTCGGAGTACAAAAATTCCTCGTCTGACCCGAACAAAATGATTATACAAATTATCATTTCTCTCATTATGCAAACGGCGATTCGAATTATCTATCTATACACCCTTTATTTTTTCGAATTTCAAATCATCCTTATACATTTGGGAATTGTAACAAATTATTTAAATAAAAGTTTTTTTTGGAAACAAATATTTTATTCACTGACTATAGAGGCTTCTACTTCGTTATACATTGTTGAACATAAATAAAACACTGTTTATTACTTTGTTTGTATAACAATTGGTTATTTGGTGACTATAGTTTCGATACTACACGTATCATTATCAAACCGTTAGTAACAAAAAACTACAAAGGAACATTATTTATATTTTCAAATTTTCTAATAACAGCGTTAAGGAGGGGGGTGTATTTTTATTACTAAAACCAAGGAGACATTACAACAATTGGACAAAACATTATTTAAAGCCATACAAAATAAATAAAATATAACTACAATTGCTAAATAAAATCCTCTATAAACTGATTACCATACATTTATTATTATATTATTGAAATACATTTCGTATTTTACTGCAATACGTTTCTAATCTACAATAATAATATTCATGATAGAAAAAGATGGTAAAGCGTAATTAAAATTAATTCCATCACCCAATTAAAATGTCATTCAATTAATATTTTAATTACGAAGACTAGTTCAACATGACATAATGAATGTAATATCTTTTCCGCTGATAAGCAAACGACTAATTGATAATCTTTTTATTTAGCTTACACAATTCAGGTTCCAGTACATAGGAGTATAAACGTACTTAGCTCGGATTACCGTTGCACATGCAGATTGAAGTAACATATCTGGACAGTATCATATTATAATAAATTCGCATTTAAATTAGTGCGATACGCCATTTTGCCCTTGACATACGAAGTGTTTGTTTAGGATGTACGGCCCATTGAATTTTATCAGTTATCGCGAGATCCCCGCTTCGTTATCTTTCGGCGGTGCCTTTGAACTAAAACACAATATTTCTCTGATTCCCGGCAGTTTTTTATTTAATTCTGGTGCATTCATTGCCAGCCAACAATGGACCTCTTTATGTGATCATGTGTATGTAAATCCTTTGTTATACCGAAACTAGCAATTATTCTGTTTACTTGTGTAATTCGATGTACCTACTTAATAAATTAAATTATTAGTTAATGTTCTATTGTAATGTATAAATGGGTAAACTAAAATTCAGAGTATAATGGTTTGTAAATTAAATTCACTTGGTTTTGTTTCACTTATATGTATTTTATTTTCTACTAGTTTCGGCTTAATGCCATTATCAAGAATAAGCCGAAACTAGTAGAAAATAAAATACATATAAGTGAAACAAAACCAAGTGAATTTAATTTACAAACCATTATATTTTAAAATGTTTTACCAAGTGATTAATGAGAAAAAAAAGTCCGATATAAAATTCAGAGTTTGGTTTCCAGTAGGGAATCTAGAATTAAGAAAGGAGGGTCCTACCAAAATGTAAATTAAAAACATTAAAATTGCATTAGAAACTATACCGGGTGTTGACTTGCCGGACGCAACATAGGAAATCGCATGTTAATTTTAAAGTGTTCAAATATTGGCTGCCCTAATGTGATTTTATCAAAATAATGACATACCATGGAATTGATATAACAATTGCGGATGTTTCCCGTTTTTTTAATTAAAGTTCAATTTAAAGCTTTAAACAAGTGTTTTCCACTCCCAGACTGAGCATAAAGTAAAATTTCGAGTTTAGAAAAGCCCCGTGAAAATTTGTCGAGGGTCGCGCAGCGACCCGAGACAAATTTTCTGGGCTTTTCTAAACTCGAAATTTTACTTCATGCGCCACGCGTATAAAACACTATAATATTGTCAAATTTATGTACATTCGAACTTTCGGGTGTTGACTTGCCGGACGTAACATAGGAAATCGCATGTTAATTTTAAAGTGTTCAAATATTGGCTGCCCTATTTATTTTAGAGACAAAATGTATTACGCTTTTTTGTAGAGGGAAAAATTCTAAATTTATGAATGTTTACACGTAACACTTTACGTTTCTCTAAGTTAAAATAATTAAGAAAAAGGAATGTGATTTTATAAAAATAATGAGATAACATGGAATTGGTACAACAATTGCGGATATTAACGTTTTTTTTTTAAGTTCAATTTAAAGCTTTAAACAAGTGTTTTCCACTCCCAGACTAAGGATGAAGTAAAATTTCGAGTTTAGAAAAGCCCAGTGAAAATTTGTCGAGGGTCGCGCAGCGACCCGAGACAAATTTTCTGGGCTTTTCTAAACTCGAAATTTTACTTCATGCGCCACGCGTATAAAACACTACAATATTGTAAAATTTATATACATTTTAACTTCACTTAAAATCTGTGTTTAATACGCGTGGCGCATGAAGTAAAATTTCGAGTTTAGAAAAGCCCAGAAAATTTGTCTCGGGTCGCTGCGCGACCCTCGACAAATTTTCACGGGGCTTTTCTAAACTCGAAATTTTACTTCATGCTTAGTCTGGGAGTAGAAAACACTCGTTTAAAGCTTCAAATTAAATTCTTTTAAAAATTAAAGAATGTCAGAAAATTTACAGCTAAAATAATTAAGAAAAAGTAATGTGATTTTATAAAAATAATGATATACCATGGAATTGATACAACAAATGCGGATATTCCCTGTACTTTTTTAAAGTTCAATTTAAAGCTTTAAACAAGTGTTTTCCACTCCCAGACTAAGCATGAAGTAAAATTTCGAGTTTAGAAAAGCCCCGTGAAAATTTGTCGAGGGTCGCGCAGCGACCCGAGACAAATTTTCTGGGCTTTTCTAAACTCGAAATTTTACTTCATGCGCCACGCGTATAAAACACAGATTTTAAGTGAAATTCGAATATACATAAATTTGACAATATTATAGTGTTTTATACGCGTGGCGCATGAAGTAAAATTTCGAGTTTAGAAAAGCCCAGAAAATTTGTCTCGGGTCGCTGCGCGACCCTCGACAAATTTTCACGGGGCTTTTCTAAACTCGAAATTTTACTTCATGCTTAGTCTGGGAGTGGAAAACACTTGTTTAAAGCTTCAAATTGAACTCTTTTAAAAATCAACGAATGTCAGAAAATTTACAGCTAAAATAATTAAGAAAAAGTAATGTGATTTTATAAAAATAATGACATACCATGGAATTGATATAACAATTGCGGATGTTTCCCGTTTTTTATTAAAGTTCAATTTAAACTTTAAACAAGTGTTTTCCACTCCCAGACTAAGCATGAAGTAAAATTTCGAGTTTAGAAAAGCCCCGTGAAAATTTGTCGAGGGTCGCGCAGCGACCCGAGACAAATTTTCTGGGCTTTTCTAAACTCGAAATTTTACTTCATGCGCCACGCGTACAAAACAAAAATATTGTGAATTTATGTATATTTGAAGCACACTTGAAATCAGTGTTTTATACGCGTGGCGCATGAAGTAAAATTTCGAGTATAGAAAAGCCCAGAAAATTTGTCTCGGGTCGCTGCGCGACCCGAGATAAATTTTCACGGGGCTTTTCTAAACTCGAAATTTTACTTCATGCTTAGTCTGGGAGTGGAAAACACTCGTTTAAAACTTCAAATTGAACTCTTTTAAAAATCTACGAATGTCAGAAAATTTACAGCTAAAATAATTAAGAAAAAGTAATGTGATTTTATCAAAATAATGACATACCATGGAATTGATACAACAATTGCGGATGTTTTCCGTTTTTTATTAAAGTTCAATTCAAAGCTTTAAATAAGTGTTTTCCACTCCCAGACTGAGCATGAAGTAAAATTTCGAGTTTAGAAAAGCCCCGTGAAAATTTGTCTCGGGTCGCGCAGCGACCCGAGACAAATTTTCTGGGCTTTTCTAAACTCGAAATTTTACTTCATGCGCCACGCGTACAAAACAAAAATATTGTGAATTTATTTTCTAAACTCGAAATTTTACTCCATGCTTAGTCTGGGAGTGGAAAACACTCGTTTAAGGGGTCATATCTACCTGCAAGACTGTAAAAAACGGATTTTTTTTTCTTGAGAAGTAAACAACGTATTCCAAATCTGCTTTTCTATTGCTTTTACACATGTATTAATCGTACATTAGACTTTTAAATTTTATTAAACTTGATGACCACTACGTCAGGGTACTCCAGGAGGCCGCTCACAAGAGGAGGTCTTTTAAAAAAGGCGTCTTGCGGTGACAGCTCCTACAGGAGCAGAAATCATCTGAAATTAGAAATTCAAAGGAGGTTGCGTTAAGAATTAGTGAATTTAGGCCGCGATCGAAGATTTTTGGATCAAATTTTTTTTTAACAAAATGGCGGCCTTTCAAATCAAAGACGTCATTTTTAGGGGCTAAAAAGCTGTATTAAAAAGGCTGTATAAAGTCGAAAATAAACTAGATTTCAATATTTTCAGAAAACCCACACACACTTTCAATTATATTCACTCAAGTTCACACAGCCCATTCAAACATAAATTAGCTTATTTTAATAGCATGATCCACAGAGCAGTAAAACTCCCAATTTCAAAAGAAAATAGGAAAAAGGGCAACGATTCCACATTAGTCTCCAGCTATCGCCCAATAACCCTCCTTCCAGTCCTTGGTAAACTATTCGAATCCCTTATCCAAAAAAAACTGTCAGACCTCATCCTCGACCGCATTCCCATGTATCAGTTTGGTTTCATTGAACATCGTTCAACATCTCTCCCACTAGCAATCCTCACATCGAATTGCCAAACAATGCACCTCGAAAATCAAAAGTCAGCCATAGCATTTCTAGATATCCATAAAGCATATGACTCAGTATGGCATCGAGGTTTATTGTTTAAGTGCAATTCGATCGGCATCCCACCCAATTTAATTCATATTCTCGACAGCTTCCTGACAAACAGAACCTTAACAGTCCGAATACGAAACTCCCATTCTCAATCATTCATCCCTCAACAAGGACTCCCTCAGGGGTCGCCTCTCTCTCCCATCCTATATAATATATTTGTGCACGACCTGTATAACTCCGATCCACGATTCCTTAATCCCTCCGCATATCCACTCCTATACGCAGATGACACCGCACTCATTTCGCACGCTCCCACCATAGAAAAAGCTTTAAGTACCCTACAACAACTGATTGA
This sequence comes from Philonthus cognatus, assembly GCA_932526585.2. Taxonomy (NCBI): domain Eukaryota; kingdom Metazoa; phylum Arthropoda; class Insecta; order Coleoptera; family Staphylinidae; genus Philonthus; species Philonthus cognatus. The sequence goes on along the minus strand of OW052248.1, from coordinate 62,990,969 downwards.
TTCCTTACAAACTTGGTTTGCGAAATGGAGAATATCCATAAACCCGAATAAAACACAACTCCTCATACCGTTTCACCGCCACATTACCTCCCCATTCCATATTTTAATAAATAACCAGCCCATACCACCATCTCCCCAGTGTAAATACCTAGGAATAACATTCGATCCCAAATTCTCCTTCACGTCACATACCCGTCTCCTTAAAACGAAGGTCAAAAACCGGGCTCGTTATTTCAGAGCCCTTACATATAAAAATGAAGGCATCTCCACAAAGACCGCTGTCCAAATCTATACCTCAATATGCCGTCCCTTACTCGAATATGCTCCTATTCTATTCCACAATCCTCGTCCCGCCGTCCTAAACAATCTCGCAGTGGCAGAACGTTCTGCTCTGCGTATCCTAACTAAAATAAGACACCCTAATAACCCCTTACATAATCCACCAAACTCCCTCCTGTACGAATCCTGCAACATTCCTCCCATTAGTGTACGCCTTGACCTCCTATCCTTAAAATTTGCAACTAATCCTTACATTACCGACATCATTAGGCTCCTCTGTATACCCCGTAATCCCAACATAGAACCCAAATTTAAATTTCCTACATCAACGATTCATCAATTCATCTCATCTAATCATCCTGACTTAGACAACGACGTTAGCAATCATGACTTTTAAATTAACGACATGAACTGGACAAAGACAGGCTGAAAGACCTCTGGTCGATAGCCATTTTGTGAATTTTTAAGTCTATAAATGTATTATAATATATTTGGAAATGTAAATCATGCAACTATGTACAAATTCACAAATAAAGATGTTTATATATATATATAGGAAAAAAGAATTCAAATTCATATTTAAAATTGCAGAATATTTGAACTATAATAAGAGAACAATTCAAAAATTAATCAACAGACACATAAGACATCATAACATCCAATCCACAGCCACTTTAGAACCAATTTTAGAACCAGACAACAATAAGAAATATATAAAATTAATTTATGAGCCAAGAACCAACCAACATTTAAATAAAATATTACAATTTCATTCCTGCACATTGCACCAATACCAAACTTAGAATGTTATTGGGTAATACTTTTGAAAAACAAGACCAGTTGCTGAATTCAGGAATTTACTCAGTCAATTGCAATAATTGTACTAAATTGTATATTGGACAAACAAAAAGAAACGTGCACATTAGATTCAAAAAACATATGTACCACATCAAAAGCCAAAACCCTGACAAATCAGCAATTGCTCATCATACTTTAACAACAGGCCACAAATTTAACATAAATAAAGTCAAATTATTAAAAGAATCCAGCAGTTATCAATTAAACATGTTGGAAGCGATAGAAATGATGAAAAATAAGACAGAACTACTCAATTTCGATTTAAGCCCAATAATTAACCCCTTATTAAATTTATTACCCAACAGATAACCCTCATTAACACCATTGTGAACCCTCCCAAGTCCGAAGCCGAATAATCCCCAACACCCCCATTTCCAAGATACCGCATTCGTTTCAAAATTCAAATTACTTTTTTGGTTTTTCCGCCTAATCCGAGTAGGTATATATTGTAAACATTTATCGGTTTTTATTCAGTTAGCTATTGATAATGGGTACTTAGTACCCGAAATGTACATCTAGCAAAAATGAAAAATAAAAGTGAAGAAAGGAATAAAACTGTGTTTAATTAAATGTTTTAAAGTGATATTTATACAAAGCCCCTAAAATGTAATAACTTCATTTTAGGTATGGTGACGATATCTGTTAGACGATGACCACAATTTATCTACTGTGGCTTATTATATGTATATGGTCGTATTTTTGGCTAAATTAGCACGTTAGGGATACCTATTACACACATGATGAAATTATCTCCAAAATGATGACGTAAATTATCCAATTTGTAGTGTTATCTTGATTAATTCAGTCAATATCACGATATTAATTTTACACTAAAATTAACGTCTACTGACGTTTATTTAAAATAATGGATATATAAATCAAGATTGATTAGTGAATCATAGGTATTCTAATTTACAATGTAAAAAAATGGATGGCGCTAGATGTATTAAAATGTAATAAATAGTAACTGTTTATGAAAACTGTTATCGACATCTTTAGGAATGATGTAAAATATTAATGTTAATATTTAAATATTCAGGGGCTATTCCGTACACGCATTGTTAAATTTAGAGTACATGTTATTTTGCAGCATCACTGTCTAATCGCGTTTGTTACTTGATTTGTACACTTAGGTTGTGAGGGTAAACGTATACGTTACATTAATCAAAGACATACGCAATTTACTCTATTGCAAACTTTTCTCTTAACCTAACCTAACCTAGCAGGATGTAGAATAATCAATGTGCGCAAAGAGATTTAAGCAATTTATTCTATTGCAAACCTTTCTCCTAACCTAACCTAACTTACAAGTATGTGGAATAGTCACCGTGCGCAAAGAGACTTACGCAGTTTATTTTATTGAACACCTTTCTCCTAACCTAACCTAATCTAGAAGTATGTGGAATAGTCATTTTGTGGAAAGAGACATACGCAATTTATTCTATTGCAAACTTGTCTCCTAACCTAACCTAACCTAGAAGTATGTGAAATATTTAACTTGCGCAAAAAGACTTCCGCAATTTATTCTACTGCAAAACTTTCTACTAACCTAACTTAAAAGCATGTAAAATCTGTGTGTCTACTAACCAAACTGGATATGCCGTATAAATGTAATTTTAGTAAAAACAGTGAATTAAATATAAAAATAATATTTGTAGGTGTTATTATTATTGTTATATTATTTGTTGATATTTTACTATTGCAGTAGATATCCTGGTTATCGTACGAAGGTGGCGCCATCTATGTTTTATATCGCCATCTATTTTTTATATTAAAATCCGTATGATTTAATAATCAATCTCGATTTATATATCCATTATTTTAAATAAACGTCAGTAGACGTCAATTCTACCGTAAAACTAATATCGTGATATTGGCTGAATTAATAAAGATAACACTACAAATTGGATGAATTACGTCCTCATTTTGGAGATAATTTTATCATGTGTGTAATTTGTATCTGTAATGTGCTTATTTACCCGAAAATACGACCATATATAACCTCAAAAGTGGAACTTAAAATTCGATTTGCGGCCAATCGGTAAGTCGCCTTGACCAACGAACTTTAGATTCGTGCCTTCCATACACCTTTACCCTGATTCCATTTCCAGAAACTTAAAAATCATGGTAAATCGATATACAATGAATCCTTTCTTTTTTCTTCTATCTAAAAGTGGTACTTTTTTGTAGAAAAAAATCTTCTGATCAATCAAATAGATACCGTTCAGAAAATATGTTTGAAACTTTTCAAATGAATGTTTGTCATACATTGCTGGGGCGATTATAGGAAAAATAGAGTGTGTAATTTGAGCGCAAAGTGTGATTGGCGATCTTAAGAGATCACTTTGCGCTCGCAATTCACAAATAATTATTTTGGTGTTGGTTATTAACTCGAAAACAAAAAACTGTTTACGCGGATTTTAGCTGAATCGTCTCAATTGAATTTATTGTGTTATTGTATATATTTTAAATTCCGAACTTTACGTGCACCCAAACGTGATTACGCATATTTTTGCTTATTTAGGGAAACGACCGAAGGGCAATAAACCATTGTGTACATTTTTCTGTATTTCCTTTCACTGAGCCAAAATCGTGCGCAATTGGGGGCAATAACGACTAAGTCATGCGCGAGGGATTAAGTCGTAAACGTCCCTTCCCGGCCCAAAACGCCAGACCCGAAAAAGCCTTGATTCTCCCTCTCTACAACTAGCGATCCTTTTCTTTCTTGTCTGAAATGTTATATCTATTTTCTTCTACTAAAACCCCTCTTTTCTATATCCAACCAATCCCGTCACTTCTTTCTAAAACCTACCACTTTAAACCTCTATCCCCAGAGAGTCTTGTCTTAACTTTCAAACAGTAAACATCGTGCCCTTCGGTCGTTTCCGCGTTATACTTTCATTACTTTTCTAAGTCCTTTTGTTATATTTTTTGTTATTATTTATTAGTCAGTAGTTGTAATAAAGCCATTTATTTCAATATACTGGTATCCTTCATTTTGAAGCCAAATCGCGAACCCGCGTAATTATACAAAAACGATAGCTGATTTTTCATTGCCGTCGAATTTTTATCATTGAATCTTGAAAAATAATGTATGATTTTTATAAGAATTTTCGTATTTTCTACATTTGCTAATCAGTAAAGGATCCATAGGTAAAAATCGCATTATAGGTATAGAAAAAATTGATTTTGATTGTTTAATTGGTGAAGACAAAAGTGTTCACAAAATTCGAGAAAATAAGTTTGCTTCTTATAGTTTGCACACTTAAAACATAATATATAAAATTACGAAAATGTTATTCGTGAAAATGCAAACAATGTCTTAATTAATAAGACAACTTAAGACGATAAATATCCATTAAAACAACTACTTCCCGTGCAAATACACCTCCGGATATTGAATTATACAATAAAATATTTAAAATCTTAATCTTATTTAATTTGATTTGTTACAACGCTCTATTAAAGTATACTTTAATAGAGCGTTGTAACAAATCAAATTAAATAAGATTTTAAATATTTCATTGTATAATTCAATATCCGGAGGTGTAGTTGTTTCAATGGATATTTATCGTCTTAAGTTGTCTTATTAACTAAGACATTGTTTGCATTTTCACGAATAACATTTTTGTAATTTTATATATTATGTTTTAAGTGTGCAAACTATAAGAAGCGCAAGCTTGGCATTTTTACGAATAACATATTCGTAATTTTCTATATTATGTTCAGAAAATTGTATAAATATCGTACCAATAAAGCAATGTTCACTTGTAAACAGTTTCTTTAAAGATACAGCGTACTCGTAATACACCAACATTATTTACATTCTTCAATGTAATCAATGCATAAAATGCTTATTTATTGTCCTCTCCATTCAACACGTTTGTAGTGTTCTTGTCCTCATTCCTGAAGGACCAATTCGGCGAGAGGTGCATATTTTACTCGCTCAAGAACAATGAGTGTCTGGGGGATGGGAGATAGGGAGAAACGGCGGGTCGAAAGGATAACGAGGGCTACTGTAATAAAAAGGGGGGTGTGTAGATACAGATTCTCCGGTCTAAACAAAGCTCGTCCAATTAAAGTTAAGCGAATTCAAGAGGAAGTTAAAACAAGTATCTGCATGCTCATTTAACGCAGCCGCCGTCTTTGTGAAAATACTGTTATTAAGTTTTGCTTAATGAAAAATGTAAATTCGTATGAAGATACAATATTGTGTGGAGATGCAATAATGAAGTCTACAAAAATAAATATATGCTATAATTTAAACATTTGAGAGCTCAAATCTATTTATTTTTGAATTGTCTTCAGAAATTTGTAGTTTCTGAGTCAGCGAATGCAACCTCCATTTACCTAGCCCGCTCACTTAAAAAAAATTAAATAAACAATGCAGCATAATGCACTCTTTATGCACTTCTTATTAAGAAATTTTTTTACGCTCCTTTGGTTTAACGACAAAAACGAATTTTTGGTGGGGGACTGGCGGTACGGATAGCCAGCCAGTCCACCTAGTATAATAACTAAATCTAAAAAAACTATGCTAAACTAAATGGACTAAATTTGTATGAGTTATAAGCAAAAGCAATGGCTTACTCTGATTTATCACAATTTTTTAATGTGAAAAAGTATGTCCATATATATTTTGCAATAACCATCAATAATAACACTGGTCTGCAAAAAAAATTTTTTTCGAGCCCTGACACCATTCCTGCTGATTCTTATATAAAATGACCTCCTGAATCCGAATATGACCTCCGTTTTCCCCCATCACCCACCGTTTTCGGGGGAGGCGCCCCCACCTATTTTTATCACTTTTCGATCATGAATGATGAAAAGGATTATTTTAGCCTTTACATTTCTTCTGAGGGGCTAGAGAGGTGAAAAGTTCCAAAACATTAACATTTGTAGCAAGGAGGTAGATTTGGGGGGGGATTTGCCCCCTTAAATTGTAAAAAAATCATTATAAATGATCAATTTTTTCCGTTTTTTCGCAGTTTTTTCACTTATTTTCTACATATTCCAGCTTCCATTAAAATAATCCTGTTCATCCCTCCAAATTATCGAAAAGTGATAAAAATAGGTGGGGGGGCCTCCCCCGAAAACGGTGGGTGATGGGGGAAAACGGGGGTCATATTCGGATTCAGGAGGTCATTTTACATAAGAATTAGCAGGAATGGTGTCAGGGCCGATTTTCATGCCGACCAGTGTAATTGATTGGATAAGAAATGTTGTTAGAGTATAGAAAGCGCATATTTCAAACCACATATGCTACATAAAATTATGACAGTTATGGCAGAGAAACACTTATCAACAATATCTCCGCTATGATAAGCTCCCATAAAACCGCAATAAATCCAATTATGAATTTAATTTTCCCGTTTATGGCATTCAGTACATCCCCTATAATATTTTCCACACATACACATCCATCTAGGTAACACCGCGAAAGTCATAAAACAACGATGTTTTCAGCATATGGAGTGCAATTACAAATTGCCCTGATTAATAAAGAAGAAAGTGATACATTAAGTGACGCAATTAATCCTGCAGTGTATATATGCTCTTGCTGAATTTCCTTTCCTCAAGTCCAGTTTTTACTGCCGCCATAAGACTATTTATTGCACCTGCTGACGGCTTTTAATAACGGAAGACTGTAGCTTTTATTATTTTTATTGGTGTCGCTCGTTTCAGGACAAATTCTGTATTTATTATAAGTGACACTATAACCGGTATTTATTAATAATCCATAGAGTTAAAAGGGGGCGATAGACGATAGATGAGGGCAATGAGATTAATTACTTTGCTTGTATGATTGCTCTAACTTGGTTATTTCTGAACCGATTTGAAAATTTTAATAAACATTCCAAATAGTTTTTTAGCGAGATTTTATACACCATATCCAAATATACAGGATGTCCAAAATAAATGAACTATTGGGTAGTGTTTGATTATTTTTAGTAGTACACCCTGTATTTCAATGAATAATCCGTTAGAGATTTGAGGTTTGATGAGGTTATGTTAAACGACTAAGTCTGACGTAGAGGGTGGATTGATTAAAATTGTTTTTTTTTAAATGGAACACCTTATACAGAGTGCGGCAAAACAGACAGTGCAGTTTTAAAGGGCTACTAAAAAAAAACGGCGCAATTTAAAGAAATGGGGTATATTTTATCTTAATCGGTACATCATGCCGTTTTTTGCATTAAGTCCTAAAGATGACATCAGAAAGATGATGACCCCCAGCAGCGATACATTGATGAAGGCGATTTCTGAAATTCGCATTTTGGCCGCATTTTGGCACATCTCGATGATTTCCGTTATTATTGCGTCAATGGTGCTTAATAGGTTAATATTAATACACAAGGTAGTTAAGTAGCTAATACTGTATTTAAAGTAAAGTTTAATGAGTTTTATATTTATGCAAATTCCCGCTTCTGGTTTCTTGAGTTAAAAAAAATCCATCGATATATTCATCACTTTATGTAAAAAGTCGATCTTCCAAGGTCGATACTTAAAAACTTTTCCTTCAGGTAGCCCGACAGGCAGAAGTCGCAAATGCTCAGATCAGGGAAGCGTGCGGGCCACTACACCTCTCAGAGAAACAAGGCGCCCAGAGAACACCTGTCGCAGTTTCGTCATTGAAACTCGAGCAGTATGGGCCGTAGACCCGTCCTGCTGAAACCAGATGTCTCCCAGATCTGCTTCCTCCATCAGTTCTTCCAATCAAGGTTGAAAAAAAAATATGCAGCCATTTAAACATTTAAAGTTGACTACTATTTGGCAATGAAGTTTTTTTTTTTTTCCACATGAGGTGGTATCGCTTAACGTCCCTGCACTACGGTCTCCGTGGTCCTTTTGTGCTCCCCGTGGTCCTTTTGTGCTCCAAGGCAATGAAGTTAATTTTGAACAAATATGTAATTACTGTCTATTTATAGTATTAAAACAGCCATTGACTTTGTTTTTTAGTTCATTCAAATCGGTTAATAACTAACAGAGTTATGGCGTTGGGTGTTTTTTATCGAACACACTGTATAACGGTAGTTTTATTTTCAGTCAGAGATGCCATTAAAGCTTTAAAAAACACAATATCTCGCGACAAATACGAAATGTCAAGTCTACTACTAAAATATATACCATGGGTCCATTTTTCGAAAAAAATCATTCTTTACAAAAGGTTTTTAATTACGTGAAAATACTATTTTCATTGGCAAATCTTAAATTTACTTTCGAGCGGCACTATAAGGATCTCGGTTATTTAAAGAGTTAGAGAATCGGTTAAATGTGGGCGAAGTTGCGTATTTTAGTGCTTACTAATAATATGTTTTCACATTTTAAACATGTTCAACTGTTTCGATGTAATTTAAAACAAAACTGAAATTTGCGGTATTTAAAAATTGCCTATATCTGCGTTATTTTTTATTTTTTATGAAATTTGTAAAAACATTCTTATAGCAACGTTTTACGACTTAACTTATGAAGTAAGTTATAAATCTGCAAAGCGATTCGTTTTTGTTTTTCCAAACACAACTCCTGTGTTTCTTATGGGGCATATAAAGATATGCACATCATTGAACGGCATTTTTTTTTATGTATTTTAAACTTTGAACATTTAAGCACAAATAAGTATAGGATAACTTTTGTTGCATTGGTAACAGTTTACGATATTTTTGAGTTCAAAATAAAACATAAGACATAATAATTTGTTTAACCAAAACCAAAAGCCGGGTCTTGATAGCTGTAACCGTCTTATCAACCCGTACTGATAGGATTAAAGGTTACTTCTTACTTATTTAATTCGAAGGACCAAAAGTAAAGTAAATAAATAACCTCACTTTAAAGATTATGAGTTTAAAAAATGTATATTGAATATAACCAAAAAATGTACAAGTTACAATTTACAGTGACAACAGATAAAAAATGTCGGTGATGTTAGCAGTTGGACGGTTTGTTGTTATCTCTCCGTTTTCTTCTGCTCCAGTGTTCCTCCAAGAGATTAAGGGTGGAGCTTAAGGGGTAAGTGGTGGTAACGAGGCGACTCTGTTTGGTTGCGTTGATTAAACGTTTTTCCCACGCTTACCACCACTTTGCAGCGTTGCCAAACCTCTGATGGACAGGCCAACACGAGCTGTGTTTCGGCCTGTTTTCCAAATTCCGAGAAATCCCTCGGGGTACTTTATTGAGGGCCTCTACAAAATCTCTAAACCAGCAAATTTTGAAGACAGACACCCTCTACAAGCGCAGAAGCATAATGGAAGAAAAGAAACCACAATTTATGGTGTGTTGATGTTACAATTTCTGACATTATCTGTTTGAATAGCAGGTAGTTTCCCTTTTTGCCCTTTATAAAGCGTTTTAAACGGTCGTTCATGTTCATTTGATGACTCCAACAATTTAACGCATTAATGAATATGTTATGCAATGGTATTATTTAGTTACGTTTTAATCAAATCGATTAAATAGAGCACGCTAATCTAGCAATAAGAAAAATGCAAAATAAGGTTATGATTTGGGTTTAAAACGTGTTCAAAACATGTTTAAAACACGTTTAACACGTGTTTAAAACAGAATACACAGGGCGTTTTTCTTTTGAGTATACATACCCTGATAATTACAGCGTTTTAAAAGTTGTGGGAAATCGTTGTTTTAATGCGGTTAATTTGAGACTTTAAACGAGTGTTTTCCACTCCCAGACTAAGCATGAAGTAAAATTTCGAGTTTAGAAAAGCCTAAAAATTTGGATTGGCCGCGTAGCGAAGCGGAGCGGCCAATCCAAATTAGGCTTTTCTAAACTCGAAATTTTACTTCATGCGCCACGCTTGAAAACACTGATTTACAGTGAAGTTCAAAAAACACACACTTACAACAACGGTTATAGGCAACCTAATATACTTTAGAGTTTATAGGTTGCCTATAATCACTGCTTTAAACAATTTTTTCAGCGCAGAATTTAACTCACGTTTTATCCACATTTACATATTAGATTGCTAAAGCCGTATATTTTAAACATTACGATATTTCAGTGTTTTATACGCGTGGCGCATGAAGTAAAATTTCGAGTTTAGAAAAGCCTGAAAATTTGGATTGGCCGCTCCGCTTCGCTACGCGGCCAATCCAAATTTTCAGGCTTTTCTAAACTCGAAATTTTACTTCATGCTTAGTCTGGGAGTGGAAAGCCCTCGTTTAAAGATTCAAATTGAAATCTTGAACAAAAAACAACGAACGTCGAAAAATTTATAGTGAATGCTTATAATAATAATAATAATAATAGTAATTTATTTTCAAGAAATAAGTAATTACAAGGTAATACATATAAATGAAAATGTGTCAGCAAAATACAATTTAGAAAATATAAAATTAAATAAATAGAAACAAAGTTAGAAAATATAAGATTAAATAAATAGAAACAAAGTTAATAAACGGGAAACAAACAAAAAAGAACTAAGAGAAAAATGCATATCAACATGAACATATCCTATTTCGAGAAGGCGTTTTTTTTTTATTTATTTCTTTAATTTTTTTTTTATTTGATGTATTTCAGAGTTCGTTTAAGGAGTATAATTCTTTCTGACACAGATATTCATGCAGACATTCCTTAACGTTCTTAATTTTTTTAATAGTATACCTGAAAGAAAAAATCCCTGTATTTAAAAACCACATTTATGCAGACGCCACGCGTATAAAACACTGATTCAAAGTGAAGTTAAAAATGCACTGAAAACCAACAAAACTTCGATTTTTTTTTTCAAAATTAGATGTGTTCTTTCCTATCCATGCAGTAAACCTTCAGATTTTCGTTGTTTTCTTGTAAAAAAACTTCGATTCCCTGTAGTCCTTCGGTCTCCGAAGACCATGATTGGTCCTTCGAGCTGTAACCTTTGTAAAATTGTAATAAACTTAGTAAACTTAGTAGAGTGATTCTTTAATTTGAAACTTCTAAGAACGAGTGTTGTCCACTCCCAGACTAAGCATGAAGTAAAATTTCGAGTTTAGAAAAGCCCCGTGTAGAAAATTTGTCGAGGGTCGCGCAGCGACCCGAGACAAATTTTCACGGGGCTTTTCTAAACTCGAAATTTTACTTCATGCGCCACGCGTATAAACCACTGATTTACAGTAAAGTTAAAATATATAACGTTCAGATGTGATGATCAATATTTACCGAGATGTAAAGGTCAGATACGTTTTAAAAAATTCAACCACCCCAAGTCGGACAAAGTATAACGCTACGCGCTGGCTGAAAACAAATAGACTTCTTACTACCTGCTAATATCGGGTTGACATTGACATAAAAAAATGCGGTTGGTGTTCATAATGGATTACCCCCTGAGTACTCGGTCTCTTTCCCCTTACCCTCCAACATTTTAGGAAAGAGATAGAAATCTGAAAATTTTAGATATTTTCGTGTCGTCGCCTTTATTGCCATATTGTTTGGGCTCGCACCCTTCGTTTTGTCCTCCGGATGACGAAACTGACCGTTTATGCCGTTTATGGCTCTATTTTTAAACGCACAGACCTAAACGCGCACTGGACATGTTTCCGCATAACTTAAAAAATATAATCAAAAATGACAATACTGGCCGAGTCCTTTCATCGACTTGGTCCACTCCTAATAAAATGCAAATGTGTTAGGGCGGTTCAGGTACCGCCGTAATGTTAGATGACCACCCAAGTGCTAGACGGACTGTCGCCATATAAAGACTATCTACCCTAACGTTCGTGGGAAACAACCCCATTATATAGTATCTTAAGTTTAACAGGTGTACTAGACACCCTTTTTGTATTACATTTCATTATTTTCCATTAAGTGACTTTTACCATTAGTGTCGTAGATATATGTATATTTATTAGGTACCATTCTCTTTTAATTTCATCAAGTAACTTTTACCATTAATGTCTTAGACCTGTATTTATTAGGCACCCTTAAGTCTGAAAGCCTTTTTCTGTATCGACGATAGGTAAATACCACCCTCGTGGGAACGTCCCCAAAAACGGGCCTCTGTCTGTCCTCACGCGTGTGGTCTTACCTCCATATATATACCCTTTCTAGAACTTAAGCAGTTAGTTAGTACCCAACCGTCATTCTGAATACATGCTGTATTGTAATTATTGTTATAAGAATAAAGTTAAGTTAAGTGTTTAAGTGCAACATTGACTTTTCACTCCCGGTATCCAACATATTATTGGTGTCAGAAGTGGGATAGTCGGGACGTTCATCCGGTTCGCGAAATAAGCCAACGAATTCGTCTTCCCAGAGGAAACTCCTGGTGCAACATAAGAAGATTTCAGGCCCGATCCAGAGAACGGCGATCAGCAACATTCCGACTGTCTGAAAATATTGGAACAACGGTGAGTCGCTTTTTATTCAGTCTTGCATCCTTAACTCTTTTTTCCTAAACAAACAAAAACATCATGCCTAACTCCGAACAAAATGACAATGCTAACTCACTTTCACTTGATTTCTTAATTAAACTTATTCCGAATAACTTCGACGGAGATAGATACAAAATAAGAAGTTTTATTAAGCAAGTCGATTCGGTTTTCGAACTCGCTAGTGATCAACAAATACCTCCACTTCTTTTATTTGTCAAAAGTAAAATTACGGGTAAAGCTCGCGAACAGATCGATATTCACTGCAACTTAACCACATGGGAGGATATTTCAGAATTATTAATTAATTTATATCAGGATAGGAAATCTCTTGATCAATTACTTGAAGAGCTAACTAATATTAAACACGAACAACATGAAAACGTGTCACAATTCTACCAGAGATTAGAAGATTTAACTTCCCGTACATTAGCTATTATACATTCAACCGAAAATGATAAAGAACGCCTAAAAGGACGCCTCCTAATGATTGAAGACATTGCATTGAACCGTTTCATCTATCACTCGAATCCTAATTTATCTCAAATGTTAAGGTATCGCGAATTTAAAACTATTAACGAAGCGCTTACCGCAGCAATTGCCGAGGAAAAAGCGTTGAGATTAACTTACAAGTCTATTGAAATAAAATGTAAAACTTGTGGAAAAAATAATCACCTTACAAAAGATTGCTTCCGCAATAAACCTCAAATCCGCACGAAATCTATACATTTCTCTAACAATTCTCATAACTATCAAACTCCTAGAAATCCAGCGAATCAACAAAAACAATGTAGATATTGCAAAAGGCCAGGTCACGTACTCGAGGAATGTCGTAAAAGGCAATATAACAATTCAAAAAAATCAACATCACAAAATCAAAATAATCAAAATGCGTCAGTAAATTTTCAGGAGCGACTGATAAATCGAGTCCCTCCTCCTATACCAAACCAACAAAATCAAATCACTCAAGCACTGGAACAATTCCATTTATAATGAATTCAAACTTGCATCCAATCGCAAATTCCGAAATAAATTCTAATTCAAACTCGCATGCAATCGCAAATCCTAAATCCAAATCAAACATCCAAGAGAATCAATCTCTAATAAAAATTAAATCAAATCCTAAATCTAAGTTGCATCCCATAACTAATGAAGATACAAAATCAAATGTTGAAACGATCCAACACGTAAATATTTCTAATTCATTCTTCAGTTCAAATGATTTAATTTATGTTACATTTCAATCTGACATGTCCAATTGTCCAGATAAAACGATTAAATTATTAATCGACACGGGCGCTTCCATATCTTTAATTAAAGCTATGAGCTTATCAAAATTCAAAATCCACGATAAAAATCCAGTTGCTCTTAACGGATTAGCACCAAACATTCCAATTTACACCTTAGGTGAAACCGAAATCAACCTCCAAATTCACAATAAACGAATAAAATCTAATTTCCAAATCATAGATGCAATCACTAATATCCCTTTCGACGGCTTACTAGGCGACGATTTTCTAAGAACGCATAGCGCAAAAATCGACTATAGTTCTTTTTCTCTAATTCTAAATTCAATTTCTATTCCAATTCCAATTCATCGTAATACGCCTCAATCATCATCAATAAATATTACTGTTCAACCTCGAACGGAAACTGTCGTCAGAATCAACGTAAATAATCCACTCAACCTCAAAGAGGGTATAATTATTAATCAAAATCTCGCAGCCAATCAATCTCTTTTAATTCCAAATTCAATGGTTTATATCAATGACCAAAATCAGTGTTTAATTACGCTAATAAACAAATCATCAATAAAACAAATTGTCACAGTCCCTTCTATATCAATTGAACCTATTTCTAACACTCATTCAATCTTTCAAATAAATCAAAATTGCATAAACAATCCTGAAAGAGAAAAACTACTAAATCAAAATTTAAGGCTTGATCATCTCAACTCAGAAGAGAAAACTTCAATCACGAAAATTTGTCGAGAATTTAAAGATTTATTTTATTTACCAAACGATAACTTAAGTTATACAAACGCTACTTGTCATAAAATTCCCATTACAGACCCGCTTCCAATTCATACAAAATCTTATCGATATCCAGAGGTACACAAGAACGAAGTAAATAAACAAATCGAGAAGATGTTAAGTCAAGGGATAATAAAACCGTCCACCAGCCCTTGGTCCAGCCCCTTATGGGTTGTCCCGAAAAAACTAGACGCCACAGGCGAACGGAAATGGCGGATAGTTATCGACTACCGCAAATTAAATGAAAAAACGGTCGGTGACGCCTACCCTTTACCTAACATCGAAGATATCTTAGACCAATTAGGGCACGCACAATATTTCACGACGCTAGATTTAGCCAGCGGATTCCATCAAATATTAATGGACACTGATGATGGTCCAAAAACTGCATTCAGCACCCCCAATGGCCACTATGAATACACGAGGATGCCTTTTGGATTAAAAAATGCGCCTAGTTGTTTTCAGAGGCTAATGAATAACGTACTCATGAGGCTCACTCACAATCAATGTTTTGTTTATCTCGACGATATTGTCATTTATGGAGTCTCACTCGATGATCATAACCGTAAATTAAAAAACATATTCTCTCGCTTACGGCAGAACAATTTAAAACTACAGCCAGACAAATGCGAATTTCTGAACAAATCGTGTCAATATCTAGGACATATAATTTCAGACGAAGGTCTTAAACCTAATCCTAATAAAATAGAAGCTATTAAATCAGTACCTCGTCCACAAAATCCGAAACAGATCAAAATTTTCCTAGGCATGATCGGCTACTATCGCAAATTTATTAATAACTTTTCCACAATAGCCAAACCCCTGACGGTGTTATTAAAAAAGGATGTCGAATTTCATTGGAAAGATGAACAAGAAACAAGCTTCCAAACCCTAAAAAATAAATTAATTCGAGAGCCTATATTGCAATATCCAGATTTTACACAACCCTTTATCTTAACTACAGACGCCTCGAACGTAGGAGTCGGTGGTGTTCTTTCACAAATGAAAAACGGAGAAGACCTCCCAATCGCCTATTACTCCAGGTCATTAAATAAAGCGGAAACAAACTATTCAACCACGGAAAAAGAACTTCTAGCTATTCTAAACTCCACAGAACATTTCCGTCCTTATTTATATGGAAGAAAATTTACCATATACACCGATCATAGGCCATTACAATGGCTCTTTAACATGCAAAATCCCTCGTCACGGCTCGTTCGTTGGAGACTTCGTCTCAGCGAATATGAGTATGAAGTAAAATATAAACCTGGACGCATAAATTCAAACGCCGATGGACTTAGTAGATTATTTCCTGAAACAGGAATTGTTAACTATGTTAACAGTGATTCTTATGGAGAATTCATTAAATTCCATTATAACAATCAAGAAGTGATTATTTATGATAAGGAAAATCGACCACTAACTTCAATAAAAACTCCTATAGTAATGTTTTGGTCTCAGGATCTCGATGAAAGTAATCCATACTCAGATTTTATCCAAAGTCATTTTAATTTAGAAAATATTAAACCAACCATAAACGGTTGTAATAAACTGAGTAATTCTAAACAAACTGTCTATTTACTATTCCCTACTAATTTTCACTTCGATAAACTCGAATACAAGAACATTTTACATTGCTTGCAAACATTTAGAAAAACGATTAAAGATAATGAATTCACTTTAATACCACCAGATCATCATAATAACATTAAATTACCGCAATTGTATGAAATGCTAAAATTTGTCTTTAAAAACAATTTAATAAAAATATACAACACAACTAAAATCACTCCAAAGAATCAAGACGAGATAAAACAAATATTAATTGACAATCACGACAGCAAATTCTCAGGACATTACGGATTCAACAAAACCTATTCAAAAATTAAAGAACGTTACTATTGGCCTTCAATGAAATCAGACATAAGAAAATACATTAAGAACTGCCAGTCATGTCAGATTAATAAAACCGATTTTAAACCAACAAGACAACCTATGGAGATCACATCTACGTCAACCGAACCACTAGAACGTTTAGCATTAGATATTGTAGGTCCCCTACCAATAACAGAAAATGGCAATCGATTCATCTTAACAGCCCAAGATGATTTAACTAAATTCAGTTTCGCCGAACCAGTCCCCAATCACGAATCTAAAACAATTGCTAGTGCACTCACTCGAATAATCACATACTTCGGAATTCCTAAAACTTTATTAACCGATCAAGGTCCAGATTTTATGTCCAAATTAATTAAGGAATTAACGCGACTATTTAAAACTAGACATATATCCACCACACCTTACCATCCTCAAACTAACGGGGCATTGGAAAGATCACATCTAACTTTAAAAGATTACCTAAAACATTACATCAAACCTAATCAGTCTGATTGGGATGAATACATCCATTTTGCTATGTTTAGCTATAATAGTTCTACTCATAAATCGACTAATCATACCCCTTACGAACTATTATTTGGTCATAAACCATATTTGCCATCTTCCATAACACAGGAACCTAAACTACTCTACACTTATGATGATTACGTCAAGTCACTACAAAACAAATTAAACAATTCATTCAAAATAGCCCGCGAAAATATAATAAATTCAAAAAACTCAAGCAAACGTCTTTACGATAGAAAGAATAACTCGTGTGAATTTAAGGTAAACGATAAAGTCTACATTAAAAACAAATCAACTAACCCCAAACTTTCCAAGAAACTTTGTCCGAATTTCAAAGGACCATACAAAATAACACGAATCTTCGATAACCAAACAGTAGAATTGCAATTGAAAAACAAAAAGGTAAAATATCATAAAAACTTACTGAAACCTTCCTCGTTTTCAGATGACGACGATTGTAATCTTGATCCTATCGATCCTACCGATCCTGGTCCATTGTAATGATCTCTATCAAATATATCAATTAAACCAAACAAGCGGAATTTACTACAATAATTTAGGAAACGCTAGAATATCAAATTCAAAAATAACATTACTATCCCATTTAAACATTTCTTTCTTATCTGAGGCTCGCGGAACACTTGAGAATTCAATCCTCAAATCAATAAATCTTTGTGGTTCTCTATCAAAAGGCAATAAGAATTCACATTCGTCAATTTATTGCGAACAAAATTTAGGAAACATTAACGATCAACTAAAACTAATTTATAAAAAACAAGAAATATTGAATCATTATATTGGCAAAGAAAACAGGAAACGCCGTGGTTTAATAAATGGCGTATCTACAGCACTACGTTGGCTAATTGGTACACCCGATGCCAATGATGCGAAATATTATTCCGATAGTATTCACTCGATAATAGACGATAGACAGCAAATCAACGGTCTCTTAAAATCACAAATTCAAGTAATTTCGAGCACGATTCGAAATTTTAATAACTCTTTTGTTGCATTAAAGGAAAACGAATCAAAATTAAATAAAAATTTATTCAAAATTGCAAATCTTGCACAAAACAATCAAGGAAAAACCAATGATTTAGAATTGGATTCAATCATTATTCAACATATTTCAACATTATCCAGTCTTGCAAATAGAGTAATGGAGGAATTTGATAATTATATTCACGCCATTAATATTGCTAAACATGGAATTCTATCTCCGGAGATTGTCACTCCAAAAATCTTAATTAATGAGCTATTGAAATACAAAGGCGAATATGAACTTCCTTTATCACCATCTTATAAAAACGCTCTAACTTACTACAAATTAATACATTTAGATGTCATTGTTGATGAGCGAAACATTGTCATATTTGCATTGAATATTCCGTTATTAGACAAACTATCCTACACTATTTTTGAAATGATCCCGTTACCTATGCAACATCAAGATCCTCTAATATATTCCTACATACAACCTAGTTATCGATATCTCCTAATATCACAACCAAAAACCTTATATAACCTTATGCAAGATTTGAATAAATGCGACGAATTCATCAAAGGATCGTTCATCTGCCAAGGAGTCTCCACCACAAGAAGAACTGAAATCGCCAATTGCGAAATCCAATTGTTGTCGCCGCATCTCTCCAAGATTCCAGAAGAATGTTCAACTAGAACCATCAGAGCCGATATCCAGACTTGGAAATCCATCCGGAATAACGAATGGATATATGTGTTGCTGAAATCAACAACGTTAACAATCCTCTGTGATGACCACATGGAGGACGTAATTCTTAATAAAACAGGAATCATCCGATTGTATCCCGGTTGCAAGGGATACACCGATTACTATGTTCTCGAAGCAACCAGCGAAATGTTCTCCAACATATCCGTCGACTACGTTCCAAAAATTAATATTTTGCAAGACGAATGCTGTGTCGACAAGAAAATCAACGATTCCATACCACTTCGAATACAACCCATTAAACTATCAAATATCGACCTCACCGAATTAAAGTATGCAGATAAAAAACTCAACGAATTCGACGAGTTGTTAGACCACGAAATGAACAAACCGTTCATCGTAAAACATACTAGCTGGTATACACTAATCCTTAGCCTGCTAGGTGTTACATTAACGCTAATGTTGTGTTGTAACATCTGTCGTTGGTGTGGTTGGTGGAATTTGTTAAGACGTCTTTGCTGCTTCACAAGGAATCCAAGGAATGGAGAATTGATGCCACCCATTATAAAAAACTTCGTCAATTGCAACTTCGAATCGGACCTCCGATCTGAACGTCAATATCACACCGGAGAAATTGCAATTTACGAACGTGCCTCCGAAGAAATCGAACTTCAACCACCTCGTTACAATGCAGTAACGGCCTCAGCTCCCAGACGAGACGACAGGAGTTTCCCAAAATCCAGACGCAGCACCGTTCCTTTGTAGGACGAAACCTGTGTCTTCCCCCCATCTTTCGTCTTCAGCGGGGAGGTGTTAGATGACCACCCAAGTGCTAGACGGACTGTCGCCATATAAAGACTATCTACCCTAACGTTCGTGGGAAACAACCCCATTATATAGTATCTTAAGTTTAACAGGTGTACTAGACACCCTTTTTGTATTACATTTCATTATTTTCCATTAAGTGACTTTTACCATTAGTGTCGTAGATATATGTATATTTATTAGGTACCATTCTCTTTTAATTTCATCAAGTAACTTTTACCATTAATGTCTTAGACCTGTATTTATTAGGCACCCTTAAGTCTGAAAGCCTTTTTCTGTATCGACGATAGGTAAATACCACCCTCGTGGGAACGTCCCCAAAAACGGGCCTCTGTCTGTCCTCACGCGTGTGGTCTTACCTCCATATATATACCCTTTCTAGAACTTAAGCAGTTAGTTAGTACCCAACCGTCATTCTGAATACATGCTGTATTGTAATTATTGTTATAAGAATAAAGTTAAGTTAAGTGTTTAAGTGCAACATTGACTTTTCACTCCCGGTATCCAACAGTAACAATAGCCTTTATACTACATGTGAAATTCACTAAAATCCCTGATTTACCCCCAACAAGTGTGCACTTATTTATGGAATGGCCGATATATATGCATAGCAATTTTATCGCTCTAGATTAGTTAAAAGAATTATTTAGAACGATGCGGTACCAAAATACAAAAACTTCTTCAATTTCAGCATTTAGACCCGTAACAAGCGCCTCCTTCGTCTGTTTTTTTTTTTTTTACTTACGATAATCTGTTATATGTCATTGAGTTAATTATTAGTGCTCACTAATCGTAATTAATGTAGTTAAAACTTAATCTGTAATAATTCTGAAGTTTAGTAACCTAAGTAGTATAAATGTTTAAAGGTGGTTAATCGGCATCCTATTTAAATTTAGTTTATGAAATTAAATACATGAAGACATCAAAAATCATATCTAAACCTAAGCGCTAGTGACACGAATGGCAATAACATGAGTTTTCTTTAATCTTTAAAATGAATACAGCGGAAAACTGGCTTCTATATAACGACTACACCAACCAGTTTGCGTGTCGCCAGCAATGACGACGACGACGAGGTAAACTATTCATAACTACCAGACATCACGAAAATCGAGTAAGAAAGAAAAAAAAGGCGGTATTGAAAATGTATTTGACTTTAAGTCTTAAACCGGTTGCACGCGGCAGCCGTAACCAATTGTAATTAAGTGAAATTTGTTAGCTGCACGTTATTAGGTGGAAAAATATCGACAGGATACCACGAAACAGGGAACTCCTATTTATGACCGTCGATAATGGGTGCCCATCACATAATTGAAATACGACGGGAAATGCTTTACTGTTTTATATGGATTTTGAACACGGTTCCCAACACTTAGTCACACACACGTTGAGAATGTTATTGTATGTTACTAATTACATAATTTTGTAGTGGTTTACCATATTATTAAACATAACATTAATACCATTAATCTAATAACGACTGTTATTCCTTACTTTACTTTTTATTTTTATCGTTAGATGTACATTTCGAGACACAAGGTGCTCATTATCAATAATCAATAAATAACAGTTTGTTATTGATAATGAGCGCCTTGTGTCTCGAAATGTATATCTAACGTTAAAAATAAAAAGTGAAGTAAGGAATAACAGTCTTTATTAGTGTAATAATCACTTCACGTAAACTCAAAAACATACAGTTAATACTATTAATAGTTAATATATCGGTAGTGTCTCCCTTCGGGTTTCTAATACAAGGAGTTGAATTGAAGGGCTTATTGTAATAACATGATAAGCCACACAAACAAAAAAATCTGTTTTATTCTTGGATTCGATTAAGCAGTTATACAGCGTGTAAACGAACTACTGTACAGGCTCTCTACCACATAAGGGGCAGCGTTTAAATAAACAATACCTGCATTTGAAATTACCATACCTTTAGTAGATAGCTCACAAATAATTATTAAAAATAATTAATAATAATAGGCCACATGTTTGTGGTATCAGGTATACGCGCACATTGCGTATTTAATTTATTTATTTTATTTATTTATTTACGTTTCGACTTTTACAATAATACAAAAATTAAACATATCAATAACAAAAATACAAAAATGGGCGCTTATGCTGGCTTAGATACTACAAGATTATTCAAATAAACTAAAAATTAAATTATACTTGTATGAGTAACAAAATACCTACGAACTATAAACTATAAAGACACATGTTATTCATTAATATAGTTTAAGTAGTATAAACATTTTTTACGAAACAATGAGATTGATGAATTAAACAAGTCAATATCATTCGGCAATGTGTTAAATAATCTCATAGTTCTGCATATAGTATTGTTAAATCCGTAATTTGACGAATGGAATTTTATTTTAAAAAGATTATTATGTCTACGTAAATGAGAGATTCCACATAGACTGGTAGTTTTTAAACGATTTGGATATCGAATTACACCATCCAGAGAAAAGTGGGTCAGATTGTGAAGAATTATGTCTATGTTATCGTTTTCATAAGTACCCATTGCTGACTAAAGTTTAGTGCGTGCGAAGTGATTTATGCGCCTCGCAGTAGTAAAAGTAAATAAAAAATACAAAAACTTACGCATCCACGAAAAATATCATGAACACAGGTAACCAGAAGTTCTCAAAAAGTAAAAAATGCATGAAAAATTATGAAAAATCCAATATTTTTTTTCCGATTTTATTTTTGCTGCAATTGGTGTCAAAATATTTTGTGTATACGCCCTTAAGAGGATGTATATTAGTTCGATTACACGCTGTATAACCTCAAAAGTGGAACTTAAAATTTAATTTGTGGCCAAACGGTACCCTCTAATAATCCCCCGCATTCCTTGCGAATTTTCGCGAGTACAACCGTTCTATAACTAGCGACCAGCAATGGCAGCTGGCTATCGTTTAAATCTCCGTTTATGAAACATCTCCGGTATGCGGCGATGTCCCATTCGCACGCTTCATACATCAAACGGAATCTCGATCAATAGGCATAAAACCTCATCACCGTAAATGTATTTATGGGCCAGAAAAGCAACGCAACTATTTTATTTATTTACATCCTGCACTAATTCGAACTTATTTATATATTTATTGTGAGCAGCACGCGAGGTATATATGATATTCACGGCGAGCAGTTGGATAATAAATTAAAGGAAACCGTTGGAGGTTTTATTTATTGTCCAACGGCGAACAAATTCAAACAGTTTTGATGTGGCCGGTTTTACATTTTCTCCATTTTCTCAGATTTATTACTAACGTGATGTTTCGTTTGTGAAGAAACTAGGAAAACGGGACAAAAACAGTCTGATAGTTTATTTACTTGGCCATTGTTCGCGGAATAATGGGTGGCGTTAATTGGCGGCGTATTAAACCGTTTTATGACCGCCGTAAAACGATATAAATGTGGAAAGCCGTGTTGTGATGTGGGATGTTTATATTTGTTTCTTTAAAGTAGCTGCATAATGAACACATTATTACGACCACCCTAAGGTTAGGAAAGTCGTTTCGGAAAAGGACCAAATATGGTCACTTGGGGTCTCACTAGTAATGTATCTCAGAGTATTGACCGGTTAATGAATATCTACTTAGTACGTGTTGTACTGGATCCCAGACCAGGCGATTCTATTATTTATATGTAGTTACTTTCTCGTTTTTTTTTTTGACATATTTTCTTGTTAGTCAATGTGAATGTTATTAATTAAGTTAAAACTCTTAAATTTTAATTCGTAAATGTAAGATAATTTTCTTCAAAACTTATAAAGGTACTAATATAAGTTTTGAAGAAAATTATCTTACATTTACGAATTAAAATTATTAATAAGACCCACTTGATTGAAAATGTATAATTCAACTCCTCCACCATCACACGAATTATGAAACAGATTCCCCAGAATTTCAAAACTTCATAACTCCCAAACCACTAATTTTATTTTCAAAATTTCTTCAATAATTGATTAAACAATATTCATAGAGCGAGTATAAATAACCAGAATGCTGTAACTCTTAATTGTTCTTTATTTAAACAATATATTGCTGTTCCGCGTATGTCACCTTTCATACCAAATATTAAAAAAATCATATCTCCTAAAACTCCTATTTTATTTTACAAATTTCTTCACTAATTGCTTAAACAATATTTCTAGACTGAGCATAGATGGTTAAAATGTTGTCACTCTTATTTGTTAATTATTTAAATAATATATTGTTGTCCCGCGTATAGCACCGTTCATACCAAATATTAAAAAAATCATATCTCCTAAAACTCCTATTTTATTTTACAAATTTCTTCACTAATTGCTTAAAGAATATATCTAGACTGAGCATAGATGGTCAAAATGTTGTCACTCTTATTTATTAATTATTTAAATAATATATTTCTGTCCCGCGTATAGCACCGTTCATACCAAATATTAAAAAAATCATATCTCTTAAAACTCCTTTTTTATTTTCCAAATTTCTTCACTAATTGTTTAAACAATATATCTAGACCAAGCATAGATGGTCAAAATGTTGTCACTCTTATTTGTTAATTATTTAAATAATATATAGCTGTCCCGCGTATGGCACCGTTCATACCAAATATTAAAAAAATCATATCTCCTAAAACTCCTATTTTATTTTACAAATTTCTTCACTAATTGCTTAAACAATATATCTAGACTGAGCATAGATGGTCAAAATGTTGTCACTCTTATTTGTTAATTATTTAAATAATATATTGCTGTCCCGCGTATAGCACCGTTCATACCAAATATTAAAAAAATCAAATCTCATGAAACTCCTATTTTATTTCACAAATGTTTTTACTACATGTTTAAACAATATATCTAGAACGAGCATAGGTAGTCAAAATGTTGTCACTCTCATTTGATAATTATTTAAATAATATATTGCTGTCCCGGGTAAAGCACCGTTCATACCAAATATTAAAAAAATCATATCTCCTAAGACTCCTATTTTATTTTACAAATTTCTTTACTAATTGTTTAAACAATATATCTAGACTGAGCATAGATGGTTAAAATGTTGTCACTCTTATTTGTTAATTATTTAAATAATATATTGTTGTCCCGCGTATAGCACCGTTCATACCAAATATTAAAAAAATCAAATCTCATGAAACTCCTATTTTATTTCACAAATGTTTTTACTACATGTTTAAACAATATATCTAGAACGAGCATAGGTAGTCAAAATGTTGTCACTCTCATTTGATAATTATTTAAATAATATATTGCCGTATAGCACCGTTCATACCAAATATTAAAAAAATCATATCTCGTAAAACTCCTATTTTATTTTACAAATTTCTTTACAATTGTTTAAACAATACATCTAGAACGAGCAAAGATGGTTAAAATGTTGTCACTCTGATTTGTTAATTATTTAAATAATATATAGCTGTCCCGCGTATAGCACCGTTCATACCAAATATTAAAAAAATCACATCTCGTAAAACTCCTATTTTATTTTACAAATGTCTTTACTGCTTGTTTAAACAATATATCTAGAACAAGCAAAGATGGTCAAAATGTTGTCACTCTCATTTGTTAATTATTTAAATAATATATTGCTGTCCCGCGTATATTAAAAAATGAACGGTGCTATACGCGGGACAGCAATATATTATTTAAATAATTAACAAATGAGAGTGACAACATTTTGACCATGTTTGCTCGTTCTAGATGTATTTTTTAAACAATTAGTAAAGAAATTTGTAAAATAAAATAGGAGTTTTAGGAGATATGATTTTTTTAATATTTGGTATGAACGGTGCTATACGCGGGACAGCAATATATTATTTAAATAATTAACAAATGAGAGTGACAACATTTTGACCATCTTTGCTCGATCTAGATATATTGTTTAAACAATTAGTAAAGAAATTTGTAAAATAAAATAGGAGTTTTAGGAGATATGATTTTTTTAATATTTGGTATGAACGGTGCTTTACCCGGGACAGCAATATATTATTTAAATAATTAACAAATGAGAGTGACAACATTTTGACTATCTATGCTCGTTCTAGATATATTGTTCAAACATTTAGTAAAAAAATTTGTAAAATAAAATAGGAGTTTTAAGAGATATGATTTTTTTAATATTTGGTATGAACGGTGCTATACGCGGGACAGCAATATATTATTTAAATAATTAACAAATAAGAGTGACAACATTTTGACCATCTATGCTCAGTCTAGATATATTGTTTAAGCAATTAGTGAAGAAATTTGTAAAATAAAATAGGAGTTTTAGGAGATATGATTTTTTTAATATTTGGTATGAACTGTGCTATACGCGGGACAGCCTTATATTATTTAAATAATTAACAAATGAGAGTGACAACATTTTGACCATCTATGCTCAGTCTAGATACATTGTTTAAACAATTAGTGAAGAAATTTGTAAAATAAAATAGGAGTTTTAAGAGATATGATTTTTTTAATATTTGGTATGAACGGTGCTATACGCGGGACAACACTATATTATTTAAATAATTAACAAATAAGAGTGACAACATTTTGACCATCTATACTCGGTCTGGATATATTGTTTAAACAATTAGTGAAGAAATTTGGAAAATTAAATAAGAGTTTGTAGAGATATGATTTTTTTAATATTTGGTATGAAACGTGACATACGCGGGACAGCAATATATTGTTTAAATAAAGAACAATTAAGAGTTACAACATTCTGGTTATTTATACTCGCTCTATGTATATTGTTTAATCAATTATTGAAGAAATTTTGAAAATAAAATATGTGGTTTGGGAGTTATGAAGTTTTGAAATTCTGGGGAATCTGTTTCATAATTCGTGTGATGGTGGAGGCGCCAAAATCCGTGGCTGGAAAATCCGTGGCTATCTTCACATCGGTAGGCAATAAGGGCTGTCGTGATGGGTAATTAGTTATTGCCTAGCCATATATTTAAAATTAGTATTGTTTTAGGCCTTTCAAATCTCGAAATTATACTTCATGCTTAATCAAGGAGTTGAAAAACTCGTAAGAAGTTTACATTTGAACACTTTAATCAATAGTGATAGTCTACACAAATCCGGTATATATTCAATTAACTGTAACAACTGCAATAAAATATACATTGGTCAAACTCAACGAAATTTAATCAAGAGATTCAAAGAACACAATTACCACATAAAAAACCAAAACCCAGATAAATCAGCAATAGCTTTCCATAATTTCCAAACCGGCCACCAATTCTCATTACACAACGTAAAATTATTAAAACAATCAAACAGTTTCAGATTAAACATGTTGGAATCAATAGAAATGTACAAATGTAAAGACAAGTTGTTAAATTTCGATTTAAGCCCACTGGAAAACCCGCTTTTAAATCTCATTCCGAAAAACAATTGTAAACCGGCAAACAACTCTCCCATTATCAATAATCCCGGTCCACCAATAGATACCCGACATAATTAGATTTAGGTTTTTCCACTAATCCCTATACCGTATATAAACAGTTGTAATTAGTCTTAAAGCATTCAGTTATTGAAAATGAGTACATGGTACTCGAAATGTACATTTAACAAACAAAAATAAATAAGTGAAGAAAGGAAATTAAATCGTGTTTTATTAGTGATTTATTACTTCACATAACTCAAAACAAATAGTGAATATACTTCTATAAACTCAACGAAAGCCTGATCTTTTACAAACTACTCATCTTATACTTAATTTAATACTTTTGTTTTAAATTTTAAGTATGAGATTGAAGTAAACATAAATAACTATGTTTACTTCAATCTCATAATACTTAATAATAAGTATCTTTAATACCTAATAATAACATTCTTTTTACATTTACATTTTTAATAAAATTAATAATAATAATAAACGTCTTTATTTATACAAAAAAGATACAAGGTGTAGAATGTATAGCAAAATTACATAGGCGAAGTTCAGTCGATCTGATAGTCAAATCAACTGCTCTTCCACTTAACCTATCTATAATTTAAAATACTCGGTAAATCGATACATTAGAGCCAAAGAGATCATTAAACAGTTAATAAAACAAATGCCTCATTAGTTGGATGTTTTTTTTTTATTTTTTTTTATTTTGGGTTTTACGTCATCTATTTCCGCTGCTAAGGCCAATCATGACGCCGGAGATTAGGTCTACAGCTATCCGGGAATTTTGCCGAACCCGGTGGGAGTTCCAACCCACCGGTAGGGATCTTTAACGTGCACGCAACATCCAGGCAGTACACGGGTCCTACATGCATTTAACGTCATATCCGAGAAGACGGAGTGTTTGGCATTTTTATCCTAACCTATATAAATGCAGACAACTTGTTAGGCCGGTATTTGAACCCCGGTCCGTGGCGTGGCAGTACAACACTCTAACCACTACACCACCAAGCTGCCCATTAGTTGGATGTTAAAGTAATGTATTTCTGAACAAATTAGACATATCTCGCGTTTAAACTTCATCAATGTGAGATTTTTAATATGAGATGGTATGCTGTTGTATAATTTATAAATACAGGGAGGGGCAGAAAAAGCTATCCGATTTCAAATCCCTTTTTCTCAGAAGAGGGAACAGGTAGAGTAGTGGGGTAAAAACCGTTAGAAAGCCAGTTTTATGCCATTTGTCATTAGTCAACATGCCTTGGTCTGGTGAATATCTTGCTTTTGTTATTGAGCGGTTTATCGAAAACGGCGGTTCGATAATTGCTACACAACGTGCTTTTCGAATTCATTTCGGACTCGGGCGTCATGATCCTGTTCCACATCACGCTACGATTAAAGTGTGGGTGTCAAATTTTCGACAGACGGGTTCAGCATTGAAAATGAAATGGCTTAATACCAGTGTTTCACAAAGTAGTTTTCTTAATTTGATATTTAAGTAATGTCGGCTAGAATAGATTAATTTTAAATTCAGAAAGGCTCTAGAAATGCATTTATTAATATGAGATTTGAAACGCAAATCATTATCAATAATTAATCCTAAATTTCGCGAAGAATCAGCAAAAGGCATTGTGACACCATTTATGGTTATTTTCAATTGATCTTTTACATATTGTAAAGACTTACGTGGGCCAAATAACATTACAGTCGACTTATTCGGATTTATATTAAGTGAGTGTTTACGCGACTGTTCTAAAATGTTTGAGAGATCTGAGTGGATTTTAACATTTGCCAAGATAACATCATTCGGTTTAAATGAAAATAATAACTGTGTGTCGTCGGCATATAGAGTTACAGAACAGTTTGTTAGGACCTTTGTAAGAGAAGATGTATACATGGAGAACAGTAAAGGTCCTAATATTGAGCCTTGAGGAACCCCAGATTTCACCATAATGAAGTTAGATGAAATACTTTCCATAGTAACTCGTTGATATCTATTCGTTAGATAGGCATCTATTAAATTAGACGCTGAAATGGAAAAGCCAAAATGATGTAATATAGAAACCATTAAGCTGTGACTGATTGTATCAAAGGCTTTACTATAGTCTAGTAAAATTAAGCACGTAACATAACCTTTGTCAGTCGCAGTTATAATATCATCTAAAACATTAGATAAAACAGTAGTACAACTGATTAGAATTATTGTTAGTTAGAAGTCACTGTTAATTTTGAAAATGGTTTAATTTATTTTAAGCTATACAAATTACATATGAATAATTTGATTTAAGAAACACTTGGTGTTTTTTTTTTATTAATAATAATATATACTTTATTCATAATAGTGAGATCATATAACACAGCATTATTATAAAACAAATATAACAATCAACAGGACACTTACTCGCTAAATGAATACGTCAGACTACATACCTAGTACCTAAAGTAAGAATACAACTTAATTAAGATATTCTAAAACAGAGTAATATTCTTTTTCTATTAAATATGATTTTAATTTGTTTTTGAATTTTGTTAGCGATGTTATTGTTTTCAGTTGCTCAGGTAAATTGTTAAAGAGCCTCAATGCCGCATACATGGGTGAGCTCTCGTATAGAGTGAGTCTATGTTTAGGATACACATATTTATCCATGAAACGGGTATTATAATTATGTGTATTATTAAATGCCATAAATTTATCTTTATTTTTACAGTTAAAAATCAACGTGTCATAGATATATAAGCTATGGATAGTAAGTATACATGCATTCTTAAACAATCCTTTACAACTATCTTGATATTTTAGATTAAAAATTATTCTGAGAGCACGTTTCTGTATGGTTAATAAATTACTTATTGATTTTGAGCACCCATAGTGAATTATAACATACCTTATTACACTCTCAAAATTTGCTCTATAAGTTTTTTTTTTTCCTGTGGGGGCCGTCTTCCTTTCGGATCCGGATGCACTGCAGCCTAGGTGACTTATTGTACTGCCCCAATATTATTACCCTCACGCAACCATTCCGAACTCGATGCCCTGCACTAGCTTGTGCAGGTCCTTCAGAAGTTGCGCGTGGAAATCATTTGGTTCTACTTGTCTGTTCCCAAATATGAGCCGTCTTTTGCTCTCCAGCGCATTGCACCTGCACAGAACGTACATAGTTGTTTCCGGTGCCGTATTACAGAGGCGACAGTTGGTGTCGCCGTTGTATAGCCCGATTTTCCTTAGATGCTCTTTAACAGTCATGTGGGCTGTGAGCAGTCCTATGGTTGTTTTCAGCTGTGCCCTACTCAATGTTAGTAGTCCTGCAGCTTGGCTTGAGTTAGGCCCTTTTATAAGGGCCTTACTATGGTTAAGGCCTGGTCTGTTTTCCCAGTATTCCTTGTGTTTGTTGCGAGTCCACTTCCTGACTTCAAGGCGACTCTATAAGTTGTAATAAGGGTTTTTGTATCCAGGACTTGTTTAAGAATTATTAATGAATAACATACGGAATTCAATCTCGAGGAAAGCTTGATACAGTGGTTCGTCCAGTTCAAGTTTTTGTCAATTTCCATTCCGAAAAAGTTTGTGGATGTTTTAATATTGAAGCTTGACTGATTTATTGTGATATTTTGAGGAATATCTTTGTTCTTTGTTGTAAATATGACCAAGTTTGTTTTCAATGTATTAATTAATAATTTATTTATTACTCTCAGTCCAATTCTGTGTTATTGAAAATAATTCTGTAGCCTTTTGTGCTAGTTCCATCTCATTTTTGCTACTTATGAGTAAACTAGTATCATCCGCGTAAGTAGTTATAAAAGCATTTTGTATATTTATGTTCATAGGCAAGTCATTGACATAGATGACGAACAGAATTGAACTCAAAATACTACCTTGCGGCACACCGATATTGATAGTTTTTGGGCCTGACATATTATTATTTATCTTTACTCTGTGAGTTCTGTTCAGCAAATATGTACAAATGACTGACAGTGCACATCCTCTCACACTATAGAATTCCATTTTTTGTATTCGCTATCTAAAGATAGACAAAGCAAGTGTTTTTTAAATCAAATTATTATTCGTATATTTTCCTACTTAAGTACCAGTATAGTAAAAGCTAATTTATTTAACCACCCGATTCTCTCACATATTTCTTCTTCACTGTGTATTAACAAAATTAAACCGCATTTGTTGCATGGGAAGATAGTAGTTAGCTCTCTGAAGACTTCTCTTGGACAAGTCGGGCCCGGATCGCGCAAGGGGGAAAAGAGAGTGCACGAGAGCACAGGAAACCAGTTTTAGATTTATGCCGGTTTATAATGATATTAATTCCCGATGTTGCGACTCGGGTTTATATTGATCACTTTTCTGGCCGCCACTGAAACGCCATTAAACTGTTGCTATTCCCCCGGCACAAAACGACCATAAATTGCCCCTCTTGGTAAATGGTGCAAAAAACAGGGTCCGCCGGCATGATGGAAACCGATGTGTTTTCGAATAATTAAATTGCTATTTTGCAAACGTAATATTTATCACTAAGAGTGGCTGCCGTATATCGAGTTTTTGTTCATAGCAATTTCTTGTTAAAATTATTTTCTTGTTGATAATTAAATATAATTATGAGTAACAAAAAATACAATGTTTATTGCTTCCATATTGTGCAAAATTTTAATACTAATACCCGTTTGCACCCAAGTCGATTAACTTAATCAGTGATTAATACTTAAATTTTTTTAAATTTTAATGACAATTAGCATTCGTGATATTTTTTAAGGTGAAATGCCAATAACGTCACTTTAAATCAGTGATATGTACGAGTGGCGCATGAATTAAAATTTCGAGTTGAGAAAATCCAAATTCTTCGGGCTTTCTCAACTCGAAATTTTATTTCATGCGCCACGCGTATAAAACACAGATTTTAAGTAAAGTTCGAATATACACAAATTTGACAATATTATAGTGTTTTATACGCGTGGCGCATGAAGTAAAATTTCGAGTTTAGAAAAGCCCAGAAAATTTGTCTCGGGTCGCTGCGCGACCCTCGACAAATTTTCACGGGGCTTTTCTAAACTCGAAATTTTACTTCATGCTTAGCCTGGGAGTGGAAGATACTCGTTTAATTCCTAAATAATCGTTAACTTAAAAATGTTGATTTTTACATGAAAAATCAACATTCCAAGATTTCAGTTAGTTTTCAAAATTTTGAAGGTTTTCCTGAATTTCCCAAATTTTCGTTAATTTAAAAAATGTCCATGGTTAACATATTTTCAAAATTTTCTTCAATTTTCAAACTCTCGATAATTGTCTGGAATTTCTTAGATATTCATTAACTTGAAAAACGTTGAAGTTAACGAAACTCCAAGATTTCCGTTAATTTTCAAAATTTTTATGAAAAGTGTCAACATTTTTAAAATTAACGAAAGATTTTAAAATTCAGGAAAATCGTCAGAATTACGAAAATATAAGGAAATCTTGGAAATTTACGAAAAGCGTTGTAAATTAACTAAAACTACCTAAAATCTTGATAATTCGTCGACACTTTTAAAAGCTAAACGAGTGTCTTCCAATCCCAGATTAAGCTGAAGTAAAATTTCAAGTTTAGAAAAGCCTGAAATTTTGGATTGGTTGCGTAACGATCTTCTCGTCGTTATAATTATCGTATATCATGATAAATCGATATTTATAAGCTCTAATATGTATCATAGCTATCGTATGTTCAATAAAAAAAAACCTCTAGAGTACCATGATTATATCTTTTTTCTAATTTAAGTTGGATACACGGTTTAGGAATTGACATATAAAACGTCACACATAATAATTATAATGTATAATTTCAGAGTTGCCAACTTACAATATTTTCCATGGCACTTTAGAGGTTTTATTTTATTGAACATATGATATTTATAAAATGCATCAAAACATAAACATCGCGCATCGCCGGATAAAATGCTCCTAGACGACGAGGATATATGATTTATCCGATATACAGAGAGTTTTATGTAACACCGAACATATTCATCCAATACAATTAGACACCTTTAATTTTTAAATTATCTGTAAACTGGATTGCCTATATGACCACTACAAATTGTAGCTAATCAATCGCAATTAATGCCTTAACTTGTACATACAGGGAGTTTTTCTTTCAAGTATACATGTCCCAATTACAGCGTTTATGCCGTAAATCTTTAGAAAACCGTTGTTTTTTTTTTTAATGAGTTCAATTTGAAACTTAAAATGAGTGTGTTCCACTCCCAGACTAAGCATGAAGTAAAATATCGAGTTTAGAAAAGCCTGAAAATTTGGTTTGGTCGCGTAGCGCGAAGCGCGGAGCGGCCAAACCAAATTTTCAGGCTTTTCTAAACTCGAAATTTTACTTCATGCGCCACCGGTACAAAACACTGACATATTACGAAATTTAAAACACACCGCTAAACTTTACATTGCATCAGTGTTTTGTACCGGTGGCGCATGAAGTAAAATTTCGAGTTTAGAAAAGCCTGAAAATTTGGTTTGGCCGCTCCGCGCTTCGCGCTACGCGACCAAACCAAATTTTCAGGCTTTTCTAAACTCGAAATTTTACTTCATGCTTAGCCTGGGAGTGGAAAACACTCGGTTAAAGCTTTAAATTAAATTCTTTCAATAAACCGAGCGTCAGCAAATGTACAACGTATGTTTATGTATACTTATAAGAAAAATTATCGTTATGAACATATTCGGTGTTACATAAAACTCTCTGTATATCAACTTCTTGAAAAACCATCTATGAAGTTTGACCTAGGAATAGGAATATCTGCAAAAATGCAGGTGCATTCTGATTTTTGAAAATATTTATATTCCTGAGTCAAACTTCATGGATTCTTCTTCTTCAAGAAAGTGATATACAGGGTGTCTCAGACCACCCGTATCAGCCTTTTATTTCGACAACGCTTGGTCGAATGTGACTGGGACAAAAAAATTTATTACCAAAGTGAACCCAAGGAATCCACTGATGAATTTATTGTTTACCGGAATAATCCGGAAGTACGCGGAACCGGAAGTAATTTTAAAATTTCAAATGGCAACGTAGGTCGAGTATGGTATTAATTGATAGGTCTTTTTAAAAGAAACAACTGTTGTTAAAATGTTTTTTTTAAATTTTGCATATTTACAAAAATAAATTAAAAAAACTAAATTGAAAATTAGTTATCCATTCAACACTCAATTTTCTCAAGTAGGCTTTGCTTTTTTGTTATATCAAAATAATTGATGTTCGTGAAATAATATAGTAAGATAAATTATTATTATCAATGTATTGAATGTGTCAACATGGTGTTTACAAACCTCTAAGGTTTTGATATGCTGATGTTATTAGGTAAGAATGCGGACCTATTATTTGGTTTCCTAAAATACCACACCAAACATTAAGGGTCCACGCGTGTTGATTATCAACTTCTCTTAACCAATGAGGGTTTTCATTACTCCAGTAGTGAGCATTATGTAAATTAACAACTCCGTTCTTTTTGAATGTCGCCTCATCTGTCCATAAAACTTTGTAATGGAAATTATAATTTTTATGAGACATCCATTCACAAAAATTCAACCTATCTTGAAAATCACGCTCATCAAGTTTCTGGTGTAAAGATATATGGTATAGATCGAATTTGTTTGTTTTTAAAACTCTCCAAGCAGTGGAGCGACTTATTCCAGCATCGATTTCAATTCTTCTAGTCGAGATGTTAGGGTCCAGAGCAATTGCTGCAAGAATATCTGGTGCTCTTTTATCTTGTACACGTTTTCTGATACCTTTGTTGTGGCTGGGCTGTAGCTTACCAGTTGTCTTAACTCATTCTGCAAAGCGCCGAAAAACATTTTTTGACTGGCTCGTTGAGCTCAGCAGCACGCTCAGCAGCACGATAGTTTTGGCTGCATTCACCTAATATCATCAGCATATCAAAACCTTCGAGGTTTGTAAAAACCATGTTGACACATTCAATACTTTGATAATAATAATTTATTTTATTTCAAATATACACGAACATCAATTATTTTGACATAAAAAAAAACAAAGTCTACTTGAGGAAATTGAGTGTTGAATGGATAACTAGTTTTTAATTTAGTTTTTTTGTTTATTTTTGTACATATGCAAAATATTAAAAAAACATTTTAATAAAAGTTGTTTCTTTTAAAAAGACCTATCAATTAATACCATACTCGATCTACATTGCCATTTGAAATTTTAAAGTTACTTCCGGTTCCGGGTACTTCCAGATTATTCTGGTAAAAAATAAATTCATCAGTGGATTCCTTGGGTTCACTTTGGTAATAATTTTTTTTGTCCCAGTCACATTCGACCAAGCGTTGTCGAAATAAAAGGCTGGTACGGGCGGTCTGAGACACCCTGTATATCGGATAAATTTCGACATATATCCGATATTTTAATTAATATCATGATATTATCCGAACCCTGGTGCAAACTAAAATTGATTTTATTATTATTATTTGCTAATCGCCTACCATGGGTGGAAATATAATAAACGTAAAATATTTCATTTAAGTTTACGTCATTACTAAAAATAATCGATTATTGTGTCGATTCTTAAAATGTATTGATCATCGATATTATCGATTATTAAAATATAATAATTATTTCCATCACTAATGAAAGCCTTCTTAAGTTTAGCAGATTTTTGCATTTATTAGATTACAAAACTTATTATAATGGGCACAATCTTACGTAATCCAGTGACGAGCCTAGAGTCGCAAACGAATTGGGGGTCCCTTACCTGGAAAAATAAAAATAAAATTTAATTAATCACATCACAATAATTGGTTCCATTAATCCAACGAAAACGAAGAAAAAACATAGGAAATAAAAAAAATATTAATATTAACTACACTCAACTCAACATATATTCCGCCTGCGTCTAATATTTCTCGTTATCTGTCTCATGCAGAAGAGCTTGAAACTATTTGCAATGCCAACCCAGGGTGCGAATTTATTTTTTGCGGGGATTACAACACACCAAATGCTGCTTGGAAGAGTTAATAATAATAATAATAATTTATTTCCCAACAGAAATACACATTTCAAATTACAGGGAAAAATATACAAAATTCTAGCAGAAAATTATTACATATACAATATTTAATTCAGTTAAACAATACTTAACGATATCTGACATAGTGACTAAATTAATACAGCGGACATTTGGTTAATAAATTGTTTACGACTACAACAAAAGATATCAGCAACGTTTTGAGAGTTATTATAATTGCGCATCATTGTATTGAGAGGGGAGTTGTAATATACATTACTTTGACTTCGATTACATACAAATTGTACGCTATTTCTACTACAAATCCTAGGTGTAAAAAAATTTAACTGAGCGAGTATACCGGGAGCATTTATATTGTTGTGAAGCAAATTGTAGAGAGTGGTTAATGAAGCGATCTTGTGTCGTGCAGATAAAGATTTTAAGTTAAACATAGCCAACAAGTCTTCATATCTAATAGATTCGTCAGGGTATACAGAATGTACTACAAAATACAGATACCTTACAAATATTTTTTGAACATGTTCTATAGATTTGATATGGCAATCATAGAACGGAGACCACACTAACGAGCAATACTCTAACTTCGGTCGCACATACGACGTATACAACTTCATAATGGTTCTGGTGTTTTTGAAAGGCTTTGATATTCTACGTACAAAACCCAACATTCTCATAGCCGAGTTCACTAGTTTTGTGTAGTGGGGAACAAAAGACAGATCTTTATCTAGTAAGACATCTAAGTCTTTTATTTCCGTAACACGTTCCAGCAAGATGTTATTTAAAGAGTAATCATAGAATAGAGGGCTACTTAATCTGCAAAATGAAATACATTTACATTTTTTTATGTTTATGTTTTTTGTTTCTGGAGATAGTGTATTAAGCACACGAAATAACAGCTATCCAGCCAATGTTTTAGCAAATGTGCTTAATTTCCATCACTTACACCAAGTAAATGAGATTCCAAATGACAGAAATGTGTACTTGGATCTGGTGTTTTCTAATACTAGTGAGATTTGTGTAAACCGTGCTAGTGATGTTTTGTGTAACTCAAGTGTCCACCATATTCCATACTCCTTAAATGTACCAGTTCAATGTTTAGAGTTCACTAGTGAAAATATGGGTTCGATATTTGATTTTAAATTGGCGGATTACAATAAAATAAATATATTGATAATGAAGGTTTAAATTAAATTACACTTGGTTTGTTTCACAATTTTTTACTTTACTATTTACTCGACTTTCAAGAAAAAAAAAAAAAAATTTTTGTCGGGAGTTGATTGGGATCAAGTTTTTTCAAGTCCTTGTATTAATCAAAATGTAACTAGCTTTAATAATCTGATGTATTCTGTTTTTAATATGTTTACCAATTAAGGTGTTAACATTTCCAAAGTGGTGTAATAGCGATCTAATCACATTGACGCGGTCAAAAAAAGTTGTTCACATGAAATACAAAAATAGTGGACTACGATGCGACTATGACAAATTTAGGTATTTACGGCAGCAATGTGCGAATTTAAATAAGTTACTATATACAAAATATATTAATCGGGTTGAGAATAATATTAATAATAATTCGAAATATTTCTAGGATCACGTAAATGTTTGCCGTAAAACCGATGGATTTCCAAAAGAAATGTACCTTGGAAATGATAAAAGTGACTCAACGGCGAAGTGTGTTGACTTATTTGCAGCACACTTCGCGACAGTTTACAAAATGCCAAGTAACTCTCTGTCTAATTTTCAGGGAGCGAAAACTATCGATATGGGCCAATCTCAGCGTCACTCTTACAGAGGTTTTTAATTGTTTATCATCTCTACCTGAGTCTTGCAGTGCGGGCCCTGATGGTATACCTGCATATTTTTTAAAGAGGTGTGTGTATACATTGAGCAAATCGATACACACGATGTATACATGTTCACTCACTTCTGGTGTATTTCCTAATTCTTGGAAGGAGAGTTATATAGTGCCTATATTTAAGAATGGATGTAGAGCCAATATAGAAAACTATAGAGGGGTATCGATTCAATCCGTGATACCAAAACAGTTAGATCTCTTAGTTTCTGAACAAATAATCTGGGCATGTGCACATACCATTGTGGATCAACAACATGGATTTATAAAAGGTAGATCCATTGTAACAAATTTGATGTTGTATCAAACGTTTCTGTCGGATGCATTGGAGAGAGGTTCACAGGTTGATTCCATATACACTGATTTCTCCAAAGCATTTAACAGAGTACAGCATTGTATTCTGATACGGTTAATTTGGGGCTATTAACGAGTGTTTTCCACTCCCAGACTAAGCATGAAGTAAAATTTCGAGTTTAGAAAAGCCTAAGAATTTGGATTGGCCGCGTAGCGAAGCGGAGCGGACAATCCAAATTAGGCTTTTCTAAACTCGAAATTTTACTTCATGCGCCACGCTTAAAAACACCGATTTACATTGAAGTTCAAAAACACACACATACAACATCAATTATAGGCAACCTAATATATGTTAGAGTTAATGAGTTGCCTATAATCCCTGTTTTAAACAATTTGTTTAGCGCAGAATTTGACTTACGTTTTATTCACAACTACATATTAGATTGCTGAAGTCGATTTTTTAAACTTTACGATATTTCAGTGTTTTATACGCGTGGCGCATGAAGTAAAATTTCGAGTTTAGAAAAGCCTAATTTGGATTGGCCGCTCCGCTTCGCTACGCGGCCAATCCAAATTTTCAGGCTTTTCTAAACTCGAAATTTTACTTCATGTTTAGTCTGGGAGTGGAAAACTCTCGTTTAAAGATTCAAATTAAAAACTTATAAAAAAGCAACGAATGTTGTAAAATTTACAGTGTATGCATACGTATACCTGAAAGAAAAATTCCCCGTATTTAAAAATCACAATACTGCACACACAGTTGTGATAAGTTATTGTAATAAAATGTTAATTTTATTAATTTAGTTAGAAATATCTTCAACAATTTAGTTAAAATTAAAAAATGTAAACAAAAAATCTTTAAAATAATATAATATAACAAATTAAAGATAATAAAAAAAGCGTTTTAAACAAAGTTAACGCTTAAAACATGTTCTAAGCAAATTTAAGATCTAAAACATGTTTAAAACACGATGGCTGCTTTTAGATATGTTTAAAACACTGTTTTAAAACAAAGTGTTTTAGACATAACAACCCTACTTCTAAACACTTATCCAATCTCCGCCTTACTTCTATTACTGAAGCCTTACGTAACATTTCTCTAGATAGTTCGTCGCAAGCATGTCTGATTTTTTCAATTAAATGTTCCAAGTTAACAGATGGTGTTTTGTAAACATTGTTTTTCAAAGTTCCCCTCAAGGAGAAGTTTAGTGGGGTCAAGTCCGGTGATTTAGGCGCCCACTGTATACCCATCCAATTTTCTCCATAATTTTCATTTAAATATTGTTAGACAACTCGTGCTTTATGCGGTGGAGCTCCGTCATGCTAAAAACACATGTTTGATCGCAGCTGTAATGGCACATTTTTTCGAGAAGCACTCCTTCCTAAAAATATGGACCAATCAAATGCCCATAAATAATACCACACCAAATGTTAATACTGAAGTGTCCTCGGTTTTAAATCGGATTAACGAAATGTGGATTTTCAGTAGCCCAAAAAATGTTCATTTTTTTATTAGGCTTACCGTTACTAACAAAACGGCTTTCATCCGTCCACAGCACATGCTGGAAAAAGCGATTGTCATTGATCTCTAAGTTTACCATCACTTGGACACAATAATTTATAATATATAAAATTACGAAAAAACTATTCGTGAAAATGCAATCAATATCTTAATTAATAAGACAACTTAAGACGATAAATATTCATTGAAACAACTACTTCCCGTGCAAATACACCTCAGGATATTGAATTATACAATGAAATATTTAAAATCTTATTTAATTTGATTTGTTACAACGCTCAATTAAAGTATATGTAATGTTTAGGTCAAATTCTCTTCAAACCAACTAACAATACAAATTTAAAATGAAAGGAGAGATAGCAACAAATTAGAAGTGAAAGGACTTGGATTAAAACTAATGTCTTAGGCCATCTATAGACGCGTTTCGAGATTTATGTCTCTTCAGTATAGCTTTGCTTATGACGTTTTTGAAAAAAATTGGGAATAAATTAAAATTAAATTACTTGGAAAAAGTGTTGAACAATAATTTATTCTTCGTTGATGTTGATCTGACAAATGTTCTATGTTGTGAAGTTTATAATCGTGGTAACCATTTCCTTTCAAAATTTGTCGTACCGAACAATATTTTAAATTCAACTCACAACAAGCTTGCCGAATCGAGTTCCTTGGATGGTCTTGAAAACACTGCAAAACAGTGGCACTAATATTGTCAGAATTGATCCTTTTAGCAATTTGTCTACCCTTTCGAGCAGATATTGCCTCGTTGTTTGCACGTAAATTACGTTCTAATCTTGCAAATATATTTAAGGTTGGAATAACACGTTCAGGGTATCTCTGGGCGTATAACTGAACTGCTCTTCTAGGGTTCTTTTGAGATTCTCCATAAACTAATAACATGTCGACATTTTCGTTGTGCGTAAACATTTTTCAAAATCAAATGACAACAAAACAATATTTGTCAACCATTAGTTTAATTATTGACAGATGCGACATTGTTATTATTTGCTTTCAAAGGCTACTTGTTTAAGTCGTGACAATTGTGAATTTTTGATAATACTTTTTTTAAAGTTTGTTTGTAATTTTTTAACGGAAGAAGATAGCAAATTTTCTTCTCTACAAAGTTTATTCTGAAAAATTTGCTGTTTTTAAATATCCAAAAATATAGGTATGTTTCTGGGAAAAAATATTCGATGACGTCATTACCTTAGATTCCAAATTTAGAAAAATATGCAATTTTGGCTTAAAATGGACCTTACTTTATACCATTTATAAACCTCTTTTCAGATTTCTTCTATCGTTTTTCGTTTATGTGAAAAGGAAAAACGATAAAAGAAATCTGAAAAGAGGTTTATAAATGGTATTAAGTAAGGTCCATTTTAAGCCAAAATTGCATATTTTTCTAAATTTGGAATCTAAGATAATGACGTACAGCTGGGACATCGAGTTTCGCTCACCCTGTACACCTAAGGTTACATATTATATTAACAGATTAATCCGATGACTATTTGCCAAATCAGCTGAATGCGTATTCGATTCACTAACACTTTCGTTTGAGCTTATACACAGTAAACATAAATGCATTCTTTATTTCTGTGAATAAAAATAAATTGAAACTATACCACTAAAACTTATATTTAAAACGATTGTACACATTAATTAAAATGATTTGTGAATGGATTCTCGGAGATTTATTTTTACGAAGACATTGTGAAAAAGTGACATTTTGGCCTAAAAACCATAGCAGACGTATTTTGAAGTTTTCTGTCTTTTTTCACACACCTAATCTGTTGACATCAAACTACTTTCGAATTACATGTATTGGTGCAGAAAACACCATAAATCAAGGAAACCTCGGGACACCTACCTCTCCCGAATCGTACATTAAATATAAAATGTCATTTTTTACTGATTACGTTTTTGAGTTATCATGTTAAGTGACACACAGACGGACAGACAAGCAAATAGACACAAAGAGACACGGAAACAATTCAAAAATGCGTGTTGCTGTCTGAGAGGTCCAAAACGTAAAAATCCGTCAAAATCAAGAGATCGTATTTTTTTACGATTGCAATAATTTCTCTATTTTAGAAACGTGCATCTGAATAAAAGTTACTGTAGCGGCAGCTAGAATATCATAGTTAAAAGACGTAGTCGTTTGTAGGTTCTAAAAGCGAGTTAATTAAATAATAAAGTCAGTGAATCTTCTGAAAAACCTATCGTTGGAAAATCACATTTCACGCTTTGGGTGGTTGGAACTGGAACGAACTGCCGTAATTAAGTCACATATGCAAATGGGCACATTAATCACTTATTTATAACCGCCGTAATATTATTACTTCTGCTGGCTGTAATTAATTATTCAAGACACTCTGGGGCTTACTGATATTGATACACTAATATATTTTCATTTCATACCCATAACACACCTTTTCCGTGAATATTTCTTAGTGCCATTATTGTGTAACGGTACATTATTCACCCGATTCCAGTTTTAGTTAACGTGTATCTCCGTGTATCAGTTACAAATATTGGCTGAAAATTCAGCATATTCAAAATGTAAATTTATGCCTACAAGTATTTGTAATAATCAGCGATTATTATCTCAATGGTGTCTTCTGTGTATCGATTTCAGCAAAAACGCCTCATTTATATGAAATGTATTTGTGGTTAGGTTTTACTACATAATACGAAAG
Organism: Philonthus cognatus; assembly: GCA_932526585.2. Classification (NCBI taxonomy): domain Eukaryota; kingdom Metazoa; phylum Arthropoda; class Insecta; order Coleoptera; family Staphylinidae; genus Philonthus; species Philonthus cognatus. Next base: position 62,948,747 of record OW052248.1, on the reverse strand, counting down.
TCATTCCATACTATACATACGTTCGTTTAAAAATGGAATACTGCGCAATTGTATGGTCGCCCGTATCCGCCCATTTTCCCGAATATATTTTTCCCGAATTACGTTTTTCCTGAATAATACATTTCCCGAAAACACTTTCCCGAATACTACTTTCCTGAATCAACTTTCCCGAATGATGTTTTTCCCGAACTAAACTATCAAAACCCAAATAGGGTTTTTCTAGTTTAGGTGAATACTTCCAGAAACTGAAGTCAGAATTTAGCTTATATTTACTGTTTAGTTGAGGCTGTTAGTTGTTAAAACTCCATAATATCACTATAATAAAACACTTATTTTTGTTTAGGTTTCAAAATTGTATTTATTGTATTTATTTCTTACGAAAACGGAAAATCTCCAATTTTATACAATGATTACAAAATATAACTTATATCTAATACCTAAAGTCTATTTACCTAAAAATAGGTACATTATGCACATTAATGAGGAACAAAAAATATAAAGGTGATGGAGTTTTGCAAAAATACTTTCTAAATTGGTACGCAGCAAATTACGTTTAAAAGTATTTATAGAATCAGCAAATAAATTAAAATTTTCAAAACGCTGTAACAAATTTGCAAAACGCATTATCCTCGAAAGTGGACTGCTATAAGTGTAAACCGTACGATGATATTCTGTTCTAAATAGTTTATATTTTATTCAGGAACAATACCTTTCGGGAAATTGGATTCGGGAAATGGGATTCAAGATTTCTATTTTCAGGAAATATGGCGTTCGGGAAAAAGGTCATTCGGGAAAGTGTACGGTAACCATGGTCGCCATCTTATAATAACCACTCAAATTCTTTAGAACGCATACAAAAGAAATTTGTCAAGTTTCTTTATTACAAAGTGATGTTAACTTATCCGGATGATTCGGTAACTTACGAGCATATGTTGTCAATGTTCGAGTTAAAATCATTAGCTTCACGCAGGAATATAACTTCTACGAGATGGTTATATCAGGTATTACATGGAGAAATTGATGATCCTAATATTCTTTCTCTCATAAATATATACAGAGAGTTTTATATAACACCGAACATTTTCATAAAATACGATTTGAGACTTTTCATTTTTAGGTTGTACTTTTTCTTTCAAGTATACATGTCCCAATTTCGGCGTATATGTTGTAAATCTTTAGATAACCGTTGTTTTTTTTAAAGGAATTTAATTTGAAACTTAAAAAGAGTGTTTTCCACTCCCAGACTAAGCATGAAGTAAAATTTCGAGTTTAGAAAAGCCTGAAAATTTGGTTTGGACGCGTAGCGCGAAGCGCGGAGCGGCCAAACCAAATTTTCAGGCTTTTCTAAACTCGAAATTTTACTTCATGCGCCACCAGTACAAAACACTGACATATTACGAAGTTTAAAACACACCGCCGAACTTTACATTAAATCAGTGTTTTGTGCCGGTGGGGCATGAAGTAAAATTTCGAGTTTAGAAAAGCCTGAAAATTTGGTTTGGCCGCTCCGCGCTTCGCGCTACGCGACCAAACCAAATTTTCAGGTTTTTCTAAACTCGAAATTTTACTTCATGCTTAGCCTGGGAGTGGAAAACACTCGTTTAAAGCTTCAAATTGTATTCTTTTTATAAACCGGGCGTGGTAAAATGTATACTTAAAAGAAAAATTCTCGTTATGAATATGTTTGGTGTTACATATGTACACCAAACAAGCGGTGTGGTAGTAGAAATATTGATACGTTCATATGTAAGCGCAGTTTCACGAACCTTTATTTTAACTCGCCAATAAATAAAATGCTTCGAACTCATACTATTATTCAAGACTCTATAGATATATTTAAATGCACGAGCCGTCACTTCACAATAGATATGGGTCGTTCGTGAATGATTCGTTCGAAAAGAACGATTCTGTATGGTGATTAAATGAACTGATTCCCTATTTCAAGAAGAATTGATTCGTTAATGATTCGTTTACTCGAGACGACTTTACTTCATGCTTGGTCTGGGAGTGGAAAACACTCGTATAAAGCTTCAAATTGAACTCTTTTCAAAACATTTTTTTTTTCTGACATTTGGATTTTGGCGCCTCCACCATCACACGAATTATGAAACAGATTCCCCAAAATTTCAAAACTTCATAACTCCCAAACCACATATTTTATTTTCAAAATTTCTTCTCTAATGATTAAACAATATATATATATATATATATATATATATATATATATATATATATATATATATATATATATATAGAGCTAGTATAAATAACCACAATGTTGTAACTCTTAATTATTTACACAATACATTGCTGTCCCGTGTATGTCACTTTTCATAAACAATATTAAAAAAATAATATCTCTAAAAATTCCTATTTTATTTTACAAATTAATATATACTAAATAGTTAAGCCCCCCCCCCCCCCCCCCCCCCCCCCTGCAAAAACCTATTTGCAGAGCCGTTTCAGCCTTCTCCTTTTGCGAAGGCCGCCCCCCTCAAAATCCGACTTTGACAATTTTTTTTGACTAAACTACAAGAGATAAAAAATCGCGGTTTCCAGATTCGAAAGGACCGCAAAAAAGTCTATGAACGAGTATTTTTTTTGAGAAAATCACCGCCCGGGGGCGGGACGAAAAAAACAGTGACATTTTCGCAAAAAAAAGCCCGTGTCTTTTGAATTTTCTGTCTACACCGTTCATATGACGGCGACAAAAAAATGAGGTTGTAGACCAAAGCCTCTAGCGTGCCTTCCTACCTTGCGATTTTTGATTTTTTGCTCCGGGGGCCGGGAAAAAAAATCCAACCACATCAAGGGCGTTTTTCCGAGTTTTTCCGTAGCGTCGAGCTGCGACGTCCGATCGAATCGTGATTTTTTAGTTTTAATTTCAACAATCCCTCACGCTTTCTGCGGGCTTTAGCTTAGTACCTGCAGGTAGTTCCAGCGGAGCGGTACTTTTGCTTTAGCTTGGTACCCGCAGGTAGTTCCAGCGGAGCGGAGTACTAGATACATTCTATTTCTTTACTAATTGTTTAAACAATATATCTAGAACGAGCATAGATAGTCAACATGTTGTCACTCTCAATTGTTAGTTAGTTAAATAATATATTGCTGTCCCGCGTATAGCACCGACCGTCAATGCTTGTTCTAGATATATTGTTTAAACAATTAGTAAAGAAATTTGTAAAATAAAATAGGAGTTTTTAGAGATATGATTTTATTCATATTTGGTATGAAAGGTGACATACGCAGAACAGCAATATATTGTTTAAATAAAGAACAATTAAGAGTTACAACATTCTGGTTATTTGTACTCGCTCTATATATATTGTTTAATCAATTAGAGACGAAATTTTGAAACTAAAACATGTGGTTTGGTAGTTATAAAGTTTTGAAATTCTGGGGAATCTGTTTAATAATTCGTGTGATGGTGGAGGCGCCAAAATCCGTGGCTATCTTCACATCGGTACAAAGGAAGAATTCGAATCCTGTCCACATCTTCTACTTACTGAATATATAAATGTAAGTTAACTAGAAAATCACAACTTAAATACAAATAATTTATGGAACACAAAAACAAAAATTGTAAACCTTGTGCTCTTTTGATTGTCGGCAATTGGATGTGTTCTCATCTTGATGCACTGGAAAGTGCGAAAGCTCAAATCTACAAAACCCAGACCAAAAGGGGAGCTTTAACACAAAACCAACGTAAGTAAATTTTAGTACATACTTTGATTTTTCTGGTGCAAATACTGTTTTATTTTTCCTCTGCTGACATTAACGAGGCCGGTAGTTTTTTGTACGTCTCGCCCGGGACCAATTTTAAATTGGATCTGACCGCACTGTATTAAATCACGGACGAAAGCCCCACAAAAAGCGTTTGCAAAAAAACACCTGCGTCCCCTGATTTCATCATATGTTTGTGCAGACATTTCTACATCGGCCATTCCATAAATAAGTACACACTTTTTGGGGGTACATCAGGGATTTTAGCGAATTTCACATATATCATAAAGGTTATCAAGACATGGTGTTTGGTTGTTACTAGAGGTTAAACAAATTATTGTTTCAAAAATTATAACAATATAAACTTTTAGTACACTTTTACTTTGAACTCGTATCGTAAACCGTTACTGATACAAAAAATGTTATACTTGACTTTTTTATGCTTAAATGTTCAAAGTTTAAAATATTTTTTTTCCAAAACGAAAAAACTTTATTTAGATAGATTTTTTTAATAAATAAAACAAATCTCACAAAATAATCAAATACTCATGTTTTAATTTTCTTGAAAAAAATATATGTTATACCCCAATCCTTCCTAAGAATATTTCCGTTTTCAAAAAGATGGGCACTTTAAACCTTTTTGAGATATGATTTTTTTACCCGAGCAAATCTCACAAAATAATCAAATACTCATGTTTTAATTTTCTTGAAAGAAATATACAGGGTGGACCACGAATAACGCCCATTAAAAGTTTTCGGGATTCCTGACAGAGGAAAAATTTGAAAAAATTCTACATTGCACGGTTGAATGTGATCACCTCGTGGAAAATATTTCGACTTTCTATCACTTCCGGTTGTACCGGAAATGGCTACCAACTTTGTTATTTTAAATGGAACATCCTATATATTAATTTTTTTAGATTCCCCGTTCAATTGTCTACCCTCTCATATGAATTTATGTCCACTTAACTCTTACAGTTTTTGAGGTAAAAATTTATTTGTCAAATATTGACCTCGAATAGACGTTTTGAAAAATGCCTATAACTTCTAGTAGGGACAAGATAGACAGACGAGCGGCATCTTGAATTGTTACTTATAGATCCCTCTAGAATTAAAAAAATTGACATCTGTCAATTTTGACAATAGGTATTTCAAAAATGTCAATATTTCAGTGCCCACTTAAAAACATTGACGCGAGGCGCTCACCGCGATCCGGGCCATTACACCATTGGCGGGAACGCCACATGTCAATGTTGCGCTCGGATAAAAAAAATCATATCTCAAAAAGTTTTAAAGTGCCCATACTTTTGAAAACGGAAAAATTCTTAGGAAGAATCAGGGTATAACATATATTTTTTTTAAAGAAAATTAAAACATGAGTATTTGATTATCTCATGTTTTATTTATTAAAAAAAATCTATGTAAATAAAGTTTTTTCGTTTTGTAAAAAAATGTATTTTAAACTTTGAACATTTAAGCACAAAAAAGTACGGAATAACTTTTTATAGGTAACGGTTTACGATATTTTTGAGTTCAAAATAAAAGTGTACTAAAAGTTTATATTGTTATAACTTTTGACACAATCATTTGTTTAACCTCTAGTAACAACCAAACACCATGTCTTGATAGGCTTTAAAATAAATGTGAAATTCGCTAAAATCCCTGACGTACCCCCAAAAAGTGTGCACTTATTTCTGGAATGGCCGAAATGCATATTTTTATTTGAAAACCTGATAGCAAGAATGACAATTACGGGAAAACATTGTATAATAACAATAACATCTCGTTGATTGTTGAGGCACTTATATTTTGAAAATCCATTATCACTTAATATAATAATAATAGTAAACTATTGATGATTTTCAACTTTTTATTTTATTCACTACAATTGTTTCGCTACACTGTAATATAATATATAATATAAAATATTATATTATATATATAAAATATTATATTTCTTCAGGTGAAGAAATATAATATTTTATTATATTTCTTCACCTGAAGAAGCTACAGTGTAGCGAAACAATTGTAGTGAATAAAATAAAAAGTTGAAAATCATCAATAGTTTACTATTATTATTATATTAAGTGATAACAATAACAATCAAATTAAAAATAAAGAAGTACAAAAATATGAAAAAATGAAAAAGAGCATGCGGGGACTAAAAACTGAATTTACCAGAATAATGGTATTATCAAGACAAATAAAAAAAAATATAAACTGTAAAATATTTCTTAATAGTGGTTTATAAATAAACTTGAATCAAATGGAATGCAAACACACCATACTTGCTAGAAATTAATTAAAGTGTTGGGAGTTAAATAGTTAATTGTGGACTGAAATTTAAATCAATACAATTCCAGCAACCTTTAAAATGTTCACATAGTTGTCGCATCGCCCTAACCGTCTTCAATAAATTTATTTATACCCACACTTAATCCCAAAAGCTTTTAATACCATAACTCGATGAATGATGGCACTACTTTAAACGTCGTAATCAAATCAATGTGTGCCTTTCTTATCTAGTTAAATGTTGATGTACGATTCGAATTAATGTTGACCCAGCGAATAATTCAATTTGGGCGGATTAATAAACCCGGGCGAAACCACACACTGTCTGCTTTATTAGATGAGGACAAAAGGGAAAGGGACACGTGAAGGTAATCATGGAATACATTCAGGGCCCCTATTTTTTGTTGTTAATTTGAAAGGTCGGTCACGTGTCGTGCCCTTAAATAATCACGGTTGGCAAATATATGACGACATGTAAGGGGTGGTTGCATGAAAGTCCATTGTGAATACACACAAACGCGTGGCTACGGGGAAATAATGCGAAATTTATGGAATTGTAGTGAATATTAGGCTACGCTGATTTTAAAATAAAAAGACGCTGCATGAATTTCATATAATCAAATGAAATACAAATAATAATTACGTTAATAATTTCTCATTTTAAAAATCAACGAATGTCAGAGAATTCACAGCTAAAATAATTAAGAAAAAGTAATGTGATTTTATAAAAATAATGAGATACCGTGGAATTGATACAATTGCGGATATTCCCTGTTTTTTTTTTTTAAGTTCAATTTGAAGCTTTAAACAAGTGTTTTCCACTCCTAGACTAAGCATGAAGTAAAATTTCGAGTTTAGAAAAACCCCGTGAAAATTTGTCGTGGGTCGCGCAGCGACCCGAGACACATTTTCTGGGCTTTTCTAAACTCGAAATTTTACTTCATGCGCCACGCGTACAAAACAAAAATATTGTGAATTTATGTATATTTGAACCACACTTGAATTCAGTGTTTTATATGCGTGGCGCATGAAGTAAAATTTAGAGTTTAGAAAAGCCCAGAAAATTTTCACGGGGCTTTTCTAAACTCGAAATTTTACTTCATGCTTAGTCTGGGAGTGGAAAACACTCGTTTAAAGCTTCAAATTGAACTCCTTTAAAAATCAACGAATATCAGAAAATTCACAGCTAAAATAATTAAGAAAAAGTAATGTGATTTTATAAAAATAATGAGATACCATGGAATTGATACAATTGCGGATATTCCCTGTTTTTTTTTTAAAGTTCAATTTGAAGCTTTAAACAAGTGTTTTCCACTCCCAGACTAAGCATGAAGTAAAATTTTTAGTTTAGAAAAGCCCTGTGAAAATTTGTCGAGGGTCGCGCAGCGACCCGAGACAAATTTTCTGGGCTTTTCTAAACTCGAAATTTTACTTCATGCGCCACGCGTACAAAACAAAAATATTGTGAATTTTTGTATATTTGAACCACACTTAAATTCAGTGTTTTATACGCGTGGCGCATGAAGTAAAATTTCGAGTTTAGAAAAGCCCAGAAAATTTGTCTCGGGTCGCTGCGCGACCCTCGACAAATGTTCACGGGGCGTTTCTAAACTCGAAATTTTACTTCATGCTTAGTCTGGGAGTGGAAAACACTCGTTTAAAGCTTCAAATTGAACTCCTCTAAAAATTAACGAATATCAGAAAATTCACAGCTAAAATAATTAAGAAAAAGTAATGTGATTTTATAAAAATAATGACATACCATGGAATTGATACAGTTGCGGATATTCCCTGTTTTTTTTTTAAGTTCAATTTGAAGCTTTAAACAAGTGATTTCCACTCCCAGACTAAGCATGAAGTAAAATTTCGAGTTTAGAAAAGCTCCGTGAAAATTTGTCGAGGTTCGCGCAGCGACCCGAGACAAATTTTCTGGGCTTTTCTAAACTCGAAATTTTACTTCATGTGTCACGCGTACAAAACAAAAATATTGTGAATTTATGTATATTTAAACCACACTTGAATTCAGTGTTTTATACGCGTGGCGCATGAAGTAAAATTTCGAGTTTAGAAAAGCCCAGAAAATTTGTCTCGGGTCGCTGCGCGACCCTCGATAAATTTTCACGGGGCTTTTCTAAACTCGAAATTTTATTTCATGCTTAGTCTGGGAGTGGAAAACACTCGATTAAAGCTTCAAATTGAACTCCTTTAAAAATCAACGAATGTCAGAAAATTCACAGCTAAAATAATTAAGAAAAAGTAAAGCGATTTTATAAAAATAATGACATACCATGGAATTGATACAATTGCGGATGTTCCCTGTTTTTTCTTAAGTTCAATTTGAAGGTTTAAACAAGTGTTTTCCACTCCCAGATTAAGCATGAAGTAAAGTTTCAAGTTTAGAAAAGCCCCGTGAAAATTTGTCTCGGGTCGCTGTGCGACCCGAGACACATTTTCTGGGCTTTTCTAAACTCGAAATTTTACTTCATGCGCCACGCGTACAAAACAAAAATATTGTGAATTTATGTAAATTTTAACCACACTTGAATTCAGTGTTTTATATGCGTGGCGCATGAAGTAAAATTTCGAGTTTAGAAAAGCCCAGAAAATTTGTCTCGGGTCGCTGCGCAACCCTTGACAAATTTTCACGGGGCTTTTCTAAACTAGAAATTTTATTTCATGCTTAGTCTGGGAGTGGAAAACTCTCGTTTAAAGCTTCAAATTGAAATCCTTTAAAAATCAACGAATGTCAGAAAATTCACAGCTAAAATAATTAAGAAAAAGTAATGTGATTTTATAAAAATAATGACATACCATGGAATTAATACAATTACGGATATTCCCTGTTTTTCTTTTTTAAGTTCAATTTGAAGCTTTAAACAAGTGTTTTCCACTCCCAGACTAAGCATGAAGTAAAATTTCGAGTTTAGAAAAGCCCTGTGAAATTTTGTCGAGGATCGCGCAGCGACCCGAGACAAATTTTCAGGGCTTTTCTAAACTCGAAATTTTACTTCATGTGCCACGCGTACAAAACAATAATATTGTGAATTTATGTATATTTGAACCACACTTGAATTCAGTGTTTTATACGCGTGGCGCATGAAGTAAAATTTCGAGTTTAGAAAAGATTTCCTATGTTGCATCCGCCAAGTCCACACCCGGTATATATTAAGAACACAAATGAATTATTATTATTAAAAAACGTCATTAGAAAGAACAAAACAACAACTAAACCTAAGAAAAAGGATCTAGCTTTTTAATATTAGACCTGTAATTTATGATTAATATTATATTTATATATATATATTTATATATATATATATATATATATATATATATATATATATATATATTAAGAACACAAATAAATTATTATTATTAAAAGACATCATTACAAACAACAAAATAACAACATGCAGATTGTTATGCAGATCTTCAACATCTTCAAATAGACACATTAGTTTATTTTGATAACGTTGACGATAAAATTTCTTATCTTAATAATTGCCAGCAATATATATTTGATATTCATGCTCCAGAAATCACAGCAAGAGTTACAAAGAAACCTGCCCCGTGGCTCACCACTACAGTCAAAGAGATGATGGTATCTAGAGATAGGGCTTACTCTACATTTAAGAAAAGTAGAAAACAAACTGATTTTATCTCATATAAGCAATTGCGAAATATAGTTAACTCAACTGTGACTAAAGAAAAGAAAGCTTACTTCGAGAGTATGACTAAAAATAATTAAAATATGTGGAAATGCCTAAAAAATAATGGTATAATCAATAAAAAAATACGTGGTATACCAGTCAGCCTTAAGAATGTAGACCTAATCAACAATTATCTGACTAACTCAATCAAAAGTCAACCCAACAATACTATATTACAAAAACAACATCCATGACAATGTAAGAAGTTTATTTAACTTTAATTTAATTGATAATATTGATACAAACGCAATAGGCTGGGATGGAATTAATATCACTATGATCAAATTATGCTGTCCTTATTTATCTCCTTTTATTACCAATATCATTAATAGCTGTTTTGAAGAATTAATTTTCCCGAAACTATGGAAGTTAGCAACAATTGTACCTATCCCTAAAGTCGAAAACCCAACGAGCTACAAAGATTTGAGGCCAATCAGTATCTTACCCACACTTTCAAAAGTCTTAGAACAAGTTTTAAAAAAACAAATTGAGGAATATATTACCTCAAACAACCTTCTACCGATAACACAATCGGGATTTACTGTACAACCACATTAATAAATGTAACTGATGATATAATATCAGCATCTGATAAGGGCCTTATTACCTCATTAGTCTTATTGGACTACAGCAAAGCCTTTGATACGATAAACCATGATATTTTAAGATCGAAATTACAGTATATAGGGTTCACAGAAAGTTCAATAAAATTAAACTCTAGTTTTCTTGGCGATCGGATGCAACAAGTTAGGATTGGTGATAATATATCTAATATTAATCCAATAACGGCAGGTATTCCACAGGGGTCCATCCTAGGGCCTCTTCTCTTCTGTATTTATACATCCTCTTTATCAAAATGCCTAAAACACTGCAGTGTAAATTTCTATGCAGATGATACGCAGTTACTTTATTCGTTTAAACCAACAGATATTCTAGCAGCTGAAAATAACATTAATTCTGATTTAATGGATTTAATAAAATTGTCTAATGATCATTCATTACAAATAAATACGAATAAATCAACGGCCATGCTTTTTGGTAATCGCAAAACTGTCGAACAGGTTAAGAGCATGCTAAAAATAAACAACGAAACATTACCCTTTGTCAATGAAGCTCGGAACTTAGGTTTAATAATTGATAGTGACTTGCGATTTAAGAGATATATTAGTAAATGTATCTCACGAGCATATATGAATTTAAAAATGTTATACTCTAATAGAAAATGCTTAACTGTTCAAACCAAAAAAAATCTCTGTGATACTTTAGTATTGAGCCATTTTAATTTTTCGGATGTGGTTTACGATGCGTGCCTAGACTCAATTACAAAAAATAGAATCCAAAAAGTGCAAAACTCTTGCGTACGTCTTATCTTTGGTATTCGTAAATTTGACCATATTTCTGACAAATTTGATTCACTACATTGGTTAAAAATGTCTGATCGTCGGTACTTTCACTCCTGTGTTTTTTACCACAAAATTATTAACACGCGAACCCCTCCCTATCTTTACAATAAAATAGTATGGCGAACAGACGTATATAACTTGAATGTGAGGTTTCGTGGATTAATTTCGCCACCTTGGCACATAACAGCTTTATTGGAAAGATGTTTTACATTCAATATATACAAGATTTATAATAACTTACCCTCACACCTAAATTTACTTAAAATTCATTGCGTAGTCGTTTACTAGAGCAGTGAATATAAGCATAATCTCTCATTCACTGCCCTTTCGATACTATTTCCTAATATGTAGAATAATCTTATGACTTTTCAAGTTAATCAAATGTTATTTATAGGTACATTTTTAGTTTTATTTCATTTTTATAATCTCTTACACACGTACTAAATGTATTTTTCATACTTCACTAGTAGGTTAAGTGGAAGAACAGTAGTAGTTGTATTCCAGCTACCTGAACTTCGCCTACTTTAAAATATTAATTTTGTAATGTATTTTTATTGTAAATAAAGCCGTTAAAAAAAACATAACTTAAGAAAGAGGATCTAGCTTTTTATTAATTGCTATATTATTTTCAAATCTGGGATATGATTGTTAAGAAAATACGAGAACAACCCAATTTGTATTAACTAGATTAACGAACTTACCGGCATTTTCTATTGCCGGTAAATATTTCAAGTAACATGACAATTAAGAAGAAAAAAATCATTTTAAAACGGTGAATTTTTTTTTCATTACCACAAAATCAAGTATGTAAATTTCCTTATTAGATCTACATACAAACACCAAAGTAGTAGACCGGAACCGTCTACAAAAATAATCCCCTCAAGCAACAGTGTCCATTCATTCCGTTTGTCACGCGCGTGTCCAAATTATTCTCTACATATACAAAAACTCTTACTTGCTCCGCTCAGGCATAATCTCTTTATAATGACAGATTCCTCTCTAACCATCTGTTTCATGGTCTAGGAATTACCAGAGTGAGCTTTTTTAAACCTACAAATGTCGACTAATTGTGTTAATTCACTGTGGACTTATTCAGTCACGATTTAATTCAGTGCTCTTGTATGTAAGCACGAAGATGCGGTATTAATGTTTGAGTTTCGGCTTTTGCGTGCCATGGAAGATTAACTTTTAGTCAATGTAAATTCGTGTTAAAAGAGATATAACAGTTTTGTACACAAACAAGTGGCTGATATGACGACATGTTCTTTCGGAATAATTTCGGTTGGATATTTTACATTAAATAAAACTAGTAATCCTTTTTCTTCACTGGTTTATTTGTAACACTATGTTAGTGTTACAAATAAAGTAGTGAAGAAAAAGGATTACTAGTTTTATTTAATTTAATATCATTTTCACGTAACTCATACCATAATATTATTGGATATTTTACCACTAATGCAGTGGTTTTCAACCATTTTCTGTTCAGGGACCACTCTGTTTTTTTTAGTCTCGTGCACTACCGGTTGGCAGCCACTGCTCTAATAAATAGTTTCTTTAATCTCTTTACTAAAATCATACCCGGCTCAAATGGCAATTATAAATTCTGAATAAAGAGGAAATAATGAATCAAGGAATAATTTTCTGAACCTCCGACAATTCAAAAACAATTAAAACCGTCAATGCATCAATTATTCGGGTAATTGAGCCCATTGTCTTGACGAGAACACGCCGATTCCTCGCCATCACTCCCTAACTTCCTGGTTAATTGCACAGCCATTGTCTTCTCCCAGATGGTACTTGAACTCGTGCATTTGCCATTTTGTTTTTTTTTGTGTGGCTTTGTTTATCTTTTCGCAACGATTCAATTTCGACCCCATGCCGATCGGTGATTGGCTTCCACGACAGGTGGAGCCGTGTATATCTAATCATTCGTCACGTGACTTCCGCAGCCCTGGTGTCGGCAATATTTTTCCATGGCGGACATTTTGGCCCGTCACGAGCAGCACATCGCTATATGAATAATGAACAGCTTCTCCTTCTCGTATTATGTCAGAAAACGTGATATGTTTTTATTTTACAGTTTCAACGAGTATCTGGTATTGATGGTTTGAACGAGCAATTAGTAGATAAGTATAAATGAAATTGCCAATTCTTAATATATAGGTATTTGACTGAAATTCACTTGGTTTGTTTTACTAATAAATTGTTTTATTTTCAACTAGTTTCGGCTTAATGCCATTCTTGAAAATGGTATTAAGCCGAAACTAGTTGAAAATAAAACAATTTATTAGTAAAACAAACCAAGTGAATTTCAATCAAATACCTATATATTAATAGAAATGTTTTACCAAGTGATCAATGAGAAACAAGTTAACGATATATTTGCCAATTCTTGATTGCAGAATAATTCAAACATTAAAAGTGCGATTCTTTTCGCAATCTACAACAAGTTAGTCTTACAAAGACTATATCAAACACTCATTGAAACAACTTCCCGAGCTAATACCCCGACGGACATTGAATTATACAACAAGTGTTTGCTGTTACATACAGTAACCTACTGCAAATGCAACAATTTGAGTCAAATTATTCAGGCCATCCATAGACGCGTTTCGAGATTTATGTCTCATCAGTATAGCTTTGCCATTCCCTCTAAGTAATTTGACAGTGTTTGATATAGTCTTTGTAAGACTAACTTGTTGTAGATTGCGAAAAGAATCGCACTTTTAATGTTTGAATTAGTAGATAATTTGGAGAGCAATATTTTTGTTTTATGACAAGGGCCACACCCTTGGCTGCGTAAAAAAGCAAAGAAAGAGCATTAAGTTTGTGTTACAAATATAAAATGATTTATTCAAAAATCGTAGTAAAATATGAATAATAAAAATAACTTAAAAATCTTAATATTTTGAACTTCACATTAAACCATAAAATTAGACCAATAAAGATGTTATTCCTTACTTCACTTTTTATTTTTATCGTTAAATGTACATTTCGAGATACAAAGTGCTCATTATCAATAACAAACTCCAGTTTGTTATTGATAATGAGCACTTTGTGTCCTGAAATGTACATCTAACGATAAAAATAAAAAGTGAAGTAAGGAATAGATATGGGAAGTTCGAATATTTTGGGTGATTCGAATCAACCAAATCATTTCTTAAAAGTGATTCGTTCTTTATGAATCGTTCGTAAACGAATCATCTATAAAAAAAAATAATAATATAGTTCGACCCGAGACAAATTTTCTGGGCTTTTCTAAACTCGAAATGTTACTTCATGCGCCATGCATATAAAACACTAAAATACTGTGAAAGTTATGTATATTTTAATCTCACTTGAAATCAGTATATTATACGCGTGGCGCATGAAGTAAAATTTGAAGTTTAGAAAAGCCCAGAAAATTTGTCTCGGGTCGCTGCGCGACCCTCGACAAATTTTCACGGGGCTTTTCTAAACTCCAAATTTTACTTCATGCTTAGTCTGGGAGTGGAAAACACTCGTTGAAAGCTTCTAATTGAACTCTTTAAAAAAAAACAACAAACATCTAAATATTTCAAAAAAATAGGCTGAATTTGGAAAACGTATACTCTAAATATATTATGTATTAGTCACTTCTATTAATATATGTTGGAAAGAAATAGAGAAAAAACGCGGCATAAACTGTTAGCAAAATAATTAAGTACTTATTTTCAAAGCTATTGTACTCGCTTATTAATTTTTATACTTAATTTCTTACATTGTAATTTATTCGTATATTTACGAATAAATTAAAAACTAAATACTTATTTTAGTTATTTAATATTAATTATAACAACAAATGTATAAAAGTCTTATGTTAACATAATTGAAATTCGTTTAATAAAGAAACCGA
Source organism: Philonthus cognatus (assembly GCA_932526585.2). Classification (NCBI taxonomy): domain Eukaryota; kingdom Metazoa; phylum Arthropoda; class Insecta; order Coleoptera; family Staphylinidae; genus Philonthus; species Philonthus cognatus. The sequence goes on along the minus strand of OW052248.1, from coordinate 62,933,745 downwards.
AACATCTAATGATATCTAGTTCATTAGATGTTTCGGTTTCTTTATTAAACGAATTTCAATTATGTTAACAACGAAAAACTTTTAAATAGTTCAGATCTTTGTGAGACTGAAGAATTTTCAAATAGATTTTAATACTATTTGCCTTTTTGGCATATATTTGTTTCACAAACAGAATTCTGCTCGTTCGTGGACGAAACAGTGACCTGTATATGCACTTTGTGCATTCGTGTCACTGACGATGCCACTATGAAGCATTAGATGGCGTTAGCTGTCGATATCCATTAATAGTTTTCATATATTTGCTCATTTAAAACCTATTTATAAACATTTTTAGGCAATATCTTTTCAAAATTTTATAAATTTAATGCTTACATATTCCTAATATATTAAATTAATATATAGTTTAAAAAAAATCAAACAAAAGTTGTAGATAATGAAAAAACACACAACTTTCACCTAAACACTTTTCACCTTAACTCTTTTGTTTATGATCAGTATACGAAAAAGCCTAGCGAAGAAGTGTAAATAAGATGGCGGGCGAATCAAGCACGTCAGAAGATAATATAACTTATTTAAAGTGCTGTACAAGCACCATTTGCATAGTACTAGTATGCATCGCGTGCGTGAACTCATACCACCGCAGTTGTAGCAAAGCAAAGGGCCTGAAAATCCTGGATGGAACCCGAGTAATATGCTGTGGATCACTAGAGGGCCGAAGTGAGGTTAGCAAATATGAGCTTGTTATAGAAAACACTTCTTTAAAAAGGCAAGTAGAGCTAATGAACAAAATTATAACAGAAATGGATGTCAAAAATGATGTCCTAAAAGACAACGTACTACTCCTCAAAAAACAAGTAATAAATTTAGAAATGAAAATAACATCAGAAACAAGTTGTCTGCATTTATATAGGTTAGGGGGTTCAAATCAAAGATTTAACAAAAAGGGCGCCACGTGATTACGGGCGGCAAGGTAGCTAAACATAAAGGAAAATCACGAACCCAGATTTTACTAATACATATGTTCAATTCCCCATAAGTAAAATTCATAAATGAAATATAATAAACTATTTTATTTTCTGTAGATCGAACAACACAAAAAAAATTAATTTAATTTTCAATTTAATATATGAAAGAAATGAATTGAATTAAAAAAAATAAACTATTAATTTTAAGTAAAATATGGAATAATACCAAAAATAATTTTCGTAATTCATTCAAATTAATTACAAACCTCGGTAGATAAATATAGCTATATATACCCTTACAAAAATGATACAAACTCAAACCGAAATAAACATAATAAATTTAAATTCAAAGCATAAATTAAAAATATTGAATTATCTGTAATAACTTTAAAAAAAAAAAATAATAAAAGAATAGATAATTCTTGCCGTTTAAGGAATATTTAAACGTTTTAAATATTCCTTAAACGGCAAGAATTATCTATTCTTTTATTATTTTTTTTTTTCTTCAAACAAAAAAAAATTATAAATTGGAATGCAAAGTATAAAGTGAGAATTAATTATTATTTTTCAAAATCAAAGTTTTCCAATTAAATTAATATTAATGTATATATTAAATATCAACAACAACAAAAAAAATTATCCCTTACGTTATTATTTAATTTTAATCGTAGAATTTATCATTAGAATTCGAAGTTTTAAATTAAAAAAAAATCTTTATGTAAATACAAAAAAAAAATGTACTTATCAAATTTCACTCGAGTCCAAGGGGTTGAAACCAGAATACGGACGAACAAGACGAATAAGACGGACGAAGGACAGCTACGACTTCTCCCTTTCCCGAACCAGAATCACAGGACAAGTCTTCGATGAAGTATTTTTCTTTCGGAATCCGGAACTAGAATCTCCCACGTGATCTCCACTGCTTATCAGCAACCACGGTCAAAATGGAATTCGAATCGAACCGGACCAAAAGTACATCAATCGAAATGTATGATTGTAAAACAACCACAATTAAAAACCTAAGAACATCCCTACGAATTAGAAATATACTGATAAGAAGAACAATGCTTACCTCTAGGTGAAAGTGAGGTTTTCTAGAACGGCACGCTTTTTCTCTCCGCTTATAGCGTAGTAAATTATTATTTGCTAAATAATTCACTTTTAAAATTAAGACAAATACGAATCCCTCTTGAGGAAACCACAACGGTTTATAATTTATTAATCTTAATTTACGCGTGTCGAACTGGACGTGTGAAACGTATACGCCTGGAGAGTTAAAAATGGACGGGGCAGAGCGCAGTGTAAAAACTCCTCCGCGACACCGAATACAATAGAACAAAATCAATCGCAAAAAATTCCAATATTTAAATTTAAATGCGAAAATAAAATTGCCTATGTTAATTCATTAGAATTAGAATAAATTGAATATAAATTATTCGTTTTACCAAAAATTAACGTAACAAAGTTAAATTTTGTAAAAAAAAAAAAACAGGAAAATGTACTGTGCGTATTATTGTTAATATTATAATTTTTGCGTATTATTGTTAATATCGCGATAAATAATTGTGATAAAAATTTTATATCGGACACTTTTTTCTCATTAATCACTTGGTAAAACATTTTAAAATATAATGGTTTCTAAATTAAATTCACTTGGTTTTGTTTCACATATAAGTGAAACAAAACCAAGTGAATTTAATTTACAAACCGTTATAAAAATTTGATATTTTTCTAAAAATATAAAGAACATTTTAAGGACCTGTATTCATTTTCTTCCTGTTTTTAAAATATAGCATCCGAAAGTGACATGCCTCGCTTTTTGAAAAGGATAATAGTCGTCGTTAAAAATAAAAAGTGAATACTTTACCTTCGTGTTACTCTCGGAAAACAAGAAATAAAATCAAAAGTAATTGTTTTAGGTTTAGATAGTGAGATGATGATAAAATCAAATTGCGCAAAAAATCTTGTATCTTTATAAGTGTGATTCTAAAAAGGTTAAGAACCACTAAACTATTTTTTTGTTATGATTAATAATTACTCATCCCGCATGTTTTTCTTATTATAATAGTGTCGATTACAATTCCACTTCTTCTAAAAAAGCAAAATACAATAAAGCATGAGAACACCATCAAACAATCACCACCAATTACTTAGAAAAGCGATTTCAAAACAACTTTCCTTAATTGCATTGATTCAAATTAATTCCCACGTGAATATGCAAATCTCCAACGAAATTGATACATTAAAAGATTGCACTTAATTAACATAGAAAATCGAAACTAGGAAAAAACATCTACTAAAAATCGGTCAATAGGCCGCTTCCGTTCCTTATGAGAAACTGTTTAAGATAAGAATCTCATATATAATTCTAATAAGAGTTTTTAAAAATACCTTATGAAGTGTAATAACCCGTGTTCCGAGTCGTTGAGCTGTAATGAAATTTATTAAAATCCGATGACGGGGGAAGGCGATTGATCGGCGCATTAATCTTATCAAATTGTTCGGATACCAAAAGCGGGTCCTCAGGTGATGCCATGAATTTTAATGGGCTATTTGGAAATTGGACATTAGTCCCAAGTTCAAGAGTATATGATGAGTTTGGAAATGGAGGGACGGCTATACTGTGGTTTTTGATTAAATGAGTTATGCTAACTAGATACTGGTTAATTTGTTACTTAATGCCAAGAGGTCTTTTTTTTCTAAACAAATCATCAGGTTTGTGTTAAATGAGGTTTATCTTGTAAAGATGCATACTTTTATAACTTGTACCGTCAGGTCCATACCATTCCTTCCATTACGCAGTCTTTTATTTAGAAAGCAACTTCTCGTGTGCAATTACGAGTAGGTTCATTTCAATAGATACAAATCTAAAAAAATATTTCCTCCAAAAAGAAAACCTGTGTTTTAGAATTTTCTAAATTTTGCATGTTATTCACTTTTCGAGAACCTCTGCTATTTATGCTCATAATATGTCTTTCTATAAATTAACAATACTATTTTTTCTCCAAATGCCTTTAAAAAATCTTTAACTTACTGTTCACTGTGGAGGCTTCTACTTCGTTATACATCATTATTTACACAAATAAGACAATTAACTTTGTTTGTATAACTGAGGATTTTATTGTGACTGTAGTTTCGACAACTTTAACTTGTCATTATCAAACATAAATTTATGTTTGATAATGACAAGTTAAAGTTGTCGAAACTATAGTCACAATAAAATCCTCAGTTATACAAACAAAGTTAATTGTCTTATTTGTGTAATCTTTAACTTGTTTCTCAGTGATCACTAAAACATGAAGTAATTTTATTTTAATTTAATTTAAGCTTTTTAACAAACTCGGAAAGGTTTTAAATATTGTTATCAAACGTCAAATTACTTTTTGTCGTAGGACTAAAAATGATTTACATTTTGTACAGTTTTCATGGAGACTAGTAGTGTGCACAAATAGCCTCCTTTTACTACATAATAATTTTAAATTATGGTGTCACATTCGTTAAGTTGGAGAAACAAGTTTTTTAAGTTTCAATTGCAGATATCGGTAATTATACAGAGTCTCGTCCTCTTCATAACAGCCTCTACAATATGGCGAATTAACGACTCCCATTTTGTAGAAATGCCCATTCAGTCCACAATGGCCCGTGAGAACGGCCGTTATGCGTCTCAGATTATTTCTACTCATTTGCAGGTAGTGTAGTGCCGTCTTTTTGTTCGGATACCCTAAGGTTTCCCTAGACATCCTACAGTCCTTAATGTCATCCCAGCGTTCCCTGAATTTCTTCAGGATTTCGTTGTGGGGAAAGAACTATGATGGACACATTACTATTTGTTACATTAGGTTAGGTTAGGTTAGGTTTATATGGCAACAGCCGAGGCTGTTCACTTAGGCCCATAGGGCCCGTTGTGATACCATGAGGGATCCTTCCCCTATACAACCCAATTTGAGCACCTAATGAATCTGATCAGATCTCCCACCTTTATAGGTGAGAGCTCCGCCAGTTCACTTGCGTGGTGCAGACCGAGGTACTTCATTCGTTTCCCCTCAAGAGCAGGACATTGACCTAGATAGTGGAGTACTGTTTCTTCCTCCTCCTCATCTAGGCATTCCCTGCAGAAGTCGTTGTATTTGAGACCCATCTTTTGTGCGTGTCCACCCAGAAAACAGTGACCCGTGATGATGCCTACTGCCTTCCTTATGTCGATTCTGCTAAGTGCAATTAATCTTTTACTGTTTATAGTGTCACACATAGGCCATAGCTGCCTTGTTATGTGACACGTGTCTTCTTCCTTCCACCTAAGGTTAACCCATGATGTCATTTGGTCCCTTAATAGTCTCTTGCATTCCCTAAGAGGAATGTCGGCGGAAAGTTCAGTAGATAGGTCTCTCATTCTTGCCCCCTTCCTTGCGAGGCCGTCGGCAATTGAGTTTCCCTTGATATTACTGTGACCTGGTACCCAGATGAGCCCCACTTCACAGCTGTTAGCGAGCTTGTTAAGCACTTTTCTGCAGTCTCTGACCACCTTGGAGGTGCAGTAGGGACTATTTAATGTCCTAATGGCGGCCTGGCTGTCAGTGACGAACCTGATATGGTTTACCTGAAGGTCGGTTTTACCTATCCAGTCCACTGCCACTCGGATAGCCATGACTTCCGCCTGTAGGACGCTGCAGTGGTTTGGGAGTCGAAAAGATTTTTTGTTACATTAGCTCTCAATAATTTAATTTTCAGTTTATATTTCTGTGTTGGATTTAAAATGATCATTTCTCAGGAGTAAATTTAATAACTTCCAATTTTAGTGGCAATCATTTTAGTTCCAGCTGTTTTTGTTTTGGTTTGGATGTTGCGTACATGTTTATACCTAGTGACTAAATCATGTGCCTACCGGGCAGAAATTACTACTCTTTGTTCAAATTTAAGAGAAAGTTGTTTTCAATACCGAAGGGCCAATGCCACTGTACCTTGAATTTAAACGGAGTTTAAAATGCAAGGCTAACAGATTTACTTTCTTTGTGAGTCGACTCCCAACGCACAAGCACGATTATTTTAGTTGGGTATGTACTTTAATTTTTTGGACATACAAAATATGTTTCCGAGAAATATGTAAAATTATACAACATATAAATAAATAAAATCGTTATCACAACAACCAAATCCGACCATCAGCATCCCAGGAAGCCGTCTGCACCATTCCAAGCATCCACATAATGTCCTCCCATATTTATGAAGATTAGACAGCCTTCTCGGTAACAACAGCGATGTTAATTTTTTAATGGCCCCCTCATAAGGATTTATTACGATTTATAAAACCTCCACGATGCCACACTTTCAACGAAAACACCGTAAACGGCCGATTAGCATAATGTGTCGTTAAATCATCCGAACTTAGGAATGAAGAAATTGCGACGAACCGGTATCACGTACTTTATGCTCGTTTTTGTCACACACGGAAAATGGTTAAAGTTATTTCAGCAGAAAGATGCTAAGGTGATTTATATGGGAAGGTAATTTTTGGGATCGGTGTTGTTTATGTGGATGTGTTTTGACTTTAGCTGTAATATATGTTTGGACAGGAGGAATTATAGAAATGTTTGTGGAGTTTATTTATTCACATACATAATAACATAATAATCTTTTTAAAATAAAATTCCATTCGTCAAATTACGGATTTAACAATACTATATGCAGAGCTATGAGATTATTTAACAAATTGCCGAATGATATTGACTTGTTTAATTCATCAATCTCATTGTTTCGTAAAAAATGTTTATACTACTTAAACTCTATTAATGAATAACATGTGTCTTTATAGTTTATAGTTCGTAGGTATTTTGTTACTCATACAAGTATAATTTAATTTTTTAGTTTATTTGAATAATCTTGTAGTATCTAAGCCAGCATAAGCGCCCATTTTTGTATTTTTGTTATTGATATGTTTCATTTATGTATTATTGTAAAAGTTGAAACGTAAATAAATAAAATAAAATAAATAAATAACGCATGAAAACTTTAAATAAGAAAATGTTATCCTTTGACATTTTGTCCTATCCTAACTAGATGAACAGAACTATTACGTTTTTAAACATTAAAAGTGCGATTCTTTTCGCAATCTACAACAAGTTAGTCTTACAAAGACTATATCAAACACTCATTGAAACAACTACTTCCCGGGCTATTACCCCGACGGACATTGAATTATACAACAAGTGTTTGCTGTTACATACAGTAACCTACTGCAAATGTAACAATTTGGGTCAAATTATCCAGGCCATCTATAGACGAGTTTTGAGATTTATCTCTCATCAGTATAGCTTTGCCATTCCCTCTAAACAATTTGACACCTTAGACTGGCGGTCACGTTACCGTTCAAACAGAGGTATAAATGAAATTGCCAATTCTTGGTTGCAGAATACTTCAAATATTAAAAGTGCGATTCTTTTCGCAATCTACAACAAGTTAGTCTTACAAAGACTATATCAAACACTCATTGAAACAACTACTTCCCGGGCTTTGTTACATTTGCAGTAGGTTACTGTATGTAACAGCAAACACTTGTTGTATAATTCAATGTCCGTCGGGGTATTAGCCCGGGAAGTAGTTGTTTCAATGAGTGGTTGATATAGTCTTTGTAAGACTAACTTGTTGTAGATTGCGAAAAGAATCTCGGCACTTTTAATGTTTGAAGTATTCTGCAACCAAGAATTGGCAATTTCATTTATACTTATTACGTTTTTATTTTAATACGATCGTTACAAATTGATACTAGGGATTGGAAATATAGCGAATTTTTCAAATACCGGTATTTCCGTATATTTATCAAAGCGGACCTTTTCTTTGTTTGCAGAATTTATTGTTAACTAAAAAAAAGTTATTATTTAAAACGATTTCTAAGCAATCTAAAATTTCCGCTTTTACTGCGATATTAATATTACATTTTTCTAAAGATTGTTTAATTAGTTCAATACACTCTGATAGAGGAATATTAGCAAACATATTGGTTACGTCAAATGATACAAGCTTATATCCTGGTTCTATTTTAAAGTTAGCTAAATTTGTCGTTAATTCTACTGATTTTTTAAATGCGGATTTCTAAAATCGGTCAATTCTTTATAAATTGAGTTCCGGTGAATGGAAATATTAGGAGCTGAGGAATTCATATAGGAAACTACAGAGGGGATTAGTGTATTTTCTTTGTGAATTTTTATTAAATTATCCATCCATCACTAAGATTAATAACCAACTCGCCTTCAATATTTTTAGAAAACCTTCATTTACAGACTCTAATCCCTAACCATTCCAGACATCCCTATAAACATAAAATAGCTGCCTTCAATTCAATGATACGTAGAGCCTCAAAAATCCCTTTGTCAGCTAGTTCTTTCGAGAGGGAAATTAACTTGGTTAGAGCTATGGCTATTAATAATGGTTATGGTTTCAACTTGGTTGATAGACTTATCGAAAAACACCAATTCAATAAAGCCCAGAAAATGTGTGGCGCATAAAGTAAAATTTCGAGTTTAGAAAAGCCCAGAAAATGTTCACGGGGCTTTTCTAAACTCGAAATTTTACTTTATGCTTAGTCTGGGAGTGGAAAACACTTGTTTAAAGTTTTAAATTGAACTTTAAAAAAAACAGGGAATATCCGCAATTGTATCAATTCCATGGTATGTCATTATTTTTATAAAATCACATTACTTTTTCTTAATTATTTTAGCTGTTAATTTTCTGACATTTGTTGATTTTTAAAAGAGTTCAATTTGAAGCTTTAAACAAGTGTTTTCCACTCCCAGACTAAGCATGAAGTAAAATTTCGAGTTTAGAAAAGCCCCGTGAAAATTTGTCGAGGGTCGCGCAGCGACCCGAGACAAATTTTCTGGGCTTTTCTAAACTCGAAATTTTACTTCATGCGCCACGCGTATAAAAGACTATAATATTGTCAAATTTATGTATATTCGAACTTCACTTAAAATCCGTGTTTTATACGCATGGCGCATGAAGTAAAATTTCGAGTTTAGAAAAGCCCAGAAAATTTGTCTCGGGTCGCTGCGCGACCCTCGACAAATTTTCACGGGGCTTTTCTAAACTCGAAATTTTACTTAATGCTTAGTCTGGGAGTGGAAAACACTTGTTTAAATCTTTAAATTGAACTTAAAAAAAAAACAGGGAATATCCGCAATTGTTTTATTAATTCTATGATATGTCATTATTTTTATAAAATCACATTACTTTTTCTTAATTATTTCAACTTAGAGAAACGTAAAGTGTTAAGTGTAAACATTAATAAATTTAGAATTTTTCCCTCTACAAAAAAGTAAAGTACATTTTGTCTCTAAAATAAATAGGGAAGCCAATATTTGAACACTTTAAAATTAACATGCGATTTCCTATGTTGCGTCCGCCAAGTCAACACCCGGTATATTAAATAGCCGATAATTTTTGATAACATCCTAGACCTGAATTTGGCATTTTTATTGCAGATTTGAGCGATTCTGCTAACTTTACGGTTAAGTCAGCAGAATCTTGTATAAAAAAAATTATTGCAGCGAAAAAAAATATTGCTGGGCATTTAAATAGCCTTTTAATTGTAGACTCATCCATCACTTGGTGAAACATTTTTTAAAACACTGAATTTAAACTATGTTTTAAAAAAATGTATAAAACACTTGGTTATTGTTTCACTATTTGTTTTTATTTTTGAAAAACTGACTAGTTTCGGTCAGACGACCATTTTCAAAGTTATTACAAGAATGACATTCTTGTAATAACTTTGAAAATGGTCGTCTGACCGAAACTAGTCAGTTAAATAGGGAAGCCAATATTTGAACACTTTAGAATTAACATGCGATTTCCTATGTTGCGTCCGCCAAGTCAACACCCGGTATATTAAATAGCCGATAATTTTTGATAACATCCTAGACCTGAATTTGGCATTTTTATTGCAGATTTGAGCGATTCTGCTAACTTTACGGTTAAGTCAGCAGAATCTTGTATAAAAAAAAATTATTGCAGCGAAAAAAAATATTGCTGGGCATTTAAATAGCCTTTTAATTGTAGACTCATCAATCACTTGGTGAAACATTTTTTAAAACACTGAATTTAAACTATGTTTAAAAAAAATGTATAAAACACTTGGTTATTGTTTCACTATTTGTTTTTATTTTTGAAAAACTGACTAGTTTCGGTCAGACGACCATTTTCAAAGTTATTACAAGAATGACATTCTTGTAATAACTTTGAAAATGGTCGTCTGATCGAAACTAGTCAGTTTTTCAAAAATAAAAACAAATAGTGAAACAAGAATGACATTCTTGTAATAACTTTGAAAATGGTCGTCTGACCGAAACTAGTCAGTTTTTCAAAAATAAAAACAAATAGTGAAACAATAACCAAGTGTTTTATACATTTTTTTAAACAAAGTTTAAATTCAGTGATTTAAATAGCCGATAAAATTATCGGCTATTTAAATGCCCAACAATATATTTCCTGTCATTTTTTGCCATTGTAGTGCAATTTTGTGCGGTTCTGCTAACTTTACGGTTAATCCAGCAGAACCTTGTATATATTAAAAAAAATCGCAGCGGAAAAATATCTTTTTGGGGATTTCAATAGCCGATAAAACGCCGATAATTTTGGTACATGTTTTATGTAGTTCTGCCATTAAGTACCTACCAGCTCTAGCGACGTAACAAATCAACCTTATTTTTTTATCACAGTAGTATATCTAGAATATGTTTGTTATTAATTATGCAATTTTTAAGTTATTGCTTATTTCACACCCGTCATTTTTTCAAGTTTCTAACATTTTCAACTCAGTGTTACATTGGCATTTTTAAATAGTGATATAGTTTATATTATTTGGTGCTAGCCGCAGTTGATATTAAGTTAGTTGACAATTATGACATTTGCTGATGTCAATATTGATTTTGGCTTTAACATACAGAGAGTTTTATGTAACACCGAACATTTTCATAACGAGAATTTTTCTTTTAAGTATACATAAGCATACGTTGTGCATTTGCCGACGCTCGGTTTATTAAAAGAATTTAATTTGAAGCTTTAAACGAGTGTTTTCCACTCCCAGATTAAGCATGAAGTAAAATTTCGAGTTTAGAAAAGCCTGAAAATTTGGTTTGGTCGCGTAGCGCGAAGCGCGGAGCGGCCAAACCAAATTTTCAGGCTTTTCTAAACTCGAAATTTTACTTCATGCGCCTGCGGTACAAAACACTGATTCAATGTAAAGTTCAGCGGTGTGTTTAAAACTTTTTTTTTTTTTTTTTTTTTTTTTTTTTTTTTTTTTTTTTTTTTTCCAAAGTGAGTGGGTCGCTATACGGCCCTCCACTGCGACCGCGAGGGTCTATTGTGGCTCACAATTTAAGGCCAGTCGCGTGTCCTTATAGTTCACCCTCCAAGCCCAACCTCTTGATGAAGTCTACGAGCTTGTCGGGTGGAATCTTGTCAAGGTCCTTCAGTGTTAGTATGGATTGTCCGAGCACTGTGAGCCTGAGCTGATTTCCAGCGGGGCAGGCACAAATAACGTGCTCTGCTGTTTCATCATCTTCTAGGCACAGGCGACACTCCGTGTTATCACTCAGTCCCATTTTGTGCAGATGGTGCCGTAGGCGGCAGTGTCCAGTGAAGAGAGCAGTCAGGGTGTGTATACCCGACCTGCTCTGCTTCAGCCATGACTCTGTTCTGGAGGTGGATGCTTCACTTATCACTGCTCTGGAATGTCTCATCCCAGGGCACTGTTGCCAGTAGTTTAGCATCTGATCATTCAGCCATCTCCTGTTAGTGTTCTTGGCTACTACTCTAGGTATTCCAAGAGCAGGTTCTGGTCCGATGAATGCGGTATCCGCTCCCTTCCTGGCCAGGGAATCGGCTAGTTCGTTTCCCTGTATGCCAGAGTGCCCGGGCACCCACATCAGACTGACCCTGTTGTTCTCTGCCAGTTGGCAAAGTATCTGCTTGCAGTTCCACACCAGCAGGGATGAGGTTCGGGTTGTTTCCAAAGCCTTCAAAGCTGCCTGGCTGTCGGAACAGATATTAATTGATCTGCGCACCCAACCCCTTTGTAGGAGCTCCCGAGCGCACATCTCAATGGCAAATATTTCTGCCTGTTGTATCGTGGCATGTTTACCGAGGCTGTAGGAAAGTTCAGTCCTTGGTTTACATCCGACTACTGCGGCTCCTGTACCAGATGGCAGTTTTGAGCCGTCGGTATACCAGTAGGAATCAACCTGTCCTGGGGCGGTTTTGTATCGCTCCCAGTCGTCTCTATCCGGAAATAGGACTTTGTACGGTTGATGCTCACTGTACTCTGTGACTGTAAAGTCTGTCTTCATATTCAGACTGTCTTCTGACTCGATGGCCTTAGACAGTCCGTTCGGTATGAAGACTATTCTTTGCGGGTCTATTAGAGCCGCATGATGGAATCGATATGTTGCCAATCTGGCCTCCCCCTGTATTAAGATATGTAGAGGGGTCAGGTTCAGTAGCATTTCCATAGCTGCTGACGGTGTAGTTCGGATAGCTCCCGTTACCGCCACCATTGCCATTCTCTGCAGTGCAGTGAGCCTATTTATGGCCGTTTTGCGAGTTGTAATCGGCCACCAGGCAACACAGCCGTAGGTGATAATCGGTTTAATAACCGCACCATACAGCCAGTACATTTGTTTGGGGTTAAGACCCCAAGACCTGCCACATATACGACGGCATGTCCAAAGCGAGTGTCTCGCTTTGTGTATGGTCTTGTCTAAATGGGAGTTCCAGGTTAGAGATCTATCTAGGGTGACACCCAGATATTTCGCTTCCTCCACAAATGGAATTGTTTCACCGTGTAGGGTGAGAGGTTTTATTTTCAATTTCCTCCTTCTGGTGAACGGGAGAATTAGTGTTTTACTTGGGTTAAGTTTAAAACTTAGTAATATGTCAGTGTTTTGTACCGGTGGCGCATGAAGTAAAATTTCGAGTTTAGAAAAGCCTGAAAATTTGGTTTGGCCGCTCCGCGCTTCGCGCTACGCGACCAAACCAAATTTTCAGGCTTTACTAAACTCGAAATTTTACTTCATGCTTAGCCTGGGAGTGGAAAACATTCGTTTAAAGCTTAAAATTGGATTTTTTTAATTAACCGAGTATAGTAAAATGTGCAACGTATGCATATGAATACTTAAAAAAAAAATCTCGTAATGAAAATGTTCGGTGTTACATAAAACTCTCTGTAGACGTTTTCTTTTCAAATTTCGAGTTAGGAAAAGCCTGAACGTTTGGATTGGTCGCAACCAATCCAAATTTTCGGGCATTTAGAGGGAATGGCAAAGCTATACTGATGAGAGATAAATCTCGAAACGCGTCTATAGATGGCCTCAATAATTTGACCCAAATTGTTACATTTGCAGTAGGTTGCTGTATCTAACAGCAAACACTTGTTGTATAATTCAATGTCCGTCGGGGTATTAGCCCGGGAAGTAGTTGTTTCAATGAGTGTTTGATATAGTCTTTGTAAGACTAACTTGTTGTAGATTGCGAAAAAAATCGCACTTTTAATGTTTTCTAAACTCGAAATTTTACTTAATCAAGAAGTAGAAACGGTCGGTAGAGGATACAGACTGATCAATTTACAAAAATAAGGTACGCCTGAAAAATTGCAGCGTACATCTGGATACGTATACTTGAAAAAAAAAATGGCCCTGTATAGAAGAATCAGATATAACTGGTTTTATTGGTTTCACGATCACTAAAGTACATATTTGTGCTTGTATATTTATAAAGATTACATCTTTTTAATTGCTTTTGAGTCATTAACGAAAGTTCTGTAACGATCTCAAAATACAGATTACTTTCGTCCTCAAACTTTCATCAATTCAATTAAATTTCTCGATGTCCACTTTGCCCATTTTTGCCCAATGCACCTAAAGAATTCCAGATATGGATCTCGTGTTTACGTATAACAGTAATCTCGCATTTCGGCTTTATACGCACCAGCATGAGGTAATCTCGTATTTTTTTTATGAAACTGGATTGCATAAGGGCTATCTGGCCAGTAAGCACCACATATGGCGCCGCCATATTTGGGATGGCTTAATGTAATTCACGTGGGTAATTACGTCGAATTGCTATAAATGCAAATAAAGGCCTTTTTCGATTGAGTTATTTCATGTCGTGGAGAGTGAGTATTAAATCAATTAGTTTCGGAGTTGCATTGATCGGTTGTTCGATTTTGATTGGGTGTAATGATATCCTTAGAAAATTAAAGGTGGAATACGTAACATCTGTTGGAAATCTTTATTAGCAATTAAATTTATATATGCAAGCACATTCAATCATCACGTCTCAACAATGGCTAAGATCAAAGAGTAGTGTATTGAATATTTTTACTTTCCCCCGTATGTAATACAAAGGAAGTATTGGTTTCGTGAAAATTTTTGAATCAAACATTTTAGCGGAAATATCCGTTTTGAGGTCCCCTGAGTCGAATAAGACCATTTTTGAAAAATGTCTGTCTGTCTGTCTGTCTGTCTGTCTGTCTGTCTGTCTGTCTGTGTCTGTGTGTGTGTGTGTGTCTGTGTGCGCTGTACCGCAAAAACCGCTAAAGATATCGAGATGAAACTTGAAACTTAAGCTTTTTGTTACAATCGGAAGAACTGAAAAGCTTTTGGTGAAAATCGGAAAACCGGAAGTGGTACTTTACTCTTAGCGTTTTTCAGTTTTTTCATATTTTTTCAATAAATGTTCATCAAACAAAAAATTCTTTCAAATAAAAGTTGTAGATAATAACAAAATGAAGATATATTGTTTATTTACTTTTTGTCATAGCACTGTTAGTTTTTGAGATATTTTAAAAGTTGTTTGTTTTATCTAGTTATTGATGTGTGACAGTGTATGTGTCGATACAATTGAAAAATGTTTCAAATAAAAGTTGTAGGAAATAAAAAACTAAAGATTTTTTGTGGACTCACTTTTTGTCATAGCACTCTTAGTTTTTGAGATATTTAATAAATAGTGTTTTTTATCTAGTCATTGATTTGTGTCAGTGTGTGTGTGTTGATACAATTGGAAAATGTTTCAAATAAAAGTTGTAGGTAATAAGATATTAAAGATTTTTTGTATCTTCATTTTTTGTCATAGCACTCTTAGTTTTTGAGATATTCAATAAATAATGTTTTTTATCTAGTCATTGGTTTGTGTCAGTATGTGTTGATACAATTGAAAAATGTTTCAAATAAAAGTTGTAGTTATCAAAAAGTTGAAGACATTTTGAGAATAATAATGCTACAAATATTTTAAAAGTGATTTAATACGCAATTTACGGGGGAAAGTACTATGATGGACACATCACCATTTTTTGAAATATTTAAATTTTTGTTGTTTATTTTTTAAATTCAATTTGAAGCTTTAAACGAGTGTTTTCCACTCCCAGGCTAAGCATGAAGTAAAATTTCGAGTTTAGAAAAGCCCCGTGAAAATTTGTCTCGGGTCGCACAGCGACCCGAGACAAATTTTCTGGGCTTTTCTAAACTCGAAATTTTACTTCATGCGCCACGCGTATAATACACTGATTTCAAGTGAGATTAAAATATACATAACTTTCACAGTATTTCAGTGTTTTATATGCATGGCGCATGAAGTAAAATTTCGAGTTTAGAAAAGCCCAGAAAATTTGTCTCGGGTCAAACTATATTATTATTATTATCATTATTTTTTTTTATAAGTGATTCGTTTACGAACGATTCATAAAGAACGAATCACTTTTAAGAAATGATTTGGTTGATTCGAATCACCTAAAAGATTCGAACTTCCCATATCTAATCTACACCTCAACAAATTATTTAAAATTAGCAATATTTAATAAGCAATCGTGGATTTTAATATACTTTTATAACTCTCTATAGGTTTCATCAGAGAACTCACATTGATTTTAACTAGTGTTGTAATGACGGGTGTGAAGTTACCAATAGATTCCGCATAAAAAATAAAAAACCAATATATTTGATTTTTTTCTTCACAGTATCCAGTATGCATTTTTATGCGGTGTGAATATTTTTTCTTCTCTTATTGATTAATAGAAGTATGGGGAACATGTGTATATAAAAATAACTTGAAAATTTTGAGGAGCACATAATGAAAATTGATAATCAAACGGAATTAGGGGTGGTATAGGGGTAGAAAGGGGTAGTAAACCGGGTTTATCAATGTTATCATTTAGAATGGAGTACAGTGAGTAGGCCTGTGAAGAAAATAATCAAATATATTGGTTTTTTATTTTTTTATGATCTATTGGCGGAATCTATTGGTAACTTCACACCCGTGTTGTAATGTTCTTGTACGAGCGGAAAAACGTGCGCTCTGTCTGTGCCCACAAACACATGTTTTAGTTTTATTTTTTAATATGGTTTTAAATAGTAATATAGTTGATATCTCTGAAGCTCTAGAAATAAATGATAAGAATAATCGATATACTAATCCTATATCATTTTAATTTGCTCTCGGTACCTGTGTTGATCACAGCAAATTTATTTATTTTAAAGTGTGCCCTTTTCTGCCGTGTTTGTCGGTGGAGCAAATTTTAGCGGGTCGCGAGTACAAGGACTTGGAAAATAAAATACGCGTGGACTGAGTACCGACTACATAAAAAGTACTCAGTGTATAAGTTTTGTGTAGGCACTTGTACTCGAGTAACACTCAGTCCTATTTATACTTGGTATACAAGTACTTTTAATCTGTACCAAGAAAAAGGTCTGACATGTACAGTTGCGAGAAAAAAACTAGTACAACAAAATATTTGGCTATGTGAACTGGACTCACTTTTATTTTTCAAATTGTCAATCAAATTGACAAATCTGCGGAAATGTCAAACGAAATGTATTTAACGTCGACATGCCTCAACTGACTGAAACGCCATAAGCGATAATAACGGCCTGTTTAGAGACGGTATTAGCATTAGAGACATTGGTAATGAAGTGCATGTTAACAAAAGCACCATCTTGTTGGCTAAGAAAGAAAATGTTGTTAACCTGTACATGACAGGTTTGTTTTACAATAAAAAAGACGATATTTTTGCAGTGGCTGAACTCCCTGTGTACTAATGTTGTGGCGTGGAGAGCTATCAAGCGCGTCCCCAGGTGGCGGATAGGGGATCGGCCATATGGACCCAGTTGAAATGGCTAGTGGTAGCTACAGGGATCACTCCAGGCCTAACATCCTGCGTGGTGTACCGAAGGCTATCGCCGCGGACCAACTCCCCTCATCCCGGCTGTCGTATCGTGGCTAAGGGATTGCACTGAGGTTAACGATGCCGAGGTCCACATACTGCCTGGCAGTGTGCCCTCGTAATACCATTCAATCTCTGCTGACGTGGTCATGTCTCGCGGGCAGAGATTGAGGGGGGTCGTGGCTTAACCGCCTGGACCAAGAGGAGGACACCTCAATAAAATCCTAAATCTTAAGGTAGGGGACTGGGCCGATAAGATGCGTGGCTAGATAGAAGACTAGTCTTTACCGGTCCCAACCTCCAGGGAGATGGCGCCCCCTGGTTGCAACTAGCCTTCTCGTAGCATGCGGGGCTCTGTTACGGGTGACCTGTTACTTCTCTAGCTTCTCGTGGGACCAAATATCAGAACAAATAAGAAAAACAAAAAAGAAGGGGATACTACGTCCCCCCCCACGGATGTCACCGACATCCCTAAAAATCTGGAGCAGGCTGAGAGGCCTGGCCAGAACACAGAGGACCAATCCTCAACTAAGGGATTTCAATATCCCAAGTTAGGTGGTGCGGCAAAGAAGAGGTATAGATTCCTCCTGCGACAAGGGGTTACCATGGAGGAGGCCCGAGCACAAGCCGTAATTCCCCTTAATCCTCCCAACTTCAAGGAAGCGGGCCACAACAAAAGGCCCAGGTCCGATGGCAGTACCCCGGAGAAAAAAAGCTTCAACTAAGAGGGTGAAGGCGGGGGAAAGACCTTCCGGCAATCAGACCGCAAAGGCTGAGGCTGGAGGCTCCAGACCTCGCACCTCTCCCTCTGCTGCTTCCAAAGACTACATGTCAACTGACTACGACTTCGACACAACGATTGAAGTGGCCATCCATGACCGCCATGATGTTGGAGCGAGGGTCAAGCAGTTACAAGGCTCCTCGATAGTTTGGTTCACTGACGGATCCAAAACTGAAAACGGAGTCGTAATCGGTATCACTGGCCCTCGATGCGAGTTATCAAGGGCCTTGGGACGATCCCCATCGATATTTCAGGCAGAAATCGAGGCCCTGAACACATGCGCCCACATATGTTTAGACAGGGGATACAACAAACAGAGGGTTTGCATCTGCTCAGACAGTCAAGCTGCATTAAAGGCAATAAAATCGCCTACATGCAAGTCTAAATCTGTCTGGGAGTGCAAGCTATCCCTAAAGCAGCTGGCTAGGAACAACAGAGTCAAACTGGTCTGGGTTCCGGGACACGCAGGGATCAAAGGCAATGAAATTGCCGACAACCTTGCCAAGGAAGGGTCCAAGACTCCATTTGTCGGACCAGAACCTTACAGTGGATAACTAAAGTCCGCATCAAGGGGATGATCCAGGAATGGGAAGATGCTGCCAAAAGTGCTCACCTGAGAAACACACCTGGTCTGCGGCAGGCGAAAAGGTTCATCGCCTTTTCTGCCGTAAGAGCCGGACAGTTTCTCAGGTTAAGCAAGGGCAACCTAAGGCTCATAACCGGCCTTCTAACTGGACACTGTCCTCTGAAGTACCACCTCAGCAAGATGGGTCAGACAACTGATGCCAACTGCAGGTTCTGCAACGAGGCACAAGAAACAGCAGAGCACCTACTTTGTGAATGCCCTGCCTTGTCCCTTCAAAGAGGGAACTACCTGTCATCGGCCACTTTAAACACCGAGGAATTGGTACACATTAACCCTCAAGTTATAGTAGACTTTATAAGAAGTCTAGACATTGAGGGACTCAAGTAGGTCAGGGATAGTTACAAAAGATCTTTTAGGTCGAGGTAACTTCGAAAGGCCCAGAGGCCACACGACCCACCGACCCCATAACATAACATAACAACAACTACATTGTTATGTTATGTTATGGGGTCGGTGGGTCGTGTGGCCTCTATGAGTTACGTGAAGGTGTTAAGTCACTTAATTAAAGTTATATTCCTTTCTTCACTTTTATGTACTAGTTTTTTTCTGTCGCAACTTTACATTGAATCGGTTGAAATTAAAAGATGATGTAATTATGCAAATAAATTGTAATTAACATAACAAAAAAAACATTTTACTCATCATACCAGGCTAGTTGCAGTTTCCACAAATGAAAGAATGAAAACGTGCAATTCAACATATACACACATCCACATGCCAATCGCGAATTGCAAAACGGCAGGCATTCATAACGGTAATCCCAGTCGAGCAGATTGCAATTTCCTGCCGCGTCCAACAATGCTAACTTATCACTTTCACTAATTTCGAGCAGGATTCAATGGCGGCTAATTAACGACCCAGAAATAAAAAAAGAATCGTTGAATAATTATCAACCCAACGTGAGTCTTAATTCGAAACCAAAAAGGAGAAAAACGAAAGAGAGGCTCCGACCTTTTCCTCCTCATTCTTTCTCTTTGGAAGAATTTATCTAAACATCGGCTCAATTAATCACGGCGAGGACGGCTCCATTATGAATTCATCGGCTCGGTTTTAATTAACTCTGTTGGTCTTCAAGAACAACCATCTGCCGGTTGTGAAGGAGGAAAAGAGGTGGAGGAGGGGGAGCGTACATTTGCATGAAATTTATTGCGTCCTCTCGTCTCGTCTCGTTGCTAAACCGTCCATTGTTCGTTTCTCGTTTCGGATGCCAGGTATAGAAAGAAGGGGAAATTCTGAATTCCCGTCCCATGACTTGGATTCTACCTGATGGACTTTCTCTGGGGTTCTTTTGAGGCGGATTTGTTGCTGCTCGAGCCTTTCTGAATTGATAGAAATTGCTGGCAGTGAAGTTTTCGTGAGAATTGTTTTTCAATAACATTATTTGGTTTAGTATCGTTAATCGAGATAATTGTCACTTCTTTGGGTATTAGAAAGTTATTATTTACAACTTGAAGCAATTATTGTGTGAAGTAAATTTGTAATAAATGTTACAATAAAATATTGACTACTTCAGATATTGTAAGTTGCTCTACTTTAACTATAGACTATGCATGTCAAACTCAAGGCTTGCGGATAGCATGCGGTTCTCGACGAGAAATTATCCGGTACAACTATCAAATGAAGACGTTTTTTTTGTTTGTTGTAAGCGTAATTAAAATGCCTCAAATGGAAGAAATACAGGAACTCACAATTTCATTTAAAAAATTCAGCAAATAAGTTTCATGATTTATTTATTTTTAAATATAAAACAAAAGAATGAGCTTTACTTGTTAAATATAGATGGAAAAACATTAAAAGTGCGATTCTTTTCGCAATCTACAACAAGTTAATCTTACAAAGACTATATCAAGAATCGCACTTTTAATGTTTGAAGTATTCTGCAACCAAGAATTGGCAATTTCATTTATACTTATGTTTGAACGGTAACGTGACCGCCAGTCTAAGGTGTCAAATTGTTTAGAGGGAATGGCAAAGCTATACTGAGGAGACATAAATCTCGAAACGCGTCTATAGATGGCCTGAATAATTTGATCCAAATTGTTACATTTGCAGTAGGTTACTGTATGTAACAGCAAACACTTGTTGTATAATTCAATGTCCGTCGGGGTATTAGCCCAGGAATCAGTTGTTTCAATGAGTGTTTGATATAGTCTTTGTAAGACTAACTTGTTGTAGATTGCGAAAAGAATCGCACTTTTAATGTTTGAAGTATTCTGCAACCAAGAATTGGCAATTTCATTTATAAATATAGATGGAATTCTTCAGCAGATAAATAAATGATAGGAGCATATTGAATTCCAATCCTTGTAAAAGGATTCGAATACTTACATTGAAAACATTTTGACTATCTATGCTCGTTCTATGTATATTGTTTAAGCATGTACTAAAGAAATTTGTAAAATAAAATAGGAGTTTTAGGAGATATGATTTTTTTAATATTTGGTATAAACGGTGCTATACGCGGGACAGCAATATATTATTTAAATAATTAACAAATGAGAGTGACATTTTGACCATCTTCGCTTATTCTAGATATATTGTTTAAACAATTAGTAAAGAAATTTGTAAAATAAAATAGGAGTTTTAGGAGATATGATATTTTTTTTAAATTTGGTATGAACAGTGCTATACGCGGGATAGCAATATATTATTTAAATAATTAACAAATGAGAGTGACAACATTTTGACCATCTATGCCCGGTCTGGATATATTGTTTAAACAATTAGTGAAGAAATTTGGAAAATAAAATAGGAGTTTTTAGAGATATGATTTTTTTAATATTTGGTATGAAAGGTGACATACGCGGGACAGCAATATATTGTTTAAATAAAGAACAATTAAGAGTTACAACATTCTGGTTATTTATACTCGCTCTATGTATATTGAATAATCAATTGGTGAAGAAATTTTGAAAATAAAATATGTGGTTTGGGAGTTATGAAGTTTTGAAATTCTGGGGAATCTGTTTCGCCAAAATTCGTGGCTATCTTCACATCGGTTGTGGGTCGCACCGCCCTAGGGCCGCCACTGACAACACGTATAATCCTAGACAAAGAAATTGATAAGATAAAGATAATGTATAAAGATGGAAAATTTTAAAGTTTCAAAACATAAATTAATTGTTCACTGTTAAATAAACTGTGTTCGCTGGTAATTAAACCTAAACACATGCATGATAACAAATGTATTAAATATAACAATTGAATAAAATGTTCGATAGTAAAAATCTAATCCCATACTCACCTAATACACATTTGCTTACCTGAAAGAATTAAGCCATAAAACGATAATGTTAATTGATGACAGCGCAATTTTATTTTGACATTAATGTCGCATTTCTTATTGAAAACTGGCCGGCCAATTAAAGCGATTATAATTCAACGGCAAGGTAGCGGCATTAAGACATAAACCACATATTTTCGAATCGTAAACTGGAATATAATGCCCAACCGTCCTATATATTTATTTTTCCGAAAACGTTCTCTATTTCTTTTTCGATGTTCTTATTAATTTTAATTAAACGACCGTTCTTGATCGGCCCCGACAGCCAATCAAGAATTTAGTCCAAGCAGCTGGATGAACTGTTTTCGTTTTTATTTTCTTGTCTGTTCGAGATTATTATTGCTGACATTTATGAGTGAAACGGATGAAAGTTGTGGTTTGTTGTAAATGATTTGTTTTCGTTTAATTGTTGGACATTAACCTCAATGACAATGATTTTTTGGGGAGTTTATTGTGTGATAGATCTAGATACCTGAATGTTAGAAATGGCGCGGGACAGCAATATATTATTTAAATAATTAACAAATGAGAGTGACAACATTTTGACCATTTATGCCCGGTCTGGATATATTGTTTAAACAATTAGTGAAGAAATTTGTAAAACAAAATAGGAGTTTTAGGAGATATGATTTTTCATACCATGAAATTTGAGTAATTAAAAAAATCTGTTTTGTTCACTAATCCTTAAGTCATTCTACTGTTCAGTTTTTTTTTTTAATTCTTTGTTTAACTCTTCTCTTGCATTAACACAATCGAACAGAAATATATACAGGGTGTCTACGCTAAACCGTTCGTTAAAAGTTTATGGGGTTGCCGTTGCAATTTGAAAAAAATCCTTGTCATACGGTTGAATTAGTTCTCCTCGTGTGAAATATTTTCAACTTTATATCACTTCCGGCTCCACCGAAAGTAGCACCAAATTTATTATTTCAAATGGAACACCCTATATATTAGTAATTTCTTAGATTGCTCGTTTAAATTGCAACATTTTTTATTCAAATATACATACACTTATCTCTTATAGTTTTCAAGCAAAAAAAATATTTCTAAAATGTTGACCTCTAAAAGGCATCTTGAAATCTGTCTGTAACTTCTCTTAAGAATTAGATAAAAATATAATTTATATCTCTACTTGTACCTAGAGGAAGCCTCTATGAGTAAATTATTTGGAAACTGTCAATTTTGTTCTTAAAATGTCAATATCTAAGTGCTCTCTTCAATATCAAATAATTCAATTTTTTTAAATGGAATGACCCAATTTTTATAACGTAGTACGATTGGGGGGAAAATTTCCTACAAATACTTTTTTGTAGCATTTATGCACAAGAAAGTATTTGTAGGAAATTTTACAACTATACTTCTAAAGCGAGTAGTTTTCGAATTATTTGGAAAACTCGTTTTTCGTCGCATTTATGCAGGGTAATGACATTTCTTTGATGTACAGGGAGTTTTTCTTTAAAATATACGTATTCCAAATTCAGATTGTTTCCTTTAAATCTTTAGTTATTTCTTGTTTTTTTTTAAGGGTTCAATTTGAAGCTCTAAACGAGTGTTTTCCACTCCCAGACTGAGCATGAAGTAAAATTTCGAGTTTAGAAAAGCCCCGTGAAAATTTGTCGAGGGTCGCGCAGCGACCCGAGACAAATTTTCTGGGCTTTTCTAAACTCGAAATTTTACTTCATGTGCCACGCGTATAAAACACTAAAATATTGTGAACTCTATGTATATTTGAACCTCATTTGAAATCAGTGTTTTATACGCGTGGCGCATGAAGTAAAATTTCGAGTTTAGAAAAGCCCAGAAAATTTGTCTCGGGTCGCTGCGCGACCCTCGACAAATTTTCACGGGGCTTTTCTAAACTCGAAATTTTACTTCATGCTTAGTCTGGGAGTGGAAAACACTCGTTTAAAGCTTCGAATTGAACTCTTTTAAAAAAACAAAGAATGAGGGAAAATGTACAGCTTTATTCCCTGTATATTATTCAAGTAGTAATTTAGTTTTCATCATTGTCATGGTACTGTTCAAAATTATTACAATAAATAAGTTGTTCTTTAATGCTCATTGTTTATTTTGTTAGGGCGTAGGTAAAGTATCGTACGTTTCTCGAGTGGTATGGCAATTACATACTCGCGGAATACTGCACTCGCCGCTGCGCGGCTCGTGCGCAACATGGCCGCTCATATGTAATATGCTGCATACCACTCTCGTTACGTAATATACTATTATTATTTGACATTTCGCATTACATACGCGACAAAACAAAAGCATTACTACTTGCCTACTAAAATTCAGTTGCGACTTATGCGCGCATTATTCCCTGCATAAATGCGACGAAAAACGAATCTTCGAAATAATTCGAAAACCACTTGCTTTAGGAGTATAGTTGTTAATACTTTTTTGTAGGAAATCTTCCCGCTAATCGTACCACGTGATAAAAAATCGGTCATTCCATTTAATAAAAAAAATGAATTACGAGATATTGAAGAGGGCACTTCGATATTGACATTTTCAGAACACTTATTGTCAAAATTGACAGTTTCCAATTAATATACTCATAGAGGCATCCTCTAGGTACAAGTAGAGATTTAAATCATATTTTTATCTTATTCTTAAGAGAAGTTACAGACAGATTTAAAGATGCCTTTTAGATGTCAAAATTTTAGTAATTTTTTTTGCTTAAAAACTATAAGAGATAAGTGTATGTATATTTGAATAAAATATGTTGCAATTTAAACAAGGAATCTATGAAATTACTAATATATAGGGTGTTCCATTTGAAATAAAAATTTTGGTGCTACTTCCGGTGGAACCGGAAGTAATATAAAGTTGAAAATATTTCACATTAGGAGAACTGATTCGACCGTATGACAAGGATTTTTTTCAAATTTTTAGTGCAACGGCAACCCCATAAACTTTTAACGAACGGTTTAGCGTAGGGTGTCTACGCTAAACCGTTCGTTAAAAGTTTATTATATTAATATAAAGGTTAAAAAAATCCTTTTTCAGATAAAAATACCATTTTATTATTATTGACTGTTACATTATTGAATTGAAGTAGTTTATTTAAAAATATTTAATAATACTCTATTTTGAACTGTACATCAAATCGGTGTCGTACACGCGTGGCGCATGAAGTGAAATTTCTAAAAACTCGATATTTTACTTCATGCCTAGTCTAGGAGTGGAAAACACTCGTTAAAGGCAAGTAATTAATTAAAATAGCATTGATTTTCTATGTAAGTTTAAATTACAAAGATCTTTATGATTTTATATTGAGTTTATCAATTTCGAGCGATTTTGTTGAAAAAAATGTTGACGATTTTACCGATGAGAAGTTGGCCATAGATTTCCAGCCACGAATCCGGCGCCTCCACCATTTATAAAACTATAATTTTACCAACGTATTACAACGAATACAATAAAATTTCATAAAAACAATTGATAATTTAATTTAATGTAATGCTGAGATAGCTCTTACAACTTTTAAAAATTATGATTTAGCATCTGGCATTAAAATTTGTATCTGTGATAAAAGAGGGCATTTCAAACATTTTAAAAATGCTATTTGGGGAGGTTTAGAAACGATTTTAATAGCCACAAATGTCCTCAGTAGTGTTATTACCAATATAAAACAATAATTGGAGGACCATCTTTCTTCAGTTTTTTTTAACATGTTTTTATAAAATGCCCACCTGAAGACATGGCTTATTTTTCGAAAAATAAAAAGTTGGTGTTTGGGGCCTTTTAGAAATGATTTTGTTGGCCACAAATGTTCTCCATAGTATTGGTAACCGTATTAAACAACAACTGGAGGACCACCTTTCTTTAATTTTTTTTAAACAATTTTTTTCCAAACCGCTCACCTGAAGGCATGGCTAATTTTTCGATAAATAAAAAGTTAGTGTTTGGGGCCTTTTAGAAATAATTTTGTTGACCACAAATGTTCTCTATAGTATTAGTAACAATAATAAATAACAATTGGAGGACCATCTTTCTTAACTTTTTTTAAACATTTTTTTCCATACCGCTCATCTGATGACATGGCTTATTTTTCGAAAAATAAAAAGTTGGTGTTTGGGGCCTTTTAGAAATGATTTTGTTGTCCACAAATGTTCTCCATAGTATTGGTAACCGTATTAAACAACAACTGGAGGACCACCTTTCTTTAATTTTTTTTAAACAATTTTTTTCCAAACCGCTCACCTGATGGCATGGCTAATTTTTCGATAAATAAAAAGTTAGTGTTTGGGGCCTTTGAGAAATGATTTTGTTGACCACAAATGTTTTCTATAGTATTAGTAACAATAATAAATAACAATTGGAGGACCATCATTCTTAACTTTTTTTAAACAATTTTTTTCCATACCGCTCACCTGATGACATGGCTTATTTTTCGAAAAATAAAAAGTTGCTGTTTGGGGCCTTTTAGAAATAATTTGGCTATAACTCGAAAATGTGTGCATAAAATAAAAAATGCCTACGTCACTGGATTCTACTTAAAAAAGTGTCTTATTATTTTATTTGTATTTATAGTTTTTATCTATCTCACAAATTACGCAAGATACGAATTAAAGTTAAAAATCAAGTAAACCATATTTTGCCCTATAACTTCTGAAAGAAACAAGATGGTACATTTTTGTTTACGTCATTATCCTAGTCTCAAAAAAATGGTGATGTGTCCATCATAGTACTTTCCCCCGTAAATTGCGTATTAAATCACTTTTAAAATATTTGTAGTATTATTATTTTCAAAATGTCTTCAACTTTTTGATAACTACAACTTTTATTTGAAAAATTTTTCAATTGGATGAACACATACTGACACAAACCAATGACTAGATAAAAAACACTATTTATTGAATATCTCAAAAACTAAGAGTGCTATGACAAAAAGTGAGTCCACAAAAAATCTTTAATATTTTATTACCTACAACTTTTATTTGAAACATTTTCCAATTGTATCAACACACACACTGACACAAATCAATGACTAGAAAAAAAACACTATTTATTAAATAACTCAAACACTAAGAGTGCTATGACAAAAAGTGAGTCCACAAAAAATCTTTAGTTTTTTATTTCCTACAACTTTTATTTGAAACATTTTTCAATTGTATCGACACATACACTGTCACACATCAATAACTAGATAAAACAAACAACTTTTAAAATATCTGAAAAACTAAGAGTGCTATGACAAAAAGTAAATAAACAATATATCTTCATTTTGTTATTATCTACAACTTTTATTTGAAAGAATTTTTTGTTTGATGAACATTTAATAAAAAAATCAGAAAAAACTGAAACACGCTACGAGTAAAGTACCACTTCCGGTTTTCCGATTTTCACCAAAAGCTTTTCAGTTCTTCCGATTGTGACAAAAAGCTTAAGTTTCAAGTTTCATCTCGATATCTTTAGCGGTTTTTGCGGTACAGCGCACACAGACACACAGCCAGACAGACAGACAGATATTTTTCAAAAATGGTCTTATTCGACTCAGGGGACTTCAAAACGGATATTTCCGCTAAAATTTTTGATTCGAAAATTTTCACGAAAACAATACTTTCCCTTTGTATTACATACGGGGGAAAGTAAAAATTAGTAATTAGAAATGTATGATTTGTGTATTTTTTTAATTTGATTAAACACGAAATGTGTTTACTACTATTAATGCTAACGTTTTGTCTGGATTCAATTCGATTTATTTATTTTATTTATTTCAACACGTTTTACCTTTGTACAGGGTGATCGAAACTCGATGTATCAGTTTTATTATAGGAAAAGGAAAAACGATAGAAAAAATCTGAAAAGCGGTTCATATACACGATTCCATTTGTTTCTGGATCTCGCCTAGCTATGGAAAAGTGACAGTTTAAGTATTGTAAATGGGGCTGGTTGTGTTTTAAATCAGGGTTTTTAAATGTCACTGTCAGATGTTCGATTTTAAGGTTATAATTTCTGACTATTGTGATCTTACACTGTTGCCTGTTTTACAAATTTTCAGATATAAAAGGATAATAATATGCAGTTTTAAGATTAACAAAATTTACTACTTGGTTTTTGTACATACAAACACAGCAATAATATTGTATATAACAAATATAATGAATTCGGCTCTGCAAACTGTATTTCTCGCTTGGGTCTTCCCGTTAACACATTATGATCAACTCCATCCATCCACCTTAATTTTGGTCATTCTCTCTTCTGTTGGCCCTCAATATTTTTTTGTAGAATTGCAAATTTATTCCCACCCTCTTGTGATACTGATAATTTTCATGTCAAACAATTTTTAAGCCCTCATTCCACTTTTATTATTTAGTCAAGAGAATCTTCTGATGTTTGTTCTGAGCCAGATTCCCCAAGCGAAATAATAAAAGGAGGAATGGTTTCAAAAGAAAGGTTCCCCATGTGTTTTGTCCAGTCATTTTTCACTTTGACATTGACACAGCATTGCAACACTAGATTAATTTGATTTAATAATAAAATGCTCGAAGAAGCGACCGCGTGGCGAAATAATTGTTGCAAGATTAACAATAAACCTCTTGAAAATTAAAAAGAGGATTACTTATGATATCATAAATTATTGCAACACTGTTAAAATAAGGAATCAGGAGTGGCAACTAATAAAAAATGTAAATGTTGATACTGCAACATAACAACACGAAAGCATGGCTAGGCGAGATCCAGAAACAAATGGAATGGAGTATAAATGGGATTGAGTAAGGTCCATTTTAAGCCAAAATTGCATATTTTTCTAATTATTTTTTTATATATTTAATTGATGAGGCGGATACATGATGAAACTCCATAATACTATTTGAAATAAAACAACACAGTTGGGAGGGTTTCACTTTTATTGTTGAACACTGCAACATGTTTCACCACACAGTGGCTTCATCAGGCAGATGAAATCATTATTTCATCTGCCTGATGAAGCCACTGTGTGGTGAAACATGTTGCAGTGTTCAACAATAAAAGTGAAACCCTCCCAACTGTGTTGTTTTATTTCAAATAATATTTTTCTAAATTTGGAAACTGAAGTAATGACGTCATAGAATATTTTTCCCCAGAAACATACCTATATTTTTTATTATTTAAAAAGAACTGATTTTTCTGAATAAACTTAGTACAGAAAAAAAATTGCTATCTATTTCCGTTAAAAAATTATAAGCAAACTTAGAAGAAAGTATTATCAAAAATTCACAATTGTCACGATTTAAACAAGTAGCCTTTGGAAGCAAATATCAAAGTCGCAATTGTCAGTAATTATTAGTTATTATTATTAATTATCAATTATTAAACATTAAAAAACACATAATATGTTACTATATTAATATTATTTATTTAATAATCTACGGATTTCTCCTTTTTACAACATTACAAAAAATATACAAAATAATTAATTAGTAAAACATATCAAGTGAATTCAATTAAAAACCTATACATAAGAGAAAGAGAGTGATCAATGAGAAACAAGTTAATGATATGTATTGAGTAATTATAGAATTAATGTCAGTATGAGTTCATTAAGATTTTGATGTAATTCGCGAAAAAGCGAATCATTGTAGAGTAAGTTAAAATTTTTCACTGACCTTATCGGTAAATAATTTTGATAGCTAAAACTGCAAATCCGTTATAATGTTAAATAAACTGTATTAGTGACCTCATTTCGGGTAAAAAAAATGGATAAATAAAGTTCTCTTGGTTTATTAAGCGGGACTCGCAGCGCACACCGCGATCCGGGCCATTACACCATTGGCGGGAGCGCCTCATGTCAATGCAGCGCTCGGGTAAAAAAAATCATATCTCTAAGGGCCAATTTTACAATTCCCGTATAAGTCCCGGATAAATTATTCAGCGAATAAGTGATAGGAAAATCAATGTAATCCACCATATTTATCCGGCGGAATAAGCTATCCAGGCTTTTTTCGCGATTGTAAAATCGAACCTAAAAGTTTTAAGGTGCCCATACTTTTGAAAACAGAATTTTTTT
Source organism: Philonthus cognatus (assembly GCA_932526585.2). Lineage (NCBI taxonomy): Eukaryota > Metazoa > Arthropoda > Insecta > Coleoptera > Staphylinidae > Philonthus > Philonthus cognatus. The sequence continues at coordinate 62,903,873 of OW052248.1, read as the reverse complement.
AGGAAAGATCAGAGTATAACATATATTTTTTAAGAACATTAAAACATGAGTATTTTATTATTTTCTAAGATGTTTTATTTATTAAATAAAATCTATATAAATAAAGTTTTTTTGCTTTGGAAAAAATGTATTTTAAACTTTAAACATTTAAGCACAAAAAAGTATAGAATACCTTTTTTTGTATAGGTTTACGATATTTTTGAGTTTAAAATAAAAGTGTACTAAAAGTTTATATTGTTATAACTTTTGACACAATAATTTGTTTAACCTCTAGTAACAACTAAAAGCCATGTCTTGATAGCCTTTATGATATATGTGTAATTCGCTAAAATCCCTGATGTACCCCAAAAAAGTGTGCACTTATTTATGGAATGGCCGAGTGGCATAACTATTGTGAAGCAGTTGGAGCACAAATATTGAAAGCGCATAATTACAACACGCAATTACTATTTATAAAAACATACCTCTTTTACGATTTGCCAGATTTTCTATTGATTGGTTATATTATTAACGTAATATCTATTAACCATTAAATCAAAGTGAGTTGGCTTACAAAATATGTTCATTTAAAAATCGGCATCTTTGCGCATGACGTAAAATTTCGAGTTTAGAAAAGCGCAGAAAACATCGTTGATAACAGACTAAATATTTGATTCCCTGTTACTCTGGCTAAAGATGTATTTGTGTGATTCTGAACTCCACTTTAAATCAGTGTTTTGTACGCGTGGCGCATGAAGTAAAATTTCGAGTTTAGAAAAGCCCGAAAATTTGTCTCGGGTCGCTGCGCGACCCTCGACAAATTTTCACGGGGCTTTTCTAAACTCGAAATTTTACTTCATGCTTAGTCTGGGAGTGGAAACGCTCGTTCGAAACTTCAAAGTGAATGCTTTGATAAGAACATTAAATGATTGAAAATGTTTTTAAAGATAATTATCTAGTTTTCAAAATTTTGTTTAATATACGCCTGGTCTCTCACGCCCGACGCGCCCTCATGCGGCCAAAGCTGTAAGTTGTTGACTGGGAGTCACGTTGACAGGCGCAAGCGGTTCGCATGCCGCACAGCTGTGAAACGCGTGTTTTTGTTATTAATAAGCGACGAAATGAGCAGGAAATCGTAGTGAAAAGTGTGTTGCGTGCCTGGCTGTCCCAACGCGCAGTTGAAAAATGTCGGTTTGACATTTTATACGTTCCCGAATCGTGATTATGAAGTACAGCGGAAGAAGTTGTGGATTGCGCGTGTACGACGAGAAGGGTAAGTAATAATGTTAACATTCCTATTTCACCTGAATAGAACTATTCAATCAATCTGCAATATTAAAATGAAAACAAACCTCATGTTGCCAGCAGCATTCCTAACCTATAAAAGTAACAGTGATAATGCTTGGAGAAAAATAATTTTAATGCAACAATGCGAATAAAAAGTCAACTTTTAATTGAAGTGTCCTTATTTCAGAGATGAAAATGGACCCTGGGTGCCAACAAAGCACACAAGAATTTGCGCTGAACACTTTGTTGGCGGTGTGAAATCAAATAATCCCACAGAGGAAAATTTTAACCCGACAATCTTCCCATGGAAACCGGCAAAGGAATCCTGTGAAGCTCGCAGACAGAGACTTGCCCTTCGCAACGAGAAGAAAAGTGTGAACTCGGCCCGTAATTCTGAAGGTACAACTTTAATTGAATGTGTTCATCAATAATTATTGCATAACCTTGCATGTAGTATTTCTGTTTAATTTCTTTGAGCAATATGTTACAAATTACATTTATATTTACGTTTACATTTGTTTATAGAACTAGCCGAATCAGTCGAATCATCTGACTTAATGGAGGCTGGCGATCCACTCCCGGCATTGCCAGAACAACGGGGTAGTTGTGAGATATCGGTGCAGACTGACGAGAGCTTATTTGGCGAGTCTGATCTGAAATATAGATAAATCGACAGCTCGAAATCCGCACTGCACAATAGTTGGCATGTTTTGCCGTCAAAACGGTATGTAACGATGAAATACCACGATCTGCCGTAACAGGTTTAATCACGACATTTAAACGGCCCCAGTCAACAACTTAGCGGCGCTGCCGCCAGAGCGGCGCTCGAGACGCGCGGCGAGGAAGAGACCAGGCGTATTGTTTGAAGTAAAACTGACACTGGTAGCCACAATCTGAAATGTTAAATTTTTCCGAAATTTCCCTGACTAAAGATATTTTCTCTGGCCTTTTAATATAACTCTTCTGTGGGAAACCCCCATTCTGTTTAATAGTTTTCATTGCTTTTGCCAATATTAAATTTTATTTTATAAATTTTTACATGTTTTGTAATTTGCCTGCTGATTTTGACAAATTTAATAATATCATATGGCTTTTTTGTTAGTGTTTTGGTTAATTTGAATATAATTCCATGATTTTTCTCTGACTTTCCCGGTTTTAATGATATTCAGTGAATTTTTTATTTCCGTAAATTTCAAGCATTAGTCGATTTTATAATAAAGTTTAATTTGAAGTTTTGAACGAGTGTTTCCACTCCCAGGCTAAGCATGAAATAAAATTTCGAGTTTAGAAAAGCCCCGTGAAAATTTGTCGAGGGTCGCGCAGCGACCCGAGACAAATTTTCGGGCTTTTCTAAACTCGAAATTTTACTTCATGCGCCACGCGTACAAAACACTGATTTAAAGTGGAGTTCAGAAACACACAAATATATCTTTAGCCAGAGTAACAGGGAATCAAATATTTAGTCTGTTATCAACGATGTTTTCTGCGCTTTTCTGAACTCGAAATTTTACATCATGTGCCACGCGTATAAAACAGTGATTTAATGTGAAATTTAAAAACACATTCAGTGAATTTTTTATTTACGTAAATTTCAGGCATTAGTCGATTTTATAATAAAGTTCAATTTGAAGTTTTGAACGAGTGTTTCCACTCCCAGGCTAAGCATGAAGTAAAATTTCGAGTTTAGAAAAGCCCCGTGAAAATTTGTCGAGGGTCGCGCAGCGACCCGAGACAAATTTTCGGGCTTTTCTAAACTCGAAATTTTACTTCATGCGCCACGCGTACAAAACATTGATTTAAAGTGGAGTTCAGAAACACACAAATACATCTTTAGCCAGAGTAACAGGGAATCAAATATTTAGTCTGTTATCAACGATGTTCAGTGGTAATAATAAATAAATTGGTTTTGAATATTTTTGTTAAAACAACTCGTAACGATATTTATACAGGGCTTTCATTAATTCCCGAACCCCACGTGACTAAATTTAAAATTAGCGCGTAAATTATTGTATTTGTACGTTGGAGGCTTTGAAAAAAGTAACCAAACGTTACTAAAGTCAAATTTGACATAAACGTTTATGCCCGGTGCATCGTTAAACCAACCTTTGAGATCTTACAAGGTTCGCCCGGAATTTTCAGGTGAGCAAAAATTGTTTAATTATTCTGAAACATTGAGTTTTATTTCTATTTATTTTGCAGAGTCAATTTGCTAGGATAAGCAAATACTGCGAAAATTAATAAAAATTAGTTACATTTTTGAAGATGAGCCTATTTTTTAATCATTTTAAATATAATATTTTCAGTCGTCATAAAAATACGCCGGCGAATAAATATTTTTAAATCTAGGGAATTTTTGTGTGAGCCATACCACCTTGTACATTTGGTTGCCTATTATTTTTGGTCACGTAGGGTTCGGGAATTAATGAAAGCCCGGTATATTAACGGTTCGAATCATTATTTAAAATTGCCGCCAAATTTATCTAGTGATATTTCTGGTAACTTTTTATAGTGTAAATTGGGCTTTGGCACTTACTCCTTCTAGTTTTTAAACAGACTATAGTAAAAATCGTTGCTAATACAACTGTTTACATACTCTCTAAAAAAAAATGAACCGAATTCCACTATAGCGATATTTTCTTTTAATATACATATACAAATATTTGTGTACAAACAATAACTCTTTTTTAAAGAGGTGCAATACGGTTGAAAAGTGTACAAGTGTTAATGTATACGGAATTAAGATTTAGCTAAAAACTTACCTTCAACTTTTCCCATAGCTAATATAGGTATTGTCTTAATAGCAGACACAGCCCACGCGGCCAGATGAAAATACTGCGAATTCGCCTCAATAGCCTCATGTCCCCATTTAAGTCCAGCAGCCAAAAACCAAGTCAGCGTCAACACAACCCACCAAATACTCGACGCCATACTGAAGAAGTAAAGCACCATAAACAAAATAGTGCACAACTCGTACTTAGTACCCTGAGTGATGGTACTGACAGTCTGCACTCCCGTCCTAGGCATTGGAAAAGGCTCCCTGCATGAAATAGAATCCCCAGCTACGAAACCGACGACATACGCCAGCGAAACCATCAAATAACACACGGAGAGAAATATAATGGGCCTTTCCGGATATCTAAACCTGTCGGTGTCGATGAGGAAGGTGCACACGGTGAAAAGGCAGCTGACTGAGCAGAGCAAAGCCCAGGTGCCGATCCAGACCCTGGAGAACTTCCGCTCGTTCTCGTTGAAGAACATCATGTGGCAAGGTGCTCCGCAATCTTTCTCAACTTTGTCCCCGACTTTTAAAGAGTACTCGTAAATTTTGGGAACTTTAAAGTGCAAGGGGCATACAAAGCCCATGTCCCTGGAGCGGTCGTCGAAAGGCCGGGAGGTTCCTATTCCGGGCGAGTGATTGAAGTTAAAAATGGAAGGACCAACCGGGGTAGGAGTCGTCGCCGATGAAGAGGTTTTATTCTCCCCAACGCACATCTCCCCATCGATATCCTGCCCTTGGGGAAACCGAGCGCAATCCAAATTCTCAGGCCAGTCGAAACCGAACCGCTTCATCACATCTTCGCAGCCGTGCTTCGCCGAAAGGCATAGGGACCTGCAAGGTGGGATCGGCCTCTCCAAAATAGTGCAAACAGGTACAAAAACCGAGCACAAGAAAAATTGCAAATCCGGACTGCACTTGATCTTCACCAAAGGGAAATACTGGTGCACCTCCATCCCCGCATCCTCCTGCTTCTGGTGGTTCAATATATTCGGCATGATCGTCATGTTGTACTGGATCTCCACGCAGAAAGGAATCGTGATCTGCTGGCATTTCCCGTGCCTGGGGAATAAATCATCGTCTCCGTCGGTTTTCCTCGACATTCCATGCTGTAATGCATCGGCACGTCCCCACAAACACAACACACTGACAAACAAGTAATAAAACATTTTCACACACATTTTCATTTATCTAATTCACTAGAAACAAATGAACGCAAGTACACAAACAAAACACGGCGCCGAGGAGCAACATAACCTGCCCGCAGACGGAACACGACTAATGTTCGAAATGGCGTGCTCTTCTCGGCCGGCGCGCGGCGGGAGGGGTGCCACTGAGGAGCGCTTCAGAAAAACATTTCATAAAGACAGACGGACCATAGCCGTCGATTAGGGGGCGCAGGGAGGGCTGTGGCCAGAATCAAAAATAAATAAATGGTTTCAGAGTACTATGTACAATAAATGTTTAAAATAATTATCAATTTTGACATATGAAGTCTCATTTCTTAGGAAAAAATAATATTGTATCAATGAGGCTGTGACACCTATACAGGGTGTCTACGCTAAACCGTTCGTTAAAATATTTTGAATTGTGGAGGCTTCTAACATTTAACACAATAAAACACTTTTAACTTTGTTTGTATAACACAATTTATGTTATACAAATAAAGTTAAAAGTGTTTTATTGCGTTCGTTAAAAGTTTATGGGGTTGCCGTTGCACTAAAAATTTGAAAAAAATCCTTGTCATATGGTTGAATCAGTTCTCCTCATGTGAAATATTTTCAACTTTATATCACTTCCGGTTCCACCGGAAGTAGCACCGACTTTGTTATTTTAAATACAACACCCTATGACGCTCCCCCCCAAAGTTAAGGCAGTTGGCAAATTTTACTTTATAATGAAAAATTGCTAAACCAGTTGGCAAATGTAAAAAAATTATATGATATAAATGGATATGTTCCCAGAAAATGGGTTAGGGCTTAATGCAGTTGGCAAATCTCGGACGAAACAAATTGATGAACATTAATAAGTTTTACTAAAAGAATCTGATATTACTGATAATATTGAATTATCAAATATTGTGAACTCCTGGGCTAAACTAAAGCATAGGCGAGTTATAATAAACTAATTCAAATTGTAAAACTCTATGTTTTATTAGGTATTGGTTAAATGTAATTATGTACATATGTTATAAAATATATTAGGAAGTACAAAGCACTATATTATTGGATAATAAATTAAGCTTAATTTATATAAATCAATGTACTACGTTATATTAATTTGTTAAAATAAAATAATATAAAAATAGACATTTTTATTTTAATTTTGAAGTTGGCAATTATAGGTGTTTTCCCCCCGCAAAAGTTAAGGCTTCGCTACGCCCCTGCACCGGAAGTAGCACCGACTTTGTTATTTTAAATACAACACCCTATGTATTAGTAATTTTTTAGATTCCTCGTTTAAATTGCAATATATTTTATTCGAACATATTTACTCTTATCTCATAGTTTTCAAGAAAAAATAATATTTCTACAATTTTAACCTTTAAAAGGCATCTTGAAATCTGTCTGTAACTTCTCTCAAGAATAATATAGAAATATGATTTACACCTCTACTTGTACCTTGAGGATGCCTCTATGAGTGAATTAATTGGAAACTGTTGATTTTGACAATAAGTATTTTTAAAATGTCAATATCTAAGTGCCCTCTTCAATATCTACTAATTTATTTATTTAACGGAAAATCCATTTTACAAATTAATATTTAACTAAATATAATTACTACAACAACAACAAAAATTTAATACAAATAATACAATAATAAAATATAAATATAATATAATATAATATAATATAAAAGTAATTCAATTTTTTCAAATGGAATGACCCTATTTTTATCACATGGTACGATTTGAGGGGAAATTTCTTACAAATAAGTATTATACAACTATACTCCTAAAGCAAGTAGTTTTCGAATTATTTCAAAAATTCGTTTTTCGTCGCGTTTATGCAGGGTATAATGCGCGCATAAACCGCAATTGAATTTTAATAGGCCTAACCTAGGAGTGGATAACACTCGTTTAAAGCTTCAAACTAAACTCGTTTTAAAAAAACAGCAAATATCCAAAAATGTACAATAGTAGTCACGTAGTTTATTGTTCATCCTGATTTTTGAAGAATTTGTATTTAAAAAACATCACAACTCAAAAAACCATAAAACTTTCTGCGGGTGTTAAGAAAACTATGCTCTTTCAAAATATGTAAAAATTAGAAAATGCCCCTTCTGTAGTCTTTAAGTTATTTCCACTCAAAGTCAAAATTTCGTTAATTTAACCTGATTTTTGTGTGGATTGAATTTAAAGAAGAAATCGTAACTCATAAATCAAGAATGTGAAAAAGTCATTAAACACTTGAAAAATTGATATAAATTATCCCTAACGAGTGTTGTCCACTCCCAAGCTAAGCATAAGCTATTTTGTTTTTAAATGGTTTTTTGCCGTCAATAAAGGAATTTGAAGTAAAATTTCGAGTTTAGAAAAGCCTGAAAATTTGGTTTGGTCGCGTAGCAATATGCAATATGTATACACATGGAGTTGTCTTTGCCTAGTTGTATGAAGCAATTTCTGCAGTCTTCCCTATATTCCAATCCACCCACAATTCTTATGGCACGTCTTTGAATTTTGAAGATGTCGTTTCGTATAGCAGAGTGACCCCAAAGTATGATTCCATACGATAAAAAAAAAAAACAGCGAATATCTAAAGATTCAAGGAAAATATTAAAATAGTCTTTTAGGTAAACATACGCCTAAGCTGTACATTTTCCGACATTCGTTGTTTTTTAAATGAGTTCTATTTGAATCTTTAAACGAGTGTTTTCCACTCCCAGACTAAGCATGAAGTAAAATTTCGAGTTTAGAAAAGCCCCGTGAAAATTTGTCGAGGGTCGCGCAGCGACCCGAGACAAATTTTCACGGGGCTTTTCTGAACTCGAAATTTTACTTCATGCGCCACGCGTATAAATCACTTATATATTGTGAAATTTATGTATATTTGAACCTCACTTAAAATCAGTGTTTTATACGCGTGGCGCATGAAGTAGAATTTCGAGTATAGAAAAGCCCAGAAAATTAATCTCGGGTCGCTGCGCGACCCTCGACAAATTTTCACGGGGCTTTTCTAAACTCGAATTTTTACTTCATGCTTAGTCTGGGAGTGGAAAACACTCGTTTAAAGCTTCAAATTGAACTCTTTTAAAAATCAACGAATGTCAGAAAATTAACAGCTAAAATAATTAAGAAAATGTAATGTGATTTTATAATAATAATGACAGTTTTCTTGTGTAGTGTAAATCATTTCGAAAACATTTACTTTAATCAAGTGACTACGATATCTTTTGCCATTTTGACATCCGCAGTTGTTTCAATTCCATGGCATGTCATTATTTTCATAAAATCATATTATTTTTTCTTAATTATTTTAACTTAGAGAAACGTAAAGTGATAAACGTTAACACGAATGAATTCAGAATTTTTCCCTCTACAAAAAAGGTAAATACATTTTGTTTCTAAAATAAATAGGGGCCCCCTCCAGTCCCCCTTAGCTACGCCTGTGCATGTGAGTATTTTTGTAATTAGGCATTTTTAGCTGCTCCCTGAAAAATAAAACTTTAACGACGCTAATGGAAGGCACACAAGTGGTTTTATTGTCCAATCGCTGTCTGAATTAATTAGAGTCTCCAGCATTAATTAACATCTCGCCAAAAGTTAAAGCTCAATTGTTTTCGTCTCAACGTGTGAAACCTTTCAACAGAACAAAAGAATTTGAATGAAAGCATAAACACCGATATTCTTGTTTTGTCACACAAGTACATGATTGTTTGAAAATTGACCTTAATGAAAATCTGAAAGAGAGAATGCGGCCTTTATAATAATATACGAGCACACGAGTTTCCAGAGAGATTGTTGCACACAATAGACATTTGCATACATTTCTAACCCATGTCAGATTTAGAAGAAAACTAATCCGAACCACGTTTTAGCAATTCATGAATGCTTATTGCTTATATTAAAACCCTGGGTAGTGGTACAAAAGCCGCGGACCAACTCTTCCCAGACCTGGGTTGTCGTGTCGTGACTACGGAATTGAACCTGGGGCCCTATGACGCCTAGGACCAATATTGTCTAACAGCATGCCCTAGTCATACCATGGGCCCTCCTCCGCAGAAGGTAGTCATGTCTCGCGTCTGCAGGAGAGGGCGGGGGGGGGGGGGGGTCTGATCTTAACCACTTGGACCAAGATTACCCCTAAATGGCTGCGTTTCAATCTGTCGAGTTGACAGTAAATTCAACAAACCCGGTAAATGGCGCCTTTTCCCCACCGCTGGCTTCACCTTTTTAGCGAAAGTTAGCATCCTTGGTGAAAACAAAGAGGTGCTGATAAAGGAATAAATAAAGGATTCCTCAACCCCTCCCTTAACGTAGCGAAATAGTCCACCTTCTACCAGGAAAAGAAGGATAAAGGCTACCTTTCAATCCTGGGTATTCCGGAAGGGGACACAAGGAAACTGAGGGAAGCCGAGAAGGACAAAAGAATCGCCTCTTCTTGGGCTTCGCCACAGTGACGTTAAGGCTAGCCAAAGAAGATGGTTAAGAGGAATAGGAGGCGCACAAAGAGGCAACCATGTCAGACCACCGATGGATATCCTACACGATGCAAATCGAAAAGTGTGAAACAATGGCCACATACAGAAACCCTCGAAGACGTAGCGCTGAAGACACATACAAAAACACACAAGGAATCGAGGATGCGGCGGATTAACTAACTGTGGCTCTCATCGATTACTACAATAAATCATGTCCGGTGAGTAAACCTAAAGAACGGGGGAAACACCTTGGTGGAACGCCCACCTTGAAGACATAACAAAAAAGCCAAAAACTATTCAACAGGACCAAAAATAACAAAACGAAAACGGGGATGCCTATGAAGCACACCAACGCACCTACAAAAATGAGAGAGAAGACTCATAGAAGTGCTAGCTAAAGACCCAGACTATCTTGGACGCATCAGAAGGAAGACGGAGAACTTACCTCAAATGAGACAGACAACCTGCAACAAATGTTACAAACACACATCCCTGGATGTGAAACGCTAGACATTATAGCGTCCGCAGATGATCCACAAGAAACAGTACCAAACAACTAATATAGAGAGCTAGCTATGGAAATAGTTACAGACAAAACCATAGCATAGGCAATCAAATCATTTCAACACTGATGGTATCTATCCAGCCCTTCTTCAATGGGGACCACTACCCTTGTGACGCTACTTGGGGCCATATATCCTGGCTGCCTCGTGCATCGCTACACTCCTAGGTTCTGGAGAATGGTAAAGGTAGTATTCATCTCTAAGCCATGCAGGCATGACTAAGCAAACGCAAAATCATTTGGACCAATAAGCCTGTCCTCGTTCATGTTAAAAGCGCTAGAGAAACTTTGTGATCGACACATCAGAAACAACATTCTCAGATCTATTCCGATACACCAAAACCAACACGCCTACACACTAGGCAAAAGCACCGAATTCGCACTACATCTTCTAGTCTCAAGAATAGAGCGGGCGATAGTCAACAAAATGACCACACTAGGTTCATGCATCGATATAAAGGGTGCCTTTGATAAAACATCCTTCAAAATTATTGAAAAGGCACTTTACAGAACTGGTGTCAACAACATGCTTTGATGGTGGATAGGGTACATACTCCGCGGCAGACAAGTAACAGCATCTCTGGCAGATGTCAAAATAGCAACTTCTGTCCCCAGAGGCTGCCCACGGGGTGGAGTTCTATCGCCACTCCTATGGACACTCCTGGTGAACGAACTGATCACAAAACTTTACATCCAAGGATTCTATACAATATGATATGCGGATGATACAGCAATACTCCTGAACAGAAAATATGAAAACTACCTCTGCAATAGAATGCAAAAAGCACTAAACAGAACAGAACAACACCCACTGCCGGCATGGAAACAATACTATGTCTTCCAGCCCTTTATATTTACATCAAGAATATAGGAAGACTAACAGCAGAAAGACTGAGGGCCATGAACACATGGTTAGATCATATCCCAACCGGAGGACACGGAAACATACTCAAATGGGGATTTTCCTGCTGAGAAACAAAACAGAACAAAAGATTCCCCAGAACATCTTTTAAAATAAATACTTCGTGAACCCATATCAGCAGACACTATCGGAACTCTGTGTAGTGTTCACAGATGGATCAAAGACAAAGACAAGCTGTAGGGCGGGTATATACCTTGAAGACCTCGCTATCCCAAAACATTCCGATAGTAGCAAATGCCACCGCAACACGGACAGACTACGCGATTTTAGAAAGCGCCAAAATAATGATAGGAAAATGAATGAACGAAACATAACCATCGTCACGGACAGCAAATCGGCATTAGCAGCATTAGAAAAGTACAAGATAACATCTAAATTTGTACATAAATTCGTTGAAACGCTGAACGAGGCAGCAGAACGCAACCGCATAACATTAACGTGGAAAAAAGGACACAGCAACAGTGTTACCCTAACAACGCAAATGAACTAGCACGCAAAGCATCCAAAATTACAACAAACTACGCAAAGATAAGGCTATCCCCTCGGTCCTTAGCCAATTACATTCAAGAGTTTAACACTGCGAAACACAGGGAAGGATATGAGAACCTCACAACATGCAGTCAAACGAAGACATACTTGTCGGCACCTGACTGCCAAAAAACAAAGAAGTTTGTAAAACTCACAAAGCAAACAAAAAAAAAAGCAAAAAAAGCTTTGTACTCTAACCGGCTACATTACTGGACACTACAGCTCCAGCATCATCTCGCCAAAATAAGAATCACCAGCAATGACCTTGTCGAGTATGGAACAAAGAAGAAGACACAGCAAGACACATACTTCACGAGTGTCCAGCCCTGTCAAAAATAAGGAAGGTACTAAGAGAAGAACCCCCAAATCGTGAAGGACCCGGATGGCAAGAATTTATGCGGGTCACCCGCATCAATTCTGACAATTACCGACAGTGTGGAGTGGGTCTAATCATAAGGGGGGGGAGGAACTACAATGGGCCCGACTGTGGCGGCTGGGCTGCCCTTTCGCCAAATAATCCTTAATCCTGTGTTAAAGAAAAATTATTAAGCTAATGTTGATTTAAATTTCTAAAGAAAAAGGACTAATATTACGTTTGATATGTCAACGATTCTTTAATTTACATAAAATATTTACAACTCATGAAATCAATTGTTCTTTCGTATATATTTTAAAACAACAAAACCATAAATTGATAGTTTGTTTCTTCTTCTACAATTTGAACTTAACTGCAATGGTAATTAAAGTTTACATTTTGTGAATTTTATGTTAATTAGACAACTAATTTTTCAAATATTAAAAGTGCAATTCTTTACGCAATCTACAACAAATTTGTCTTACAAAGACTAAATTAAACTAACTTGACTCATTTTTAGCTTTCATTTTAAAAATGTAATAGTGCTATAACTTTTGAACAAATAAAGATAGGACTTTTTTTGATATATTTTGGGAATCACTCCTTAACTGTAGCTTGATTATCGATTCAATCAAACATAGCTTTAAACAAAATTTGCAGAGAAAGAAAAAATACGCAATTTTATAATTTGAAAATTTACGAACGAGTGTCGTCCACTCCCAGACTAAGCATGAAGTAAAATTTCGAGTTTAGAAAAGCCCTGAGCAAAATTTGGCTCGGTCGCGCAGCGACCGAGCCAAATTTTGCGGGCTTTTCTAAACTCGAAATTTTACTTCATGCGCCACGCGTATTAAACACTGATTTCAAGTAAAGTTTAAAATATAGAAACATATTAACTTAATCAAAAAATGTCTCAAACAAAAAGTGTAGCCAAGGAAAAAACACAAAACTTTTGTATAAACAATTTTAACCTTAGCTATTTTGTTTTTGATCAAGAAACGAGAAAGTTTAGCCCAGATTTATTCCTTAACTGTAGCTTTATTATCCCTAATCAAACAAAGCTTCAAACAAAAGTTGCAGACAATGAAAAAATACGCAATTTTATAATAATTTGAAAATTCTCGACCGAGTGCCTTCCACTCCCAGACTAAGCATGAAGTAAAATTTCGAGTTTAGAAAAGCCCTGAGCAAAATTTGGCTCGGTCGCGCAGCGACCGAGCCAAATTTTGCGGGCTTTTCTAAACTCGAAATTTTACTTCATGCGCCACGCGTATTATACACTGATTTCAAGTTAAGTTTGAAATATAGAAACATATTAACTTAATCAAAAAATGTCTCAAATAAAAAGTGTAGCCAAGGAAAAAACCCAAAACTTTTGTATAAACAATTTTAACCTTAGCTATTTTGTTTTTTATCAAGAAACGAGAAAGACTTGTTACATTTCAATTTTTCATAATGAATATTACAATTAATATTAATTTAATATTCATTCAATTTCATTTATTTGAATTTTTAAATTTGATTTGTTGATTAAGTTGCATATAATGATTGTACGTTTTTGGAATTATTTAAAAATTTAGCGCATGCCTATTGGAATTTTCTTCTGGAACGTTCGTTCCAAGCCATTTTGTTTTTAAGTGCGAAAGAGTAGAGACAGAGTTTTGAATGCTAAATTTGTAATTGTGATTTTATTGATATCACGCCAGTTATCTGGATTTGTAGAATTTAGTAAGCTAAAGTCGGTGTTCGTTGATTTGATTTATATTCTTAACGGCCGATTAATCGATATTTTATCGGATTTTTCTCTGAACAAAAGTACTCGAAGCACGTGATTTTCTAAAAACTCCCTTTGTTTGGGGTAAGTGGTTTTCATTTTCTAAATTCATTTTTCTAAACTATTTTCCGTGTGTTTTAGAGTTTTTTTCTATGGTATATAAAATTTGGCATTTTATTGGATTTTCCTGTTGGATATTAATTCATTGGAGTTGGTGTAATTATCCTTTGGTGCGGTGAACTCTGCGACGAGAGTTTTCGGTGTCCACGTTCGTCATCGTTCTACGTACGCACCCGCTGCGCTCGTATCTAGCACCAGGTCGCGTCGCCAAGGTGAAGACAACACTTTTCCGATGAGTATTTCCTTTTCTTATCATTAACAACGATTTAATTAATTCAATTCATTTCCAAGCGAAATCGCTTATGACAAAATAAAATTAATAGCATATTTTTTTTTGAGTAATTATTGGAAGTTCAATTTCGCGTTTTGTGTAAATTTAAGTAAATCGATTAGTTTTTTTTTTTTTGTCTCAATCAATTATTAAAAAAATCATTCACGGACATTATTTTGCGTTGTTAATAAAAATAAGATTTATCAGTTCTTTAAATAAATTTAGTGTTTCATTCAGTAATTGTTTACAAATATTAATTTTATATGTAGGCGTTAATATTTTTATGGTTTTATTTTATTCCGTTTTCTATAAAATTTATTAATATAAATAATATTATAATTAATTCTGGGTTGTGAACCGAAAGATATAGCTATATTTTAGGGCAAGAATAAGATTGTGTAGTTGAATATTGGTTTGGTGAAATTTTACATGAATAGTTAATTCTATATATATATATATATATTTTTTTTTTGTTGACTCATATTCCGAATATTAATTAATTGCCGATTCTTTTTTTTTATGTCGCATTTTGAATTGAATTTGATTTATTTATAATAAATGTACAATTTTCTTTAAATGAATTTACTTGATTGTTGTTCTTCATAATACCTTATCAATCATTCAAACAAGCAGTACCGTTTACTCGATAAATTTAAAAATATAGCATTTGCGAATGGCAAGGGAGAGTGTACTTTCTTGGTTAAGGTAGGTGGTATTTGATAAACCAAGTGGCGCCCATTAATATAAATTTTTCGAACCAACGACAAACCCTCCATTGCAGCTGGCCGAGGTGCGTCGTTTGCCACCACCCTTCCCATAAGCAAAAATGTTGAATAATTAATTGTTAATTATAATATACAGTATGTTTCGTTATTATTTGATTCTAGTCAAACGACGCTAATACACCTTGGGCATAGATAGGTGTAGCAGACTAGCCCATATTTATTCCTTTAGTAATAATGGCATTTTATGTCAAGAAACGCAATCTAATATATCATCTAATGCTCCTCACTGAGAATAGGCGGCAAAATATTTCAGCCTACCGGCGGCAAAATCGTAAATCCGCCACTGTTGATAGGTGGAAAATCGATCTTTTATATTAAATTTCTTCCAAATTATTATAAAACTTGACCACTTTTGACAAACGTCAAGTTAACGAATGGGTTAAAAACAATCCGTGTTGTTTACAACATGATTTAAACAAATTCACTGATAACAGTCTTTAATTCCTTAATGAATAGGAAATCATGAAGATTTCTTAACGACTCTCGTTAAACCCTAAACGACTGTCTTTAATTTTAAACGAAAGGGAAGTCATACAACCCAATGTCTTTTTAAAAATACATAATCTCTTATCAAATAGGTTTATTAAAAATAATTACGTTAACAAAGACAAACGTAATTTATATAAAATATATTAGTGTCCTATCACAAACCCAAATAAACACAAAACGTACAAACCATAGAAAATGAGAAAACCGCGCCGTTATGGCATGCCAAGCGATCGCTTCCCGTGACGTAGAAGATGGACACTCCTGAATTTTAAGTTAACATTACGAGATAGGATAGTAGACCTTATTATCATACTCTACACGCCTGTTTTTTTTTTCTCTCCTGACTTAAAGTGTTTAAACTTAAAGTTTATGACAAGTTGTCCTTCTGCCTGTAGACAATGGTGTGTCTACAGTCTACACGCCTTGAATTGGCGCTTCTCTATATAGAGACTCTAGAACTTCAAACTTCCATGTGACATCTATCATGTAATACCGTAACTAAATTATTATTAGATGTCAACAAAAACGGAATCCTTTATATGATTCCGTTAGATGCCACTTCCGCTTAACTATTTCACAGCAAAATACAAATTCACTACACTAGATGTTAGAATAATAAAGGATTACATTAAAAAAGTATGAAATAAAAAAATAATTTTATAGATAATACAACATCCTACGATACCATCTCTATGAATACCATCTCTATGATTTTGCCCTTCATTACGTTCATAACAATAACCTAACTTTTAGAAATTGAAGAAGTTGTAAAAAAACCGGGAAAGATTAGTTAGTTTATGATACTTCGATTATTTATTCTTATTAATTAATTTTACTCATACCATTTTAAACTTTTATTTATAAGTCCAACGTATTTAGTGTAGTTAATGTTATTGTGCAAAGAGTAACTGTGAAAAGTAGTGATGACTTCGATTATTAAATTGCAAGCCCTTTCGGGGGCCATGGATGAGTCGCCCCCTTGCTATCTATTGCAAGTAGATGACGTGCGGATACTCCTCGATTGCGGTTGGGATGAAAAATTTGATCAAGAGTTTATCAGGGAGTTAAAACGGTGAGTAAGGGAGTAACCATATTAAGCTACTTATATTCACAACAAATAAACAGACTGCTATGGTTAATGTCATAAGTACGAGAAGCACAACAACCTTTTTAATTTACACAGTTGAAATGTAAACAAACATTTAACGAATAAAGCACTAATAACCTTTCTTCACACTTTTATTTGAATTACCAAATGTACATTTCGGACACAAAGTGACCATTATCAATGGATTAACACAGTGTTAATCCATTGATAATGGTCACTTTGTGTCCGAAATGTACATTTGGTAATTCAAATAAAAGTGTGAAGAAAGTGCTTTATTCGTTAAATTAATTTGATCTTCACGTAACTCACAATCAATTTGTAAACAAACATTTTAGGGTGTGGGTAACGGAATAAAATTTCGAAAATAAATACAAAACTATTTATATTTTTTCAGGCATGTCAATACAATAGACGCTGTGTTAATCTCCTATCCAGATCCGTCACATCTGGGTGCACTGCCTTACTTGGTAGGAAAGTTGGGGTTAAATTGTCCAATTTATGCGACCATTCCAGTATACAAAATGGGACAGATGTTTATGTATGATTTATACCAATCACATTATAACGTTGAAGACTTTGATTTATTTTCTCTCGATGATGTCGATATGGCTTTTGAGAAAATTATACAGCTCAAATACAATCAGAGTGTTTCAATGAAAGGTAAAGGTTACGGCGTGACGATTACACCTTTGCCAGCTGGTCATATGATCGGAGGGACCATTTGGAAAATAATGAAAGTGGGAGAGGAAGACATTATATACGCCAATGATTTTAACCATAAAAAAGAACGACATTTAAACAGTTGTGAACTGGAAAAACTGCAGCGGCCTTCTTTGCTTATCACAGACGCCTTCAATGCCAACTACCAACAAGCCAGACGGCGAGCCAGAGATGAACAACTCATGAGTAAGTACAACATTTGTTTTAGTTGATATTGTTGTTCATTTTAAATTATTTTAGCAATTATTTTACAATCTCTACGAAACAATGGCAACGTGTTAATATCAATCGATACAGCCGGTCGAGTCTTAGAATTAGCACACATGTTGGACCTACTCTGGAGGAATAAAGATTCGGGTTTATTTGCATATTCTCTGGCATTATTGAGTAATGTCAGTTATAATGTGGTGGAGTTTGCAAAATCTCAGATTGAGTGGATGAGCGATAAGTTGATGAAGAGTTTCGAAGGTGCCAGGAATAATCCATTCCAGTTTAAAAGTTTGCAACTATGCCATAGTCTGCAGGAACTCGCCAAAGTGCCTAATCCAAAAGTTGTCTTAGCCAGTTGCACCGATATGGATTCGGGTTTTTCCAGGGAACTGTTTCTGCAGTGGTGCTCTAATCCCAATAACGGTATTATTATTACGTCACGGTAGGTTTTTTTAAAACGTCCAAACTTTCTAGGATTAGCTGTTTTCTCAAAAAAGGCTGATATAAGTGGTCTAGGCTCGCGGTTATTTAAAGGACCCAATAATCTGGAAACAAATTTAAAATATCTTTTGTTTTTAACATATTGCATTTAACATATCGCAATGTATTAAAATCATGACCCCTAAAATTGGCCAATTTTAGCAACGAAAAATCTTACTGATCTCTAGTTTTTGTAAAGTTGAAGACTGTGTGATATTTATGCGCTGATGATATTCTAAGTGATGTCGCTAGCTCACCGAGACATGTCTGGCGTGTAAACGCGTTTGTATATAGTTTTCATAAGCATGTTTTTCTTCGTACAGTGTCGCTTCTTATACTCTTTATTCAATGCATATTGTGATAAAACTGATTTTTTAATATGTCGTTTTAATTTTTTTCTTAAAAACTACTGAATCTTGACATTAACATTAAAAAACTTAGTGCCATACTACATTTTAAGATAACTCTAAAATGTACTCTTCTTAATTTAATTCTCTTTACATTCTGCTAGTTTTTTTTTAGTCTCCTAATGCTGGATTTAATAATAATAATAATAATTTATTACGGAATCACCTTTTTAACAAAATAATACAAACAAATATATATCAGTGTTACAATAAAATAAATCATAACATATGCAAATAAATTAAACCAGAAATAAGAAATAATATAAACTAAAACTAAAATTAAATCTTACCAATAACAGATGAAATTAAGAGTTGTGTGTATATACCGATCGACAATAAATTGACGCAGCATTTCACATACATTTATTTTAACCAGGTTTTCATAAGCCAGTTTTACATTTTAATATGATTAGATATTGAGTTGAATGCCTGTTTTTTGAGCCGCACTATAGGAATCTCGCTTATTTGAAAAGATTAAAAAATTGCGTATTTCAGTGCATGTTAATAATCTGCTTACACATCTTAAATGGCTTCAATTGTAATTTCCATTTTTAAAAATTTATTTATTTATTTATTTATTTATTAACGGAATCTCCATTTTATTACATAAGTACATATACATATTGTAATATATGATAAAAATAACAACAAACATAAAAATCATATAAAGAATTACATTGAATTATAACCGACTAAGACTACTGAACAAAAATAACAAAAACCATATAAAGAGTTACAATGATTACAGCCAACAAATTATTACTGAACTAGAGATCTAACAGTCAATGACATTGTGTCCATAACTCCATTATTTTAATTTATATTTCAATTTCAGCAACAACTTTCTAAGGACGAGCGTTTATTACTTTTTGAATGGAAAATGTTCAAAATATTTAGTGCGATTCATTTTTATTTTTTACTTGTATGCTACAGGAATCATAAAAAAAACGACTTAGATATTTTTAGTTACCTCTTAGCAATGTTTAGTATTTTTGTAATATTTTGCTAAATATTGATGATATTTTAAAATGTTACAAATAAAAGTTGCTAGTAACGCAAAAATACACAACTTTCATCTTAATACTTTTTATCGTAATTCTTTTGTTTTTGGTGATATCTGCATAAATTAGTTCCGCAGTAAATTTTTCAAAAGTAAACATGAGGCACATAATTGAAATAAACGTCAAAAATGCTCCTTAATACTCACAACAAAAACAATTGTTTTGTTTCAGAACTTCACCAGGAACATTAGCAAGAGATTTAGTGGACAACGGTGGAAACCGCACGATAGACTTAGAAGTAAAGAAACGGGTTAAATTAGAAGGCACTGAATTGGAAGAGTATGAACGTCAACAGAAAGAAAAGGCCGAATTGAGCATAAGAAAATTGTAAGTTTAAATAGTCTAGTCAAACATCAAAAAAGTCATTATTAATTGCTCTATCAATAACTTACCATTTTTGCGGTCGCAGTGGAGGGTAGCATAACTACCCACTCACTTTCAATACCATTGAACAGAGGAAATAATTGTCTGTGACCCTAACATTTATTATTTTATAACTTAGTGAAGATGAAGATTCTGATTCGGATGACGACATTGAAATGAGCGTGATATCTAAAGGAAGGCATGACATTGTAATTAAACAAGAGGGGAAGATACACGGCGGGTTTTTCAAAGCAACGAAAAAGCAATACCCGATGTTTCCGTTTCATGAAGAGAAAATCAAGAGTGACGATTATGGGGAGATTATAAAACCAGAAGATTACAAGCTGGCGGACGCGACGCCTGATGCCGAGGATAACAAAGAGAATATTGTTATTAAAAAGGAAGATGAAGAAGTCATTGGTGAGTAAACATTTTTATACCAAAGTCTGGCATAGTTAGATTTTTAATAAGCTCCTGTTTGATTGTTCAAATTCTGTTTATCATAAGAACCAATTATAAAAAGTTATACAAAATTTATGCCACATACAGGGTATCCACATTAAGCAGTCTATGCATGGGTATCTTTTAAACGGTAAGAGATAGAGAATCAGGTAAACGAGAGAAAATGTGCAGGACATAGAGTACAATCTATATCCAGTTGAATGTTCAGATCACAAAACGCGAAAAAACTGTTGTTTTTTTTTAATTTTCTTTCATAACTTGGTTGTTATTGATGATAAAAAAATAATATTTTGATATTATTAAGGCACATTTGTATGCATTTCGATAATATGTACGGTAATGGAGAAAAGTATATGGATAAATATATTTTCAGCTGTAATATAACAAGTGGTATGATTATCGTCAATAATATTCATGAGTGAAACCGAGCTGCAGATTCAACGAGCCCAAAGGGGGATAATCATTCACTGATCACAGTGAATGATTATCCCTAATGTCATAGATTTTGCAATGCATTACTAAGAAAATCTAAATGATCATTCAATATATTGATATTATGATTATTGCTAGGTATTTACTAAGTTAAACTGTAAAGAATTGCGTTTCTGAATATTAAAATAATCCTCTTATTATATAGTTTTATAAAATTCTGTTCTACCAGCTGCTCACCTAGAGGCACTACTATCACGTTTCTCATATTCCTAGTTAATTATTTCTCTTTTCTGTATTGAATTATTAGAAATGTTTGAATGATTTTTCAAATTAAATCCTACTTAAAACTCATTCAAGTTACTTTTATTGATGGTGAAGTCTAATAACCTCAATTTTAGAAAAATTATTTATTACAAAAAATTGAATTACTTAAACTGAGTTCTGAGAATTTCAAGTCATTTTAATCCAATGATTTGTAAAGAGTTGAAGTTAAATATTAGTTGTAATTGTATTAGTTACAGCATTCTCTTGTTATGTGCTACAGTTACAAGTATTTTTTAGCTGATGTTCCAGAGGTGCCGACAAAGTGCATTATATTGAAGAGGACGGTTCAAGTTAATGCACAAATACAATACATAGATTTCGAGGGCCGATCTGACGGTGAATCATTGCTTAAAATCTTGTCACAACTCAGACCGAGGAGGATCATCGTGGTTCGTGGTAACAAGGAAAACACATCGACTATTGAAAAGTACTGCAAGGATCACTTGAACGATGTCAAATTACTCATTCCGAGTCTCGGAGAAGTAGTCGATGCTACAAGCGAGACACACATTTATCAAGTAAATATATTTCAATTATTGAGTGTGCCTTAACTTCAGTTTGACTACCTTTTGAACCAAATGTCTCCAGAGGCATGTGCCAGTGTAAATTAAAATCACCAAATATTACTCCACAGTCAATGTGTTAAATAATTATCAGCATCACTATTTTTAGTTCTTAATTATACCGGGCTTTCATTAATTCCCGAACCCCACGTGACCAAAAATAATAGGCAACCAAATGTACAAGGTGGTATGGCTCACACAAAAATTCCCTAGATTTAAAAATATTTATTCGCCGGCGTATTTTTATGACGACTGAAAATATTATATTTAAAATGATTAAAAAATAGGCTCATCTTCAAAAATGTAACTAATTTTTATTAATTTTTTCGTTGTAAATACCATTTTCGCAGTATTTGCTTATCCTAGCAAATTGACTCTGCAAAATAAATAGAAATAAAACTCAATGTTTCAGAATAATTAAACAATTTTTGCTTACCTGAAAATTCCGGGCGAATCTTGTAAGATCTCAAAGGTTGGTTTAACGATGCACCGCGCATAAACGTTTATGTCAAATTTGACTTTAGTAACGTTTGGTTACTTTTTTCAAAGCCTCCAACGTACAAATACAATAATTTACGCGGCAATTTTAAATTTAGTCACGTGGGGTTCGGGTATTAATGAAAGCCCTGTATTTACATAACTTAATGTAATGAAAATATTTTTTTTTAGGTTAGGTTAACTGATGCTTTAGTTTCCCAACTGGAATTCCAAAAGGGTAAAGACTCGGAGTTGGCGTGGGTTAATGCGCAAATTGTTTTAAGGGAGGGCCAACTGGATGCTAAAAAATTGACTTATGATAATGAGCCAATGGATGGTAAAGTTTTTTGTATTTTTATATTTTCCAATTTTTGTTAATTTAAAATAATTTACAGTTGATGAAGAGGATTCAAGAATATTTACTTTGGAGCCGTTGTCTGAAAATAGGCAGGTCCCGCACGACACTGTTTACGTGAACGAGTTGAAATTGTCAGAGTTCAAGCAAGTTTTGTCAAAACAGAACATCGCTTCAGAATTTTCTGGTGGTGTGTTGTGGTGTTGCAATGGGACTGTAGCGATTAGAAGGGCGAGTAAAATTTACTTTAACAAACTTATTCTAAACCTTGTTCACTATATCGCGTTGATTTGATGGCTATGTCAACCAAGTAAACATTTTTTTTTTATTCATGCTATGAATGAATGCACACGTTCACACGCACATTTATCACATTTATAGTGCACATGGGGTTCATTTGTAAACCTTTAATATTGAACTGCAGATTGTAAAGACTGTGAACTGTTAGTCACAGTCTTTACAATCTGCAGTTCAATATTAAAGGTTTACAAATGAACCCCATGTGCACTATAAATGTGATTGATTAGTATTATTTTTATAATTACTGTTATAATAAATGATTACACCATATATCCATATACAGAGAGTTGTATGTAACACCGAACATTTTCATAACGAGAATTTTTCGTTGAAGTAGTTGAAGTATCGATATGCATACGTTGCATATTTTCCGATGCTCAGTTTACTAAAACAATTCAATTTGAAGCTTCAAGCGAGTGTTTTCCACTCCCAGGCTGAGCATGAAGTAAAATTTCGAGTTTAGAAAAGCCTGAAAATTTGGTTTGGTCGCGAAGCGCGGAGCGGCCAAACCAAATTTTCAGGCTTTTCTAAACTCGAAATTTTACTTCATGCGCCACCGGTACAAACCACTGATTCAATGTAAAGTTTAGCGGTGCGTTTGAACTTCGTAATATGTCAGTGTTTTGTACCGGTGGCGCATGAAGTAAAATTTCGAGTTTAGAAAAGCCTGAAAATTTGGTTTGGCCGCTCCGCGCTACGCGACCAAACCAAATTTTCAGGCTTTTCTAAACTCGAAATTTTACTTCATGCTCAGCCTGGGAGTGGAAAACACTCGCTTGAAGCTTTAAATTGAATTGTTTTAGTAAACTGAGCATCGGAAAATATGCAACGTATACATATCGATACTTCAACGAAAAATTCTCGTTATGAAAATGTTCGGTGTTACATAAAACTGTCTGTATATGGATATATGGTGTAATCATTTATTATAACAGTAATTATAAAAATAATACTAATCTGCACATGGGGTTCATTTGTAAACTTTTAATATTGAACTGCAGATTGTAAAGACAGTGAACTGTTAGGGAACGTGTGCATTCATTCATAGCATGAATCAAAAAAAAATATTTACTTGGTTTTTCAGGCTATTCTAAACTCGAAATTTTACTTCATGCGCCCCCGGTACAAACCACTGATTCAATGTAAAGTTTAGCGGTGCGTTTAAACTTCGTAATATGTCAGTGTTTTGTACCGGTGGCGCATGAAGTAAAATTTCGAGTTTAGAAAAGCCTGAAAATTTGGTTTGGCCGCTCCGCGCTTCGCGCTACGCGACCAAACCAAATTTTCAGGCTTTTCTAAACTCGAAATTTTACTTCATGCTTAGCCTGGGAGTGGAAAACACTCGCTTAAAGCTTAAATTAAATTCTTTTAATAAACCGAGCATAGAAAAATATGGAACGTATGCATATGGGTACTTAAACGAAAAATTCTCGTTATGAAAATGTTCGGTGGTACATAAAACTCTCTGTATATATATAACATATATGTTAGCGAATTGGAAGAGGTTTTGAGAAACGGGCAAGCGGGCGGGGTAGTGATCGGAAAAAGGAAGGTATGGATGCTAGCGTATGCAGATGATATAGTGCTTGTGGCGAGAAACTGGGGAGAGATCAATGAGGTGATGCAGAGAGTGGAGAGGTATATGGAGAAGGGAGGGCTGCAAGTTAATGCAAGGAAAACAAAGTGGATGAAATTTAGGAACAGAGGAAGAGAAGGAAGAGTAGATGAATTGAAGTGGAAGGGGGAGGTGATTGAGAGAGTGAAAGAAATAAAAAATTTTGGCTTCATATTTAAAGCTACAGGTGGTTACGGGGAGCACGCCAAATGGGTACAAGGGAAAGCCAGGAAAGCATGGGGTATTGTAAGGAAGAAGTGGGGAAAATGGTTTGCTGGCAACTTCCAATTGGCGTGCAAACTGTGGGATGCGTGTGTGAAGCCCATTTTGTTGTATGGAGTGGAAGCATGGGGTATAAATGAGTATGAATGCATTGAAAGAGAGCAGATGTGGTTCCTGAAGCAGATTCTGGGGTTGGAAAGGTCAACCCCTGGATACATTCTGCTTCAGGAAACAAATAGAATGAGTATACATGTTGAGGCAATGGAGAGAGTGGTGAAGTATGAGATGAAGTTGTGTGAATTGGAAAGTGAGAGACTGGTGAGAGAGGTATGGAGAACATGCAAGGGATTAGGGAGGAGTGAGTGGAGTATGAAGCGCAGAGAGATGTATGAAAGGGCAAGAGAGTCCGAGGATAGTGTAAACGAATTAGAGAATTAGAGAAGGGGGTGAATGTGGCAGCTTGGATGAAAGAGAAGTGGAAAGAGGTGGAGATGCAGGAGAGGCAAGGGTGTATCGGGAGGAGTGGATACAATCCAATGTACGAAAGGTGGCAAGTGCCAGGGTACCTATCCAATAGTGACTTGTCGAAGGAGGCTAAGATAACCCTGGCAAGAGCTAGATGTGGTTCGGAGGAGAGAGGAAGGAAGGTCTGGATGGGGGAAAGGTATGGTAAATGTGTGTTGTGCGCAAGTGGACGAGATACATGGAGTCATTTGGGAGAGGAGTGTGAAGGGGTGAATGTGGAATGGCTGGGGGGAAAAAGGAGTGTAACGGAATGGATGAGAGAGGACGGAGCTGGCGTAAAGATGGTAATAGTACTGGGTTGGCGGAGGGCGAAAAAAAGAAAGGAAATGATATAATTTTTTGTTGTATTATTATTTTGGTTATTATTATTTTTTTTTGTAATTTTTTTTTTATATGCCAATAAAGGTCCTTTTTTTATATCCTAGGATTACTGCCCAAATAGGAAAGACTTTTTTATTATTAATTTTTTTATGCCAAGTAAATCTTTTTGTAAAGAATGACTTATTGTTGTAAATTAAATAAATTAAATTAAATAAAACTAATAATCCTTTTTCTTCACTGGTTTATTTGTAACACTACAAATAAACCAGTGAAGAAAAAGGATTACTAGTTTTATTTAATTTAAAATCATCTTCACGTAACTCATATTCATATTATTATTGTTGTAATTTGAATAATAAAAGAAGTTTTTCATATCTGGGCAGTAACCTGAGAACAGACGGTATAGTAATATTTAAAAATCGTAATATTTAAATTGTATTTGTTAGTTGGTTTGAAGAAAATTTGACCTAAACGTTACATATACTTTAATAGAGCGTTGTAACAAATCAAATTAAATAAGATTTTAAATATTTCATTGTATAATTCAATATCCGGAGGTGTATTTGCACGGGAAGTAGTTGTTTCAATGGATATTTATCGTCTTAAATTGTCTTATTAATTAAGACATTGTTTGCATATTCACGAATATTTTTTTCGTAATTTTATATATTATATTTAAAAATCGTGTTAATGTTTGTTTTAATATTACAGATAGAAACTGGGAGAGTTATTGTCGAAGGTTGCATCTCCGAAGAGTATTACACAGTGCGTGAATTATTGTATGAACAATATGCAGTACTTTAGATTTTAATTTAATTAATATTTTGTATGTTTTATAAGTATCAAGTTCTTTTCAAGTTTTTTGTTTGTATTTAATAAATTTATTTTACGAAAATATATCGTTTATAAAAGAATGCGTTTATAAAAGAAAGAAGGCAAAGTTTAATTTAGCACGGTTGCAATATTTGATGACTAATAATATTGATTAAATAATAATACAAGATAATAGATAACCCAATACAATAAAAACGTGACCCTAAAACCTGGTCTTGTTTTCACGTCGACACCATGTAAGGGATGATTTAAACTAAATTATTTAGTTAGATATCTGTTTTTTCCAAACGTTGAACACTATACGATATTTATGCGCTCCTGATATTCTCCTCGAGCGCACTCTTTCTACTTCCTGCTAGTCCACATGCAAGCCCAGAGCCTCACCACTTCCAGTTTTTCTCGCGTAACTATGTTTTAACTGATAAATGACACTGACTTTTTTCAAAAGTTACAGTTATGAAAAATATACCTGGATGGTTTAAGATGCTCTGATTGGTCGAATTAAAATGTTCTTTTCTTGAATATCGTTCAAGCTAGAATATTTTTGTTTCTGGGACACACTGTATGTATTTTCTGAAGTTGAACAAAAACAAGTAAAAGAATTGGTTCTATTTTTCACTTGGATGGTGGGCCACAGTAAGGGAAAAAGGGGGCGATAGCCTCAGGAACATCAAATTTCATAAATTTAAATCATCCTAAAATCTTCTTTTTTATCGGTGTTTTATACGGGTGGCGCATGAAATAAAAAATTAAATTTTTCAGACTTCCCTAAACTTTGAGATTTTACTTAATTCTTAATCTTTGAGTGGGAGAAATTTGTTACTTACAGTCATAATGTCACAATACTCAAATACTGTCGACATAGTGATTGAATGTGCAAATACTATCAGTCAAAAGGCAGCCAACCAGGCGAAAGACAGACAAAGTCATTTGACTTACAGTCAAAATACATTCGACAGAGTGAATAATGTGAAAATACTGTCAGTAAAAAAAAATCGACCAAGTGACATAGCATTAGAATGCTACAATAATCACAAATGCAAAATCATAAATATATTTTAATTATTGAGTGTGTCTTAACTTTAGTTTGACTACCTTTTGAACCAAATGTCTGCAGAGGCATGTAAAAATGCTGTTATAGTCAAAAGACAGTAAATCAAGTAACATAAGGTCAAAATGTCATAATTGTTGAAAAACGGTCGATCAAGCGATTTACCTCTTCGCGGCCATGATAGGCACAATCCCAGGTTTACTGAAAAATTACTTGTTTATTGTTGTTACCTTTTTCTATAAAATATTATTCCACTGTCACAAACTTACCCATTTATGCAAAAAAATATTTAAAAAATATTCCATAGACAGTAGTAAATGGGTAAAACTATTTTTTTTTCTTTAAAATTTTTTAGTTCTTCTTTGCTTTTGTGATAAATGCGAGATCAAATTTCAACAAATAAATATTTTTTTAAAACAATACTTAAAACAGACTCGGAAAATAAATACAGTGGTGTAATATAAAAACTATATATAATTGTGACATTGGACGAAATGAGCCTTGAAGCATAAATGTACAGGGCTATCTTCGCAATTTCTGCATATACTGCTGGTGTACAAGGTAGTGCATTTTTCAAGTGTCACATATGGAAAACTTTTTTATTTAAAAAGATATTAAAAAACCATTTTCACTAGCCAGAGTCACTTTTTCGTGTTTTAATCAATGGCCAAAAGAAAATTGATCTATCTCTAACCATTTCCACTCTATAGCCGGAAGTTGATAAATTGTCGTTTTTATGTAGTTATTGTAACCAGACAGCCACCCAGGGGGGTGGCTCGCGGGCTTGAGCCCCCCACCCAAGACTAACTAAATTGTAGTATGTTGATGTGAAGATGTATTACCTAAATTAGCACTTGCACGGTAGAACAGCATTTTCCGAACGTAAACAAGACAGTCCTGAAAACGTTGAGCCATAAATGTACCATTCGGCGCTGGCTCTTGCAGAGATAACACCATAGAAATCCCGAAGGGTCCTCGTTCGATGCACCACTTTCTCATTTTTTTGAGCAGCGGAAATACACGAACAGCGCTTGTTCTGCGCATGAGAGTGCCTAATTTGAAAAATTCCACTATATATGTTGCGGACAAAATGTGTTTTGTTTAGATAAAATGTGAATTGTCCAATGTTTTTAGACAGTAGCCGAATAAAATTGCATTTGTCTGTCATTTCGCACATTGTCTAGACCAGGTATGGGCAACCTTTGCTTAGCTGAGGGCGTAATTTTGGGACTTATTCAGGTCACGGGCCGTAGGTAAGAAACAAGTAGGTAGTAATGAATAAAAAGGCGATAAAATTGACACATTTTTTATTTATTAGAATTATAATAGCATAATCAAACATAAAAAGTAAATTAAGAAAAAAAATAGAAAAATCAAATGAAAATTGATGAGAGACTTGAGTTTGAAGCTGAGGAACAAGATGCTCAATATTGGGGTCAATATCAGTAATACATAGGCTCAAAGTGTTTTGTAAAGTAACATCTGTAAGCCGATTACGATGATTATTTTTTAAAAAAAGCTACTCACATTTATCCGTGCTTCCGAATGTGCAAAATATTTTTCTTACGAAAACTCAGATGTGGATACTTTTCTTTCGAAAGGTATGTTCTGTAAAATTCTCTTAGTTCCACATCATCAAATTTAGACTTAAAATATGATTCTTCTTGAAGCTCCATCAACTAGATTTGTAGGTGAAGTGGAGCATCTTCCACATTATATTATAACTTTAATTTACATCGATATTTTTTGTTTTTTATGTTGGATAATACATTCTAACTCGGGCCCCCAGGCCATGATCTCTGCTGGTGCCCTTTCCCTAGGATCGAGAGTAGCATATGATATCATAAGATACCACATACGATACCCCACGGCGCGTCAGCTAACGCTGATTTTTTGTATAACTAGAAAAATATATTTATGAAACAAAATACTAACTCAAATCCAAATTTGAAGTTCCACCACTGCAAGTGATATATAAGAGTATGTTGGATTATCAACTTTTCAAATTTAAATGTGTTATGCGTAAGTTATAACTTCCAATAAAACACCGTTATTATTTCCCTATACAGGGTGTCCCGAGAGGAATCTGCCAAACTTCAGGGGTGTATTACTTAGGTCATTTTAAGCAAAAAAAATTATATCAACGTAGGTCCAATACAGAAAGGTTAGGGAATTATGGTTTGTTGAATAAAACGGTTTAAAATTGTACGGAGTAGGCTTTGGTCATCATTGAGGTGCAATATTTGTTTTGCTGTCACTTGTAAGTTAACCTAACTAGCAAAAAATTAGAAAGTTGAAAATTACAAGTCCACAGGAATAAATATAACTTACTCAATCGGCGGTTGAAGAAGAAGTGTTTGGTTTTAGTTTTTGAGGGATTAGGGTTGGTTGTTTAGGAACAAGTAGGGGTTAAAAGTGGAGGAAAGAGATAAGAATAACCTGAATAAAAAAAGCGACAAAGAATAAAAGATGATGAAATTTCAAAATACATTTCAAATTTCCGAGAGCTGCATTTTTACCACAACTGATCATAAACCTTCAGCTACGTATTATCTCCGATAGCCTGCAATGAAGCACATATTGGCAGTACACCATTGTCCGATTCAAAATTTTGCTTAAAAGATTTATGATCTGTTTGTTGGGGTACTACACTGTCGTAAAAAAAATTCGGACGAAAACAATCTATAAATTGTAAATCCTGCACAAAACGAATGTTACAAATTATACAAAAATAAGAAATGTGAAAGCGGCACGAACAAAATCTTTATTATTAAAATAAGTAGAAAATGAACAAATAAATTTTATACAATATAAAAAAATACATAATTATTTCGCAGGTTTATTTTTATTAAAAAGTGTTCCTCTGCCGCCGCCGCTGCCACCACTACCACCTTGTGGGCCAGTTTTACCACCACGCCCACCACCGAAATTACCTAATAAATAATAATCAATCAATCAATTAGTGTTGATTAAAAAAATAATTCATATACAAAAAGGTGTCAAGCATTATAAAGAATAGCATCAAAAAATAATTCACAACATATAAAGTTTGAGATTTTGTATTGGAACATGCTATTTTTTATTTTTTTTTATTTTGGGTTTTACGTCATCTATTTCCGCTGCTAAGGCCAATCATGACGCCGGAGATTAGGTCTACAGCTATCCGGGAATTTTGCCGAACCCGGTGGGAGTTCCAACCCACCGGTAGGGATCTTTAACGTGCACGCAACATCCAGGCAGTACACGGGTCCTACATGCATTTAACGTCATATCCGAGAAGACGGAGTGTTTGGCATTTTTATCCTAACCTATATAAATGCAGACAACTTGTTAGGCCGGTATTTGAACCCCGGTATGTGGCGTGGCAGTACAACACTCTAACCACTACACCACCAAGCTGCCCTGGAACATGCTATTATCGATCACTCTGTTTTATTGCGTGTATATCATCAAAAGTTATGCTGTAAAGTTCTTTTTCAAGTAATTAATTTTAAAAGTTTCTGTTTGAATTGCTTTATGTGTGTCAGTTCTTGCAGATACCGTGGCAAAATGTTGAAAAATTTCAAGCCTATGTACTATCAGTAATTAATCACAATACAAAAATATATGTCAAAAATATTAAGTGTTCATTTAAAAATTCGATCGAGAAGACGTTGCTTTTTTGATAGAAGGAAATGGAATGAAAAATTGAAGTCGTAGCTTAATTTATGTTTTGTCATACCTGACATAGTCAGGTTGTGTTAATCAGTAGCTCATTAATTTGCCTTATTCTTATAGTTGTTGTTGTTTCTTCTTTTGTGTGAGTAGACATTAAAATACCGAATAAAATAATAATTTTGACGAAATTGTAAAGAAAATGTACTTTACATTTATTTTTAAATAATTTTTTTAACTCACTAGTGACCTAAATAAATTTTAGTTCACTAGTGAATAAAACCTTGTTTATTACGGTTGTTATGGAGTTAATAATGTCGATTTAAATTAACAAAATTGAATAAAAACTTTTATAAAACTGGTATAGATTAACATTGACAGGAACGATTGACAAATTCACGTAGGACCTACTTCACAATATTTTGAAAATTTCATAGCCAACTCGATAGATTTTTAACTGAACACCCGATACTAACCTCTGGCAGCAGGTCTGTTTCTTTGATTCTGGCCGCCACGTCCGCCTTTATTTTCCCTTGCCCTGTTTTTCATTGATATTTCTTCTTTCACCATATCAATAACCTCATCGGGAATCCTGAGATATTTGATTGTACTTCCACGGATATAACACTCTGGCATCCTCCAGAACTTATCACCATCCTAAAAAGAAATACAGTAACCAAAAGTGAATCGATTAAAAAAACTAACCAGCTCACCCTCGATGTACAAATCACTTCACGCAGATTGATATTCATCCAGTTGTCGCAATTCACTAAATGCCCGTTGTACGTCTCACCATTTTTTAACTCAACGAGCTGAAAGATAATTTTAATTTAAAATATTCTTAAGCACTAACCAATAGGTATAATATTTATTATTCAATTTTGTTAATTTAAATCGACATTATTAACTCCATAACAACCGTAATAAACAAGGTTTTATTCACTAGTGAACTAAATTTTTTTTAGGTCACTAGTGAGTTAAAAAATTTATTTAAAAATAAATGTAAAGTACATTTTCTTTACAATTTCGTCATAATTGAATAAAAACATATATACGCCACGTGAATTAAACACCTTTATTCACTCAAAGAAATGATTTCACTCGCGCCGAGGCGCTCGTGAAATCAAAAATCTTTTCGTGAATAAAATCGTGTTTAATTCACTTGATGTATAATATTTATTATTCAATTTTGTTAATTTAAATCGACATTATTAACTCCATAACAACTGTAATAAAGAAGGTTTTATTCACTAGTGAACTAAAATCGTGTTTAATTCACTTGATGTATAATATTTATTAAAGTATGGAATCTTTTATATTATTAAAATAGAATTGAGGTTATTTTCTATATATTTTAATTATCACTTACCATAGGATGATTTTGTGCAGTTCTTAGTAGCGAAAGTGGCAACTATAATTATACAGTAACATTAATAACATATTTTATCTTGTATTATAATTAAAATACTTATATTACCATTTTTTTAAACAGATATAACCTCTAAATCTCAAATAATTCGTTCCAATTGTTCCAATTCGTTAATGTATTTGCAATCCTTAAACAAGATGGCGCTCATATTATACTACATAGAGTTAGTATATCTAGAGAAAGCCTTCGGCACATTTGTTGTTGGTTGTAGCCCAACACCCTGGGGTGACGCGTGTGTTTGTAGTAATGTTTACAAACAATAGCTGAGACGACTTTTTCGTGAAATATGTATGTTTGTTAACAAGCGTGTTTACATATGGTGTTGCATCACAAACATTGCCTGCCCCCATCATTGCATTACTCGTCTATATTATACTTCGTCTAAGGCGCATACCCATTCAGTACGCTATTATGTAAAAAACAAAAGGAAATAACATATGCGCTATTCGAAATACGGCCAAAGTTTATCCAATGCAATCGAAAGTACGAAATAGCTCGGGTTTCCGTGGATATATGGCAATATATCTAAAACTGCCAACAATATATACTCAGACCCAGTCGACTCCATATGATTCTGTAAATTTACATATATAGTTGACCGACCCATTCGATGGTAGGGCGCATATGTCAGAATTTCAAATTTCCCGCAATTTCTAACGTGGGCTTGTTTTCAATCAACAGCTGTCAGATCCGTCGGATCTGAAGGCATAAAAATGCCGATAAGGCGAAATCGTCTCGAGATGAGCGTTAATAAATATAAATAATTACAACCGTAAGTATATATTATATTTTTAAATTTTAACCTATTGTGTATTAAACATTAAAAGTGCGATTCTTTTCGCAATCTACAACAAGTCAGTCTTACAAAGACTATATCAAACACTCACTGAAACAACTACTTCCCGGGCTAATACCCCGACGGACATTGAATTATACAACAAGTGTTTGTTGTTACATACAGTAACCTACTGCAAATGTAACAATTTGGGTAAAATTATTCAGGCCATCTATAGACGCGTTTCGAGATTTATCTCTCCTCAGTATAGCTTTGCCATTCCCTCTAAACAATAACCCAAATTGTTACATTTGCAGTAGGTTACTGTATGTAACAACAAACACTTGTTGTATAATTCAATGTCCGTCGGGGTATTAGCCCAGGAAGTAGTTGTTTCAGTGAGTGTTTGATATAGTCTTTGTAAGACTGACTTGTTGTAGATTGCGAAAAGAATCGCACTTTTAATGTTTGAAGTATTCTGCAACCAAGAATTGGCAATTTCATTTATACTATTGTGTATTATTTTAAATAAGTCTACAGTCAAACAAATTTAAAAACCAGGGTGTTACTACATTATTTCTCTTTATTTCTTCCTAGTACATGATACATGATATTTTTATCATATCCCCGTTATTGTTGGATTAAGCAATTCTTAATTTTTAGGGATGGGCGTTAACATTAATAATTAAAACCGTAAGTTTATTTAATATTTTAAGTTTTTAAGCCATTGTTTATTCTTTTAATTAAATCTGTAGTTTAGTATGTCTACATTATTTCTTCCTAGCATTCGTGAATGATCTTCAAGTACCATGCATGAAACAATCACGGACATGGAGATTTTATTCACACCGGGCTAGAAGCATACTTCCATGGAGAATGTTCCTGTTGCTGTTGGATCAAGCAATTCTGAAATTCCATCTAGTCACAAAGTACGATCCCAGAACATAAAATAATGCCTTAAATTCAATTACACGGTTTTTCTATTGCATTTTACTATTGTTCAAATAAGATTCACTATATCCCAAATATCTTTCACCTTGTCAAATATAAGTCAAAAGATTTCCCGATTTACGAAATGAGTTTCACTCTTTACCAAATACTTTTCCCTTTAATATTTTTGCTGACCATTTTTGCAGTAACAATAACTTTCTTCTGGAAATATTTTATTTGTATTTATACATACAGGGAGTTTTCTTTTAAGTATGCGTATTCCAAATTCAACCTATTTTCTGTAAATCTTTAGATATTCCTTGTTTTTTTCAAAGTTCAATTTAAAGCTTTAAATAAGTGTTTTTCACTCCCAGACTAAGCATGAAGTAAAATTTCGAGTTTAGAAAAGCCCCGTGAAAATTTGTCGAGGGTCGCGCAGCGACCCGAGACAAATTTTCTGGGCTTTTCTAAACTCGAAATTTTACTTCATGCGCCACGCGTATAAAACACAGATTTCAAGTGAAATTCGAATATACATAAATTTCACAATATTTTAGTGTTTTATACGCGTGGCGCATGAAGTAAAATTTCGAGTTTAGAAAAGCCCAGAAAATTTGTCTCGGGTCGCTGCGCGACCCTCGACAAATTTTCACGGGGCTTTTCTAAACTCGAAATTTTACTTCATGCTTAGTCTGGGAGTGGAAAACACTCGTTTAAAGCTTTATATTGAACTCTTTTGAAAAACAACGAATGCCGGAAAATTTACAGCTTGTGCATATGTTTACCTTAGAGAAAAATTCACTGCATGGAACACTACTTACGCCAACATCCTTATCCGGATAAGGAGACCTCTTATTTCATTTCTAAGATGCATTTTTTGACGAACTGCAGACATTTTGTTGAAAAGTGAAATGTAATTAGGTTTTGACATATAGTGAAATATATTTGTAATAACTTTTAAAATATACATTTAATATGTTCATTAGGTCTTCGTTATTTTTCGCATCGCACGGTAATTTAATACCGTGCGATGTTCACCGCACCGCACCCTCCATTCAATGTTATGACCCCCTGTACCGCACACCCCGCTTAGCAAGAAGCCCGCTCACTCCCCGCGCCCAATGACGTCCTTTGCGATTGCAGCGCTATCCCATCGAGTGGGTCGGTTAACTAAAATCATGATACGTTGAGCCCTCTATGAGTGATCAATCTAATTTAATCTATGGATATACTTGTTAAAACAAATATCTACATGTATTTTAAGATTTCTCAGCAGTTATCCCTTATTTTATTTGGTACAAATAATAATAATAAATATGAATTAAAAGCATAAACCTCTCAATTTTTATATTTTATTTGTTTGTTTATGTATCAATAATTTTTGATATCAAAAAAATGTATTAGTTTTTAAAGATTTCAATGAAACAAACTTATAATATTAATTAATAAAATTATAGTTTTTGATTTGGTTGGCGTTCACTTTGTGGTACATCTTTATAAAATAATATTAAAACACTTAACTTAACAGTTTGATAATGACTAGCTTGTAGTCGAAACTATAGTCACTGTAAAAAGTTAATTAAAGTGGTAAAACAAAGTTAAGTGTTTTAATATTAAAATTATAGTTAATTTTAAGAAAAATTTAATTTAATTTCAAATTCTTTATACTTTTATAATTTTTATAACGTTTATAACCATCGTAGGTTAAAAAGATGTAACCGAAACATGTAATACTTCATAATTTCTTTGAAATAAAACAAGATATTAACATAATATATTGTATTGTAAAAATTATGAGTATTTAGAAAATTTTAAATGGATTAAAGTCGTTAAATAAAAAATAATTGCCATAAGGGGCATTTCATAACCTAAAAACAAAGTGAGGGTCATAATGTTTCCAAGAAATTTACCAGTTATCCACAGATTTGCCCACACATATTTATTCAGAATGGATAAAGTCTATTTACGCCACTTGATAGAAACCGATCAGTTTCAAATCACCTTCAGGTATAAAAACCCCGAACTCAAAATAGACAGGCAATTTAATTTCACGAGATTAACAACTGAAAACACCGGATCGTTCCTTTCGAGAGTTGTCACTAATGTAGAAAAAGTGTTTAAGAAAAAGAAGAAAAAGGCTGAGAATAACACCAATGAAGTAACTGTGGATGCTGGATTATTTTTAAACGGCAGTAAAGTCGACAAGGATGTGATTTGTAAGGATTTATTCGTGGAAGGTAACAAGGTTCGAATGAAGTTGTTGGAAAGGGAATACGAGGTTCTTGTAAATTCGCCGTATGTTGATAATCTCGGCTTAGCAGGGAGTATATTAGCAAACTTTCCAACTTATCCTTCAAAGCTCGATTGCGTGCATACAGATTTGAGACGCAGTGAGTTTGTATGGTATAAATCCTTGGATACGAAGGAGTGGGTTGAAGTTGGGGAAGGATATATGTTTAGTCCGAGTAATGAGGAAATTGATCACTATGTGAAGTTGGTCTGTGTGCCTAAGAATGAGGATTGCGAGGGACCATCGGTTGAAGCTATTTCAGATGCTAAGGTGGCTGCCAGTCCGGGGACTTGTCCTTTCGAAAATCGGCATTTATTTACAAAGGAACGGTGTAAAGATAAAGAGTAAGTGTGAATTTTTTTTGTATGTAAAAGTTATCTAATTTTTTAATGACATCAAATGCATTTTTTTCCATTTATTGCTCTATTTCCTTTCTTAGAGAGGTATAATGAAATTATGCATCGTAAGTGTAATGTATTCGCTGTACGAAGATGCACGAATATTAAAAATGTATATCATCTTGCGGTCCAATGGCATTGTTAATTTGGCTGGTTCTGGTTCTGGTTCAAAGGGGAGTGTGCAGTTCTGCACTGCACTTAGGCCTCATTAGGCCCATTGTGCCACCTCCCGTAGATCACCCATCCTCAGTTTAGCCAGCCCACCTTGTTTAGGTATTCTAGCATAGCTGAGGTGGGTAGATCTCTTATGTAGGCCATTGTAGGCCATCTATCTGAAGAACCTCAAGAGATACGAAGAAACCAACACCAGATTCGGAGGAAAGCCCGCAGGCCAAAAGGACAGGGCGGAGGGGGCGGGGGCAAGCAGTGCAAAATGGGCATTATATTAGCTGGGGGACAAACCTTTTGAACTCTATGTTACCGGCATTCGTTTGGTGGAGCCAGAATCGGCTGTTTTTCTCTACTACCCAATATGGATTCCCTGATTGACGATAGTGCCGGGCATTCACAAAGAAAATGCCATGCAGTCTCGTCTTCCATGCTGCAACCTCTACAAGATGGGGAGTCAACTATCCCCATCCTATAGAGGTGCCCGTTTAGTCCACAGTGACCAGTAAGGATGACAGTTAAGCGCCTGAGATTCCCTCTAGCCAGCTGCAGGTACCGTTTCGCTGATCTCTCATTGGGATACACCCATGATGTTAATTTGGCTGTCCGTTTGTGTGCATCGATTGGCAATAAAGTGTGTGTGTGTGTTAATGTGAATTTTATTTGATTAACACGCCAAAAATACTACATTGGAGATGAGGAAAAAGGATCTATAAATTTCATTGTTGCGAGTAACAAGTATTGCTAATACGAGAGAGATAAGATTTAAGTGTCCATCAGAATTCAAGGTGAATTTGATCCAAAAGAACACGAGTGGTTTATTCATAAAGAGCGAATGGAACAATTTTTTATAGCAAATTCGATTACCGATAATTTGATAAAAAAAATAATGCTATATATATATAAACTATAAGCAGACCTTACTTCACCAACCGTACCTAGTGCATGTGAATATTCTATAATTGTGAAGAACATGGAAGAGTTTTATTCAGAGAAAAAGGCGATATTCCCAGAGCAAGCTGAGACAACGAGGAACATCAGGAGGTGCCCGTTCACAACACCCATCATTCTTCACCAGAGGTCAACATTCAGATAAGAAGAATAACAGCGCACGCGGATTGACATCGAGGACAGTCCCGAGCCAGAGATGCACGCGCTGTCGACACACGAGTCATATGTCAAACGAGTGCCGATATAAAGAATGCGTATGTAACAGCTGCGGGAAGAAAGGACATCTAAGCAAAGTATGTAAAACACTGCAATCTAATGTTCATTATATGAGTGCATCAGCAATGGAAATATTTTCAATTACAAATAACGTAATTCACCAATTGCAATTGATGTTTTGATAAACAATATTGCAGATGAAACTCGATACTGGTACTGCTGTTTCGGTAATCTCGTACAGAACTTGGGAAATCCAATTAAAAAATATTTGTCCTTTAGTCAAAAGTAAACAGATTTTAACAAATTATACAGGATCCCGATGAGTGAGCTAGCTCAGTCGGATTCAACAGCCGCCGTGGCTCTTTTAGAGTTGGTTC
Organism: Philonthus cognatus; assembly: GCA_932526585.2. Classification (NCBI taxonomy): domain Eukaryota; kingdom Metazoa; phylum Arthropoda; class Insecta; order Coleoptera; family Staphylinidae; genus Philonthus; species Philonthus cognatus. The sequence goes on along the minus strand of OW052248.1, from coordinate 62,865,367 downwards.
GCCAAGTGAATGGGTTTATTTAACTACATTCGCATGCGTCGTAATTCGAATCATTGATATGATAGAAATATAACGATACCTATTTTCTTACTGCAATAATAAACACTTCTAATTAAATTTACACTTTCGTTTACAAAAAGAAATTGGCATAGAGCGGCCCGTTGTATATGCATCACGAACCTTATCGTCACCTGAATCAAGATACTCACAAATTGATAAAGAGGCTTTGGCAATAATGTGCCGCATCAAGAAATTCTACTAATATTTATACAGTTGACAGTTGGAACTGTTGACTAATCACAAACCATTAGTTTCTATTTTTGGCCCTAAACAAGGTATCCCTATAATGGCAGGGAACAGGCTTCAAAGATACGCCTTGTTTTTATCAGAATTCAATTTTATGAATGGGAACGGTTATATCTGGATTTTTTCGAAGTTTTTGCAAGGTTCGGTACTTGTATCCGATAATGGTCGTCAATTTATCTCTGAAGAATTTAAACGTCTCTCTTGAAATGGCCCGGCTGAAAATAGTTTTAAATCCATGAAATAGTATTTAATAAGAGAATTTAAATTAAATAATATCATTGACGTAAAGGTAATTGTAGCTCAGAGCTGGGCAGGATTCGAATCATTCAGGATTCGATTCCTGGATTCGAATCCTTTTAGAGGATTCAAAAGAGGTATTTGAATACTTTAGTGAAAACGGATTCGTGATCCGGATTCGTTACATTTTTTTAAAAGGATTCGTATTCGAATCCAGACGTAGATGATTCGAATCCTTGTAAAAGGATTCGAATTCTTATAAAAGGATTCGAATCCTTGTAAAAGGAATCGAATCCTTATAAAAGGATTCGAATCCTCATACACGGATTCAAATCCTCCTAAATAATTCGAATCATCGCTATTCAGGCTGGGATTCGAATTCGATTAATTCAAATAGTTAAATATTCTAATATGAATATTTAAATCACTAAATTATTCATATTTGAATATAAATATTTAAATTTTCGAATAATTCAAATATTTGTGAATTAATATAATAATAATAATCTTTATTTAGCATCTTTGCTATATAATAACATAGAAAAATATATGTATATCTATATATATATATATATATTTGGTTACTTAACCATGAAAAATATCCAACGTTAATAGTATATTTTTAACTTCACTTGAAATCAGTGTTTTATACGCGTGGCGCATAAAGTAAAATTTCGAGTTTAGAAAAGCCCCGTGAAAATTTGTCTCGGGTCGCTGCGCGACCCTCGACAAATTTTCTACGCGGGGCTTTTCTAAACTCGAAATTTTACTTCATGCTTAGTCTGGGAGTGGACAACACTCGTTCTTACAAGTTTCAAATTGAAGGATCACTCTAGATTACTAAGTTTATTACCATTTTACAAAGGCTACACAGACCACAGGGAATCGAAGTTTTTTTACAAGAAAACAACGAATATCTGAAGGTTTACAGCATGGATAGAAAAGAAAACATCTAATTTTGAAAAAATATTAAAGTTGGGTTGGTTTTCAGTGCATTTTTAACTTCACTTGAAATCAGTGTTTTATACGCGTGGCGCATGAAGTAAAATTTCGAGTTTAGAAAAGCCCCGCGAAAATTTTCTACGCGGGGCTTTTCTAAACTCGAAATTTTACTTCATGCTTAGTCTGGGAGTGGACAACACTCGTTTAAATTTTAAATTTAACTCTTTTAAAAAATCGACGTATGTAATATAATAAATCTTTCATTGAAATCATAGAAAAAGATTTAAAATTTTACCTAAAATTAACTTTTAGAGTTAACTTTATAATTTGCTCGGCTCTTAATGGATGAATATTCTATTCCTAAAAAAAACCGTTTTTATTTAATATTAAAGTTGCATTTAATACAATAACAAACTGTGAATAAATCGACATAAATCTAGAAATATCGAAAATCTCGACATGTAGAAAATCTTGACGGTCCACTCCCAGACTAAGCATGAAGTAAAATTTCGAGTTTAGAAAAGCCCCGCGTAGAAAATTTGTCGAGGGTCGCGCAGCGACCCGAGACAAATTTTCACGGGGCTTTTCTAAACTCGAAATTTTACTTCATGCGCCACGCGTATAAAACACAGATTTAAAATTAAGTTCAATAACACATATATCATCATTAATTAAATTCATTATATAATCAGATATTTAGTCGGTGTTACCGGCGTTTTATCGAAAACGTCGTAACTTGATTATTTTATTCACATTCGCGAAAACATCGGACTCCATTTGTTTTGCTCATTTCATTTCATAATCATTTTAATTCCAAATGACTCAAGTTCGTAACCATTCATTCGATGTTCTTTTGTATATATTTTTTTCTTGTAAATATGTAAATTAGTCCAATATTGAATTCCCCCGAACGTGACCAACAATGACGACTTGCAAACCACCCCATCATTAACCGCGCGACCAGCACCGGCCGATGTTTACAACCCCGAGAAAGGTCATAAAATTCCGCACCTCCGAGGACCAGCGCCATAAAACCCACGGCGCGTTGTAGATGTTTACGACCATGAAAACAAAGCCTTTGGGAATTTCTCAAAATTTCGGAAAAACAGCGAGAACAAAGGTTTATGGTCGTAACATCTGCAGCACAAACTTCGACACGCCGGAGCAGTCGGAAACCAGAGGCCCAAAACTTTTTGGCCTCAGCTAAATATGGAAACTCCACCCCCTGCTTCTTCCACCACGTTCTCGACCAATCACCGTCACCCCCAAGATACATGGCGGGGGTGAAGACAGCGGTGGTTGGGAAGATAAGAGACAGCGGAAGACAGAGGAAAGACAGTACAGTTCGGAAAGTCAGTACAGTTCGGAGCTATCATCATCGGAGTTATCATCATCAGAGTTATCATCAACAAAGTTTCACCAAGTTTCTATGAAATCATTAAGTGTCGCGAATTAGTCAGTTCGTAAGTCGCTGCGTTCGTTCATTATTGTTATTCTATTTTCTTTTGTTTGTGTCATTTATTTCATTCATTATCATTCTTGTGTTATTTTGCTTTGTGTGTCGTGAATAAATATTGTATCCTTGTTTTTGGAAGTCAGAGGTTAATTTACCAAGCATTTTGAATTAAACATAATAAAAGTGAGTGTCTTTTGAACTAGGATTTCGGTAAGTTTCTTTTGTTATTATTGTGTGTGTGTTAAAGTACTGAGCTAATCGGAGTTGTTACGGAGGGACGTTGTTTTTTTTATGGAAAACTCATGCTCTCTCAAATTATCTATTAAATTTAGCATAAACAGCAAGCGACGTCCGGCGCCCCGATAACATCGGTAAATGAACATTTTTGTAAATAGAAACTGATGGAATAAAATATTACTGGTTGCAAATAATAGATTCAAATTTATTTTTAAAGGATTTGTATCCGTGATTCAAAAATGAAGATTCGAATCTTTGATTCGAATCATATTTTTGACTTACGAATCCGTTATTCGAGTATTCGTGATTCGAATCATATTAGATGATTCGGATTCGTGATTCGAATCATATTAGATGATTCGGATTCGTGATTCGAATCCTGTTTTTGAGGATTCATCCCAGCTCTGTTTTAGCTAGATATTTGATCCATTATTAAAATCCCGAACATTGTTCTACTGGGAAGTCAACAAGGCTGATGTTAGGCCGTCCCTTAAGGACACGCTTGAATTTTATAAAACCTAATGATAATTATAGATCAACTTAAGGTTTAGAGTTTCTTAAAAATAACCGACAATCCAGCCAAAATAGAAATAAAAAATGTTTTAAGGGAAAAAGAGCAGTTTATTTTAAACACAGTGAACATGTTTTTGCGGGAGATTATCGAAACGTAAAACCAACATGGTCACCGGCACTAATTAACAAAAGATTGGTTGTAAATACTTATGAAGTTCAATTTGGTGATACTTTAGACCCTGGGTCTCCAAACTATCTTCTTCGCTGGCCACAAATACAATTCTACATAATAAAGTCGGCCAAGATCCGATTAATTTTATAAAATTATGAAAAATTTAAGGAACAATTGTTACAATATTTCAAAATATGACATTTACAAAAAAAATTACAAACAATCGCGGGCCGGATTCATGCAAGTCGCGGGCCGGATTTGGCCCGCGGGCCGTAGTTTGGAGACCACTGCATTAGACAAACGCCATGCTATTCAACTGTTACAAGTACACCTCGAGCCTCCGCAATTTAGTGAAGTTCGGGACGGCGCACAGTGGTACGAAACGCCGAAAACGCGGTCATAATTCGAAAAAATGGTCCAACTTACGCGAAATTGCGTATATAAGGGTTTTTAAGGTCGGGAAGAACGAATATGAAATCAAAAATGTTCAAAAACAAAATGGCGGATGCAATATGGCGGACAAAAAAATAAAAAATAGAGTTATGTGTATAAAATTTCGGTTATAAGGGTTTTTGACCTCGCTGATTACGGAAATCAAGTTAAAAATAATAAAAAACAAAATGGCGGATCCAAAATGGCGGACAAAAAAGTTAAAAATCAAGTCTCACGTACAAATTTTCGGATATAAGGGTTTTTGATCTCGCTGATTACAAAAATGAAGTTAAAAATGATCAAAAACAAAATGGCGGATCCAATATGGCGGACAAAAATGTTAAAAATTGAGTCTCACGTACAAATTTTGGGATATAAGGGTTTTTGATCTCGCTGATTACAAAAATGAAGTTAAAAATTATCAAAAACAAAATGGCGGATGCAAAATTTAATTAATACAGAAATAATAAAACATTTATGGTTGTCATGTACAAATGTCGCAGAGGTTTTCGCGTTCTCAAAAAACCGTCTCGCCGTGTTCCCGTCGTTGGTGCTACCAAATCCCTGTTTGGGAACGTCTACAAGAAGACCCAATTGGTTTTTGAAGCTATTTTGAATCGTGACTTTTCGCGCTTCTTTGATTTTTTTGTCCTCGCCTCGCGCTTGCCATTTTTTTGTTTCGAGCTGATAACTTATGTGCAGGCAACACTCAAAGCATCGTATCCACGCATGGAGTGACGACATGCCATATCGCAGGTTATGGACAGTAACCGGCTTACTTAAAATCAAGTCAAGATTGTTAAAATCTCGCGAGGTTGCACCACACAAGTAACAGCGTTGAGCAGATTTCGTTGAAGTGACCGCGTTACAAGCTTTTCCATCTATCATCGTCAACGCTAAATCGTAAGAAATTGAGACTTCTTTCCCGGAGATGACCGTTTTGTAGGGGACGAGTTGTTTGATCTGGTTCTCAAAATACGCTGCTTCAGACATGGACGTCTCAGGAGTTTCGCGCATGAATTGCAAACGTAACGGCCTACAAAATCGCGTAGACGATGGTTTGCTATTGCACCACACAACCTCTTTTTTGTCGTTCAGGCAAAACAATTTTAACGGCACCAAAGATGTATACATAATGGTCGCATCAGAAATTGTTTCATCTGAAAACTTCATCTTGTAAGTGCTTTGACCGGATGTGCCGTCAAAGCCCCACTTACAAATCAGTTGCATGTTACTATGATCTTCAAGTGCCGCGATCAGATCTTTTTGAAGTAAACAAATTCGGCTGGCTGTGTGGTCCAACAAAGCCTGGAGCTTAACCTCAGCTTTGGACTCGATTACTGATATGTAATCCTTCGGCGGATAGCAATCAGTCTTCGCGGCCAAGATACTGGTGTACGGAGGATATAGCTTGCATCCTGCCTCAACCGCGGAGTTACGCATTTGTTGGTATTTCCTTCTGGACAACCCCATATCCAAAAAGAGTGACAGCGCATGATCCGGGTCAAGTGAATGCGAAGTCGGTGCTGCCTGTATTGCAGCCTCAGATGGATTTCTCGACACCTCTTTGACGATTTTCGAAGCCTGCAGTTGTCCTTGACTGCGTAAACTCATACCTGCCGCATACGATAATTCTGCTGCATCGAAATTCTCCCGCAGATTCTCCGTTCTTCTGCGCTTCGAACGGTCAGATAATGTAGAGAATTCTCCCGAATGACGTCCTCTCTTCCTTTCTAAAGAAAAATCGTATGTTAATTTTGAAATTATGAATTATATAAATTGTTCGTCTTATTTTTCCATGAATGTGAATCGTTTTTTCCTAACATTATCAGGACAGGAAATTTCGTGTAACATTTTATGTGATATTTTTAATAATTTCAGATACGCTAAATTGAGACAAACAATTTTATATAACATCGTATATATGATTTTTAAGTACGTAAGATTATGCTACCTGGCGCGTTCGCAGTAGCAGCTTTGGAGATCTCTGGAGAACTGACAGAAGGTGGAAATACTATTTTTACAGCTAGCCAGTTTTTATTGTGCTTAAAGAATTCGATGTCTTTTCTTTGTGCCTTCTCATATTTCGACCTCATCTTGTTAAACAATATTGCCAGTTGCGACTTGAGATCGGGCATTATTTTCACTGATTCTCCTGAAACAAGGTAGAAAAAATTGATAAAAAGTTAATTATATCATTAATTTATTAATATTTACATTAATTAATAAATTTGTTATTTACCCTTTTCCGATGATAGCCGAGTCTCTAGTTTTGTCACCATTTCGCCTAATGCGCTCTTTAAATGATCTTTCATTAAGACGAAAATTTCCTTTCGCGTCTTTATCATTGATCCTGAAAAAATCGCAATAACATGTATTTGTTAAAATAATGTTTTAATGTTCACTTTTATTATTTCTATTAATTTATATTTAATAAAACTATTCATTTAAATTACTATCTATGGCTTAGTATAATTTCGTTCATATAGTGATAAAATGTTAATAAATAATATAATAGTTCAATGCGTAATATTTGAAAATACAACCACTGAAAATAAAAATGAAATAAGTATATAAGAGCATAAATTGAAAAACTTAATTTGTAAAATCACGCAAACTATAAAAATTACGAATTAGTTAACTAATTAATAATTATTATTAATTTTAATTATTATTAATAATAATTAATTATTACAATTTCTTTCTAATAACTCATTGGTTAACTATCTAATAATTATATATATAACAATTATTGTAAATAATTAATTAATAACAAACACGCAAGTTTGCGCAAGTTTTTTTTTTACAAATATGAAGGATATCATTTATATTTTAGGATGCAATAACGGACATCGTGGAAATCCGTGGAAATTTAAACTATTTTGATGCGTTTTTAAATTGAAATTTTGACACTTTCCACAAATTTGCCGAAAAACAGAAGTTATAAATAATGTGCGTTAAGACAGATTTTTAAAAATATTCATCCGGGAAATGTCATACATACCGTCTGGAATAAAGTCCATTTTGTCGCACAAGAATCAGCCAAACACACAAAAAGTAGTGAGGACATGAAGTGCGCTCTCCAAATTGTCACTTTCTGGCGTGGCGAGAACGCGTGAAAGCGGTTAGGTTTGGACCGGATTAGTGGCTCAGGTATAAGCAGTGGGCCGTTTACGCCGGTGGAATTTGGTACTCTAGGGTACTGTATTGCCAACATGATGGGTTAAAACACTGATAAAAAATTTTTTTTTTTCGAATTATGACCGCGTTTTTGGCATTTCGTACCATTGTGCGGCGATAGAAATAGTGAAAGTGAAGTTTGTGCAAAATCGGATTCCGGAAATGAGGTTGAAACTGAGTCAAAGACAAGTGATGTGGTAAATACGTTCAACCTATCACAGTGTACCTTCGCCAGTGAGGCCACGTGGAAAACGTGCGCCACCAGAAATTTTTATCAATGTAAAAAAAAGTATTTTTAAGTTAAGCAGGAGATGTAATTATTATTTATATTATATTTACGCTATCTACGCTGCACGAATATCAAAAATGTCATCTTGCGGTCCGATGGCATTGCTAATTTGGCTGTCCGTTTGTGTACATCGATTGGCAATAAAGTATGTTAATTTGAATTTTATTTTACTAACACCCCAAAAATACTACAGTAAGAAGGGCTTTTTCCAATTATCTAACACGCACCGAAGAAGCTTTCTTTAAAACAAGTAGCAATCAAGTTATCAACAGTTTAATTTTTTACAGAATATATATATTTTTTTTTTAAATTTTATTATTATTATTATTACATAACATGAGCACATATATTTTCAACAAATTAACATCCGTTCTATAATATATTTCTTTTATATTGAGCAGTGTTCTGCTCAACGTAATGAATATCCAGATGTAACAATAATAGTTCAAAGCACCTAAGTGAGTGAACACTTGTAGCGTGCTGGCATGAAGTTCTTAGAAATTTTGTGCAATATATGATACATAAATGTTGTTTTAGTTTACATAATGAGTACCGAAAAATAAATATATGATATGTGTTTATTATTTTAATATTTTTGAGAATTGAGGATAATTTTCGAAGATATAAGATTTTGAAAGTTGTGAGAATTTTTTTTGTTATTTTCTTACAGATTCCGTGTTGTGTCTTACAACATTCTTGCTGATTTATATTGCGATTCCGATTTTACACGTACGGAGCTTCATCCGTATTGTCCGCCTTATGCTCTAGCCATTGATTACCGTAAACAATTAATTCTAAAAGAGATTATGGGTTATAATGCCGATGTTATATGCCTTCAAGAGGTCGATAGAAAAGTCTACAATTACGATCTAAAGCCCGTTTTGAGCATGTGCGATTACGACTCGCATTACACACAGAAAGGCGGTAGCGTAGCCGAGGGCGTCGCTTGTTTTTACAACAATAAAAGATTTAGGTAAGTATATTTAAAAAAGCTACCTTAATCCTTTTCTAAACTGAATATTTTATTTTATGTTTAATTCCGGGGTGAGCACACTTGTTGAACGTTTCAAATTAAACACTTTTTTAAACTAACCTAAGTAACTGGTGACTACCCTGTAACTAACCTGTATGGTATGACGGATTAACCTAATCTCAGCTAGATTGAGCTTGCTAACAGTTAGGATTTAGTTGGCCGACAGTTACTAGAGCCAAATTAGTTGATGACAAATTATCTGGGTTAGGTTAGATTATCTGCCATTAACTCATTTGCTAGCTAAATTAGGCTGGCTACCAGTTACTCAAGTCAAATTCGTTAAAACTTAACCCAAGAAATTGATAACCTAACCTAACCTGAATGTAGTTATGCATAACAGATAAATTCCAAAATTATATTTTTAAGAAATAGGTTAGGTTGACGAACCTATAGTTAGGTGAGGTTGGATAACAGACTGTAGGTCATACTTTATCTTAAAAGTAGACCACAACAAATTTTCCCAATTTCGCAGCTGAAATATAAGTGAATATTTTGATAAGTGGTGACAGGTAATACAGTAATACTTACTTTTAATACATTAATAACATTCTTCAATCACAAGATGTGTAAATAGACGCAGACCGCCACTTGGTAAAGAAATGTCAGTTGTATTTCTAACATGCCAGCTTAAATTCAGCGTGCTTAGATCTTCATGCTTCAGTTTGAATTTGTCTTTTCATCGGCCAATAAGGTCGAGTAATTTGATCAGCTGATTTTAGTTGTGGTCCTCCTATTTTTGAGATAAAGTATAGATTAGGTTAGATAACAAATTTTGGAAAAATGCTAAATATATTTACACGTATATTGCTAATAAATTGCTTATATAATTATGACCATCACTAATTCATTTAACCATTTGAATCATCATTCGAATGATCATTCATATAACCATTTGGATGATCATTGGAATGATCTATTCATATTAGAGATAGGTAACTCTTGAGGGAATCAGCTCAGTGAAGTGAGCTGGTGAGTCAAGTGACTCAGTTCAAAATATGTAGCTCTTTTTGAGCCATGACTTATTTTTGATTTCATAGGCGTGCACACATATTCAATATATTTAAATACACTTGAAGTGTAATCGAACAAAATAAATACTCGTTTACTATAATTATGATTTAATATTCACTCTTACGTTTTTATATAAATTATGTTTAAATTATTGCAATCATTATATAACCAAAATAATTAATCACCGCCTCGCTCAATTCAATGAGTTGACGAATAAGATGGGTCTCTAAGAGTCGGAACTCTCGGCGGGTCACTAGCTTGTAACTGAGTCATGTAACTCTTTTGAGCTGGCTCACTAAACCAGCTCTTTAAAGTGAGTCAGATCTTTTGAACCAGCTCACTGAAAAGAGCCATTTCGCCCATCTCTAATTCATATCACCATTTGAATGATCATTCATGTTGCCATTTGAATGAGCATTCGAATAATCATTCATATTACCATTTGAATGATCATTCGAATGATCATTCAAATCATCATTCTAATGATCATTCATATTACTATTTGAATGATCATTCGAATCATCATTCGAATGATCATTCAAATCATCATTCGAATGATCATTCAAATCATCGTTCGAATAATAATAATAGATTATTAAATAATCGATGATTTTAATAATCGAATGATTTGATTATCTCACTCGAGTCGGCCCATCACTAGTATCTGGCAATCGACATGGCCTAGGTATCTAAATTAACGAAATTGGCAACTAGCCTAACCTAAAAACAGTTGCACATGAAGCCATGCTGGCTAGTCATACTAGTTATTGATTTGCCACCCTTAGGATAGGTAAGTTACTCAGTAGTTCTAAATTATAGTAGCAAATAAATTAACACCACAAATAAAAACATTTGAAAAATTTAAATAATAATCAGTGATTACGGTAGTTGCGGTTAGCTGAACCAAAAACAAAAAGAAAACGTAATTTTTCCGGAAAAAAAACCGAAAACGAACCGATATATTTGTCTTATTTGTGCGATATATTTCTGTTTAATTGATGCGAAACAAAAACAAAATAAAGTTCAAAACTCTGTACAAGTAAAATTATCTTGATTACATTTTACACAACTGTCAGTTGTTGGGTTGATTTTATTGATTTTATTTCGTTATTTTTTAAGATTGCTAACTGAGAGCAGCATAATCCTATCTGAACATCTAAAAACTGACCCCATTTTCACCTATATTTGGAATAAAATAGCTGTGAATGAAAAATTGACAAACCGTGTTCTCGAAAGACAGACTGCTGTGCAAAGTACAGTCTTAGAGCATGAAAGCGGTAACATTCTTGTGATTGGAAACACGCATTTGTATTTTCATCCAGACTCGGATCACATTCGGTTGCTCCAAGCTTCTTTATGTATAAAGTACATAGAGAATATTTATAAGCAATTAAAGAAATCCGTAAGTAGAATTTAGTTTTGGATGAGTTACGTTAGGTTAATGAGGTTTATTATTTTCAGATGAGTTCCCGTACAATTTCTGTGATAATCTGTGGAGATTTTAACAGCGTACCAGAGTGCGGCATTTATAAATTGTATACGACTGGAAGTGTTGGGGATGATTGCATCGATTGGAAAAGTAGTATGTAGTCTAAATCAATAAATATGTATAATTTTAATACCTGACAATTATTTACAGATAAGGAAGAAGCTGTAAATGGTTTATCTGTTACACAACCATTTAATTTAGGCAGTGCTTGCGGAACACCAAAATATACGAATTTTACAGCAGGTTTTGCCGATTGTTTAGATTATATTTTTTACGACCGGGATGAGTTGCATGTGTCTCAGGTTATTCCACTGCCGACCAACGAGGACTTGACGCAACATACGGCATTGCCGAGTGTCGTTTTTCCTTCAGATCATATATCTTTAGTTGCAGATTTAAAATGGACAAAATAAATGATAAAAAGAAACATTATTTTATTTAATAAATACTAATTTGAATGTATTCATCTTCTGTGTTTTTTGTATTCACAACTTGTTTTATGCCTTGTTACAGAACAAATACAAAATGTCATGTGCAGTTTGGCATCTAAGTCGTTCCATTTCAGAGGTATTCGACGTTTTTGGAAAAAAATATATCTTTAAAACTAAATGAGATAGAGAGTTGCAGTTTTCGTCATTCCATTGAGCTACCGTTAACAATATAAAGTTGCTTCGCTAGTGATAGGTGGCTATGATATAGGTTAGGTTAGGTATTAGTGGCTGCACCGCCCAAGGAGGTGCACACTTAGGCCTAAAAGGCCCATTGTGATACCACGACTTCCATCCTCTCACGGGAACCACTTGGAGCCGATGACTAACCTTGCAAGATCTCTGACGTCTAGAGACTCGAGATCAGAGAGTCCGTCGATACAGCATCGGACAAGGGAGGAACTTCTTATTTCAGCCAGAGAGGAGCATTGATAAAAATAGTGGAGCACGCTTTCCTCCCCCTCTTCATCAAGGCGCAGCCTTTCAGCATGTTTGCTAAAGGAGCAATGTCCCGTAATGACGCCCACGGTTTGAGCGATGTCGCTCCTCTTTAGCGAGATAAGACCATCACTTTTTTTCCTGTCGCATCGAGGCCATATCTCCCCGGCAAAGCTACAGCTGCTCTCATTTTACCATCTACTATTTGTGATGTTAAAAATAGTATTATTATTATTATTATAGTTATGTGAGGGAAGGCGCGATCGGAAAAAGGTTGAGAGCCCCTGCTTTAGCCAGTCTGCGGCTGTCTTAATAGCCATCACCTCTGCCTGCAGAACATTACAGTTGTTCGGCAGTCTGAAGGAGATGCAGACGTGCAGGTCCAAGACGTTGAGTAAGCCTGTATCCGCCACCTGCCCTCTCGGTCCATTCTAGTGGGTATTTGAGCAGAGAACATGCTGCCGAAAGCAGGAATTTGTAGACAGCGGTCGATGTTTAGGGGACAGTAGCAAATTCCTTGAGGATTCTTGTGTGTCCGGTGTCAGCCTGCTAATTGAGTTTAGTCTTACGGCAGTTGTTAGCGTGATCTCCTTGCCAAAGAGATCCACAGGGGTCAAGTTGAGGATCGTTTCTAATACCTTAGAAGGTGATGTCTTAATGGCACCCGTGATCATAAGAGACGCCATTCTTTGCACCTTTCTGAATGCTTGTTGGTGCACCGTAGTAGAGTATAGGTCTAATCGTTATGATGTTTCGCTGCATCTTTTACCTTTTTGTTACTTTTGTTACAGTAGTACATCGGGACAGTCGCCTTACGTACTCTCTCTTGAATGTTTTGTTTCCAAGCTTACAGTCTAGGATTGTACCTAGATACCTGGCTTGTTGTTTGATTACCAGCTTAGATCCATTCAAGGTTGGCAGTCTGAAGCTGGGAATTTTGTGCTTATTTATAAAGAGGACTAACTCAGCTTTTTAAGGCTTGACACCAAGGCTGCACCTCGTGCACTACTGAGATAGTTGGGCTAATGCTTGCTGAATTAGTTGCGACTTGCGTTCAAATGCATATCTGAGATGGCTATAGCCACGTCGTCAGCATACGCAATTACCCTGCACCCAGAGTTTCCTAGTAACAGGAGTAACTCATTGAGTGCCAGGTTCCTGGGGGGTACCCCTATGATATAATGGCAGTTGATTTTATAACTTTTCAATCAAGGGTAACTTCTTATTTTTTTTTTTTTAATGAAGCAATTTAATTTTTTCGCACCATTTGATGCAAAATTTAATCTCATTCGATTAGGTTACTCATTTTATTCGCACTTTCCTAAGTTTTTAAGAAGATTAACATTCGGAATTAGAAAATATGATACAATTTCAGATAAGCTATCTCAGTTAAAGTGGTTGAACATGGGTAACACAGGTCTACAGTGAATTTAGTACCGGAAAGACTAATACGGTTTTTGAGAATACTTGTCATGCTTGATTGTAACTGCCTATTTTTATTCATGATCCTGCATGTAGTTTAGGAGATTATGAGAAGGTGCAAAAAGACAATTGTTTGTATTAATTAGCATTTATTTCAATATTGGATACAGAGAAAGCTTCGATTTAACGATTTTGTGTAAGCTTTATCACGACAGTCTCGCATGATTCCCTAGCCATGATCAGCCATCATGTGCTTATCCCAACGGCCTAGGTACCTTGCATATTTTTGTTGGTCTTGTTGAACCCTCTTCTATTATTCCTCACTCTAAGAGCCAAGGCTTTTGGGAAATTGTAGAAAAAAAAGTGGATTATTTATCAACATTAAATTCACTGAGTTGATTTAGAAATAATGAATCTTTAACATTCTTCAAATAAAATTAAAATATTAAATATAAATATAAAGTTAGAGATGAGAACTGTTTTTGTTTTTAATTTAAGTGCATTTTTTGTTTAAAAATTATTATAATTCATCGGATTTAAATAATCTATATAAAACTAATTGAAAAAATATGATTTTTCAATAAAGGTACAAACCCACAATCAAATATGTTTTTAAGAATCCTTTACTTTGAACTTTTAACATTAGATTAATCACTTGTTTATATTTAGTGTTAATAAATGTCTAATGTATTTTATAACACTAAATAATTCAAACAGTTTGATAGATCAAATATCTGGCACTTTAGCTACTCTTGGGAAAATGTTTCGCGCCTCCCCTGAAATATGTCCGTGCCCCCCTGAAATATGTCCCTGCCGCCTGGTTGTGAATCCCTGGCGTATATAATAACTGTGAAACAAAATTCAATTTTAATAAATAAATTAATATTAACAAGAAAAGAGTATTATAAAGAATCATATTCTATTCACGTTTTATTACATTTTACGAGGTATAATAACATGCATAATAAAAAAATAGGACGTCAACTCTTCGAGGAGTGACCTCGCCGGTGAGGCGGATCAAAGGTAGGTAAAGGTAAAACGGTACGATGAGCATCGACTCAAGACAACCTCCTCGAGTGAAAGTGCAAAGATGTTCAATTCCTGCTCGAAGTGCCAAGGTGGTGGATCTAGCAAGGTGGCGCATCCCCACCCTGCGCAAACCACTTTTCCCGCCGACCTTTTATCACCACAAAGGAAACACTTGCTTAATACATAACGCTTTATTCAACTTAAGAATACATAATACTCAGTTAGTTTAAATAAATAAGAACCATCACCATTACCCGGAATTAGAAATAAATACATATAGTCAGAAATCTCCTTTTTTTAACAAAACCTAATAATTTATCTTAGAACAGGTAGGTAGCTACATATACAGGATTATAAAACACTTCATATTGTAAAGTTAAAAATATATTGCTTAGATACGTACAATTGTGAGAGAAAAAAACTAGTACAGCTTTTGCCACTTCTAAAATATCGTATTTTGTTCTTGTAAAACAAACTTGTCATGTACAGGCTAACAATATTTTTTTTCTTGGCCAACAGACGGTGCTTTTGTTGACATGTACTTCATTAGCAATGTCTCTAATGCTAATACTATCTCTAAACGGGTCGTTATCACTTTTTGCGTTTCAGTCAGTTGAGGCATGTCGACGTTAATTAAATTTTGTTCGACATTTCTGTAGATTTGACAATTCGATTGACAATTTGAAAAATCAAAGTGAGACCGGTTTACATAGCCAAATATTTTGCTGTATTACTTTTTCTCTCTCGCAACTGTATTTGAATGATTCATAGCCGACTCAGCTTGATTTTATGTACTACTGACTAATTTTGCACACGATTTACAAATATTTATTTCGTCTCGGTAGCTACGCTCTTGTTTTAAACAAAAAATATTAACCTCTGGTTTTATAATAATTCCTCTATTAACAATAAATATTAACAGTGAAATGTCTAACATCTCAATCATGTCACTTCATGACAAAGATCTTATCTAAAGCCAACTGTAATTTGATTATGAAACTAATCATGGATGTTGAGACATCTTTGGTTAATAGTATTTTAATTGAAGACATAATAGAAGGTATTACGTTTAAATTTATGTCTCATTATTTCGCTGCTTTTAAAATTGTTTCCACAAAAAGAAGATTTCCAAATCGTTTGTGTCTCCTCTTCGTTCTATAACCTCATCCTTGGGACTGCATCAACTGGAAATTCGCAGATTTCAATTTCTGATTAAAGCGATAAGGATAATTATTTTACCATTTAGCTAGATGTGGTTCCAAGCATGAATCCTTGTGCACGTCGTATTTAAGTCCTTGCGGACACTGCACGATTTCTATGAGGTCGTTACGGCATATCGCCACGTGACTGCACTCTTCGTTCAGACTGAAGATCGTGCCGGTTTTACACGTCAATAATGGATCTATTGCACCTAAGGAATTAATATTTTACAATCAATTTTTAATAGTTTGTTGTATAAAAATGAAATTGTGGTATGTAGACCACTCTTACAGTCCCAGCCTACATAACACAAACAATTACGTGACACCAACGCGTGCGGTGGTCAGGATTTTCATGATCTATCAATTCAATAAGTTGTATTTCTTGATTGTCTTGTTGTTTATCACTTGATAAAACATGTTGTAATATTAAATTTGTTTCAAAATATTTCACAGTTTTCAAAATACTTAGATCGATCAAATATAAACAAGCCTTTGTCTGATAACGATATTTATTTGTGATTGGGCTGTTGAGGTCTTTAGGTTAAGATTCCTAAAGTTTGGGAACAACACCAACGCGCTGGTTCCGTCCTTTATTTAGTAGCCCTACCAATAAATGTGAGGAGAGGGACTGTCTCTTTTGCGCAACGGGTAATAATAAAGTTCCTCGTTCGTGAAAATGTGAAACCAGTCGAAATTTACCGCAGACTGCAGGTCCAGTTTGGGAAAGATACTATTTTATGGGAAAAGTTTGAGAAGAAGATTTGGAAAAGCAGGCCAAGAGACATCTGTGAAAGTCAAAACTCGATTGTCTGAGCTAGCAATGTTTTTTGGGACTGGAGATGGGTCCTCTTGGTGTATTTCTGATACAAACGTTGAACCAACAACGCAATTTGCTGCTGTAGCCTCCTGACGAGATTTTCCCATACGTATAGTGTTGCTCCTTCATAATAATGCTAGGCCTTATAGCTGTAAGGTGCTGTTGGAAATTTACCGCAGACTGCAGGTTCAGTTTGGGAAAGATACCATTTCATGGGAAACGTTTAAGAAGAAGATTTGGAAAAGAAAGGCCAAGGGACATCTGTGGAAGTCAAAACTCGATTGTCTGAGTTAGCAATGTTTTTTGGGGACTGAAGATGGGTCCTCTTGGTGGATTTCTTATAAAAACGTTGAACCAACAACGCAATTTGCTGCTGTAGCCTGCTGGATCAAGTTAGGCTTTAGAACCGTCAAAAAGACGAGATTTTGCCTAACGGCTCGTGCCTTAAACTCGCAAGTCGTGCGCAAAAGCCCTACTTCACACACTAGTCACCTAAATAACTAATGTGCATCAATATATTCTTCGCACTTTTTTAGAATGCTTCCAATTTTTTACATTTCATCACTATTTATTCCGTGATTCAGAAATGGTTAAGAAACACTGCTCTAAGCAGTTCTGATTAGATAAAAAGAAAGAGAAACAAAAAGTGGAGATGCACATAACTCGATATTGCACTTAACACTTATTCAGTGACTCCTCAAATAAATTTGCCTCACCACTAGGAAAACCCACGAGTCGCAACTGGTCCAGACCTGTTTCCTGCGATATCCACTTGTTTGGACCTTAAAATGAAGCACTTGGAGGCTAGCGATTTGACAGCAACGAAGAAGTGGAAACATTTGTACGCAATTGGTTACATACCCGCCGAGCTGCATTCTACGATAACACAGTTAAAAACTGCGAACATTTTAGGAAAAGTGTATTTTAATTAAAGGATGTAGAAAAATAATTTATAGAAATGAAGATGTTTTCTATTATGTGCGTTCCGTGAAAGATAAAGACTTGTTTATATTTGCTCGACTTACGTACGTTGTTTTATAGACTAAATATTCCCTTCATACATACATATACATCTTTATTCAGACAATTACAGTAGTATAGTATAATACATATACAGAGAGTTTTATGTAACACCGAACATTTTCATAACGAGAATTTTTCTTGTAAGTACACATAAGCATACGTTGTACATTTTCCGGCGCTCGGTTTGTTAAAAGAATTTAATTTGAAGCTTTAAACGGGTGTTTTCCACTCCCAGGCTAAGCATGAAGTAAAATTTCGAGTTTAGAAAAGCCTGAAAATTTGGTTTGGTCGCGTAGCGCGAAGCGCGGAGCGGCCAAACCAAATTTTCAGGCTTTTCTAAACTCGAAATTTTACTTCATGCGCCAACGGTACAAAACACTGACTTATTACGAAGTTTAAAACACACCGCTAAACTTTATATTGCATCAGTGTTTTGTACCGGTGGCGCATGAAGTAAAATTTCGAGTTTAGAAAAGCCTGAAAATTTGGTTTGGCCGCTCCGCGCTTCGCGCTACGCGACCAAACCAAATTTTCAGGCTTTTCTAAACTCGAAATTTTACTTCATGCTTAGTCTGGGAGTGGAACACACTCATTTCAAGATTCAAATTGATTTTTTTTAACAACGAGTATCTAAAGATTTACGACATTTTCTTTCAAGTATACATGTCTCAATTACACCGTATTAATTGAGACATGTATACTTGAAAGAAAATCTCTCGTGTGTACAAGAGGCATTAATTGCGATTGATTGGCTACAATTTTTAATGGTCATATAGGCAACCCAATTTACACATAACTTAAAAAATAAAGGTGTCAAATTATATTGGATGAACATGTTCGGTGTTACATAAAACTCTCTGTATATATTATTACACTTACGGGGTTAGTCTGTCTGGGCTATCGACCAGAGGTCTTTCTGCCCTGACTTAAATTTATTTTATTTGAAAATTTTTATCGTATGCTAGGCTTGTGAACTGTCTTGATGAACGGTACACATGAATTAATGTATTGTGAGAGGAGAATGTTTATATTTGGGATGGATATTTAGGTTTCTAGGAATACAGAATTTGTTTAGGAGTTCTAGGTTATGGGTGCTTTCAGCGAATTTTTCGCTGAGGGTTAATATGCGTTGGGAAATTGGTGTTACTTGGGTAGTTTCGTAGAGGATGATGTTTGAGGGATTATGGATTTATTGGGTGCCTGAGTTTGGTGAGGATTCGTAGTGCTGATCTTTCGGCGACTTGGATGTGGTGTGAAATTGAAGGACGGATATGAAGGAATAAAATTGCACCATAGTCTAACAAGGGCCGGCATATCGATTCGTAAATCCTACTGTTTTTGTGGAAATTCCTTGTTGTTTATAAGTTAAAGATCTGAAATGCTTAGCTATTCCCTTCATTATTCCAAATTTCAGATTTGATTTTAAATATTTGAAAAATTAGTCAATTGGTTTAGTATAAACGGATACTTGCCTGTGGAAGTATTTTGATTTCTAAATGTCCGTGGACAGTTTGGATGTGGTCCATAATCGCAATAGAATTTGATGGGATTAAAGATGAGCCCTTTGGGACACTCCTGCTCGACGACATAACCATCCCAGCAATTCACGTATTTCTCGCAACTCGTACCAGGAAATTGGCCTCTAGGCTTCAAACAATATTTCAATAAATGCGCCCAACCTTTAAACATAAATTACACGAATAATTATCACAAACTGAAAGTCTGTTATACAGGGTAGCTAGCCCATAGGTCGCGACGGGGTTTTAGTTAGTTAATATTTCTTTGATTCTTAACACTTTTTAATCATTTATGGCTTATAAAAAAGAACACATCTTGGAGATTATTTTACATTATGAATGAAAGATAACGCACTCATGAGCCAAATAAGGCATGATTCCTAACAGCTCTTAGTGTCTGTGCCTCTAGTGCCCTAATTTTTGCACAAATGTTTTCCTTTAGTTGTGGAATTGGAGTGGCTGGGGAATGGGATAAAGATGGATGCGTGGGTGAAAAAGAAGGAGAAGGAGGTGGAAGACCAGGAAAGGCAAAGGTATATAGAGAGGAGTGAATACAACGATAGGTACGGGAGGTGGCAGGTACATGGGAGAATGCCGAGGTATTTGATGGAGGGGAGATGGAGTAGGGAGGAAAGGGTGGTGCTGGCGAGTGCGAGGTGTGGGTCGGAGGAGAGAGGAAGGAAGGTGTGGATGGGGGAAGAATATGGGAGGTGTGTAATGTGTGAACGGGGGAGGGATACGTGGAGCCATCTGGCAGAGGAGTACGAGGGGGTGAAGGAGGAATGGGTGGGAATAAGAGGGAATAGAAAAGTGACGGAATGGATGAGAGAGGATGGGGCCGGGGTAAGGACGCTGGAGAAGTTAGGGGACGAGAGGGAAAGCAGAAGGAAGAGAGGGGGCAGTGATTAGTGTAGATATGGATGTAATAGAGCAGTGATGGGGAAACTATGGCCCGCGGGCCAAGTCCGGCCCGCGGAAAGGTTTAATCCGGCCCGTTTAAGAGTGCCGTCGTGAGAATGTTTGAACGCGTTCTTACTTCGTTATGTGACGACCCGCATAAAAACCACCTACCTACGATTAAGCATTATTCTTTGGCCCGCTACGATTGTCTGGTTATTACAAATGGCCCGTCTTAAAAAAAGTTTCCCCACCACTGTAATAGAGTATTATGCCAATAAAGGTCTTTTTTTTTTTAGTTGTGGAATTGTCTGAGGTTTATTCAAGCAGGGCGAATCCAAACTTTCTAAACTGCAAATATTTACTTCATGCGCCACGAGTATAAATATATGAATATATGAATATAGTGAAAATACTTTTTATTTAGTCTCAATACGTTTGTTATATTTTCTTCAGATAACGCTCAAAGAAAGCATTTTTTTTTCAATTTTTTGAAGGTCTGATTGAAGAGAGATTGTACGGTTTTCAAATTTTATACCAAATAAACAAGAAATAGCAAGGGAAGATTTATTCTTTGGATTAATCACATAGACAAGGGTACCTTTTAAGTTAATTTCTGTGAAGACAAATAAGGAATATGTAGTTGAAAATTGTTACCATCTACTATTTTAGATGCCATGTCATTCGTGCACTAACTTTTCAAAGCAACTATTATTTTGGGGTTGTTTTTGTGTTCATTTTTATCATTTTTAAGCGATAATTCAAATAAAACATAATAATCCAACAAAACAAATGCTTTTAAAATATTGTTCCTAAATACAAGCAAGAATGATTTACATTTTATTCTGATAATTTAAGTCCAATAATAGAGATAAAAACGAACATTGAAATTTTTACATGGGATTTCCCTATGATGCGCCTTGAAATGGGACACACTGTAGATACTTACCTTCTGTTGTTACAGACGCAGGAGGCACCGCAGTGACCGGAGCTGAAGTTGTAGGCACACCTGCTGGGATACCTGCGGTGTTTCAAGTTATGTTATATATTTATTGGTATGCTATTTGTGCCAAATACATTACCACGTTTAAATTATTATACAGAGAGTTTTATGTAACACCGAACATGCTTAAAACAAGAATTTTTCTTTTAAGTATACATAAACAGACGTTGTTCATTTGCTGATGCTCGGTTTATTAAAAGAATTTAATTTGAAGTTTAAACGAGTGTTTTCCATTCCCAGACTAAGCATGAAGTAAAATTTCGAGTTTAGAAAAGCCTGAAAATTTGGTTTGGTCGCGTAGCGCGAAGCGCGGAGCGGCCAAACCAAATTTTCAGGCTTTTCTAAACTCGAAATTTTACTTCATGCGCCACCGGTACACTGATGCAATGTAAAGTTTAGCTGTGTGTTTCAAACTTCGTATTATGTCAGTGTTTTGTACCGGTGGCGCATGAAGTAAAATTTCGAGTTTAGAAAAGCCTGAAAATTTGGTTTGGCCGCTCCGCGCTTCGCGCTACGCGACCAAACCAAATTTTCAGGCTTTTCTAAACTCGAAATTTTACTTCATGCTTAGTCTGGGAGTGGAACACACTAATTTCAAATTGAACTCATTTAAAAAAAAAACAACGGTTATCTAAAGATTTACGGCATACACGCTGTAGTTGGGACATGTATACTTGAAAGAAAAACTCCCTGTATGTACAAGTTGAGGCATTAATTGCGATTGATTGGCTACAATTTGTAATGGTCATATAGGCAACCCAATTTACACATAACTTCAAAATGAAAGGTTTCTAATTGTATTGGATGAAAATGTTCGGTGTTACATAAAACTCTCTGTATGAACAAAAACGATTTAAATAATGTCAATGTAATGTCGATCAAATATCTAAACATATTTCTTTAGTGAGGAGAAATATTTGTAGTTACCAAAATTATCCCCGCAATTATAATTCCAAGGAAAATCGCAATATCCCTTTTGGGGGTTGAAATTATATCCTTCGGGACATTCTTGTTCCACAGCGATTCCATCCCAACAATTGACGTATTTGTTACAGGCAGATCCCGGGAATTGTCCTCTGTGGTCCTTGCAGAATTTATTTGCTGGCAACACTTGAATAATAATGATATTTCTAAGTACACTAATAAGAAGATTGATCAGAGTTTTTAATTTGATTTGTAAAATTTTTTATATACTTATTTAGAACTGTAAATTACCCGTGATTCAATAAATTAGTGAATCTAAACCGGTTTACCGATAATTCATCGGAAAATCATGATATCGTTGTTTCAGAGGTAAAATTCATTAAATACGTTACGTGGATAATTAATAGAATTTAAAGATTTACCGTTACCAAGTGATTTCTATTCCCAGACTAAGCATGAAGTAAAATTTCGACTTTGGAAAAGCCTGAGCGTTTGGATTTTGACGCTTAGCGTCCTAATCCAAACTCAGGCTTTTCTAAATACAAATTTTTGTTTCATGCGCCACGCGTATAAAACACTGACCATATTGTGAAGTTGGAAATGTAATGCTTATGTTTAATAAATTTTAACCAAACCTCGTGCTATTAAAATTCGAGCAATTTGCAATAAATTTTAAGGAATACTTATAAGATTTTTTGTATGTATTGTTTTTTTTGTTTTTATTATCTATAACCTGTAGATCGCCAAATAACTTGGCATGCAAAAGTAGCTCGCGTATGACAAAAGGTTGAACACCCCTGCTATATAACATATCTTCTTGCTCTATGTGTGCGCAATGTTATTTCATGTCTTATCTGGGAGTGAAATATACTCGTTTAAAAATACTAAAACCGTTTTGATTTGAGGTTTTTTGGCGCCCAACGTGGGGCAAGGCTAACGCTGTGGCCCCTAGTTGGGCGCCATAAGTCGCTAGCCTCCAAATTTGACGCTTGCTCTTGTTGGGCGCCATAAATTACGAGTGTAAAAGTTGTAAACTTTCTACTGAATCAGTGTTTTGTACGCGTGGCGCATGAAGAAAAATTTCGAGTTAAAAAAAGATTGAGTTTGGATTTGGACGCTACGCGACCAAACGCTCAGGCTTTTCTGAATTCTTTATCTAGGAGTGGAAAACACTGTTTGCAGCTTCAAAATGAACGCTAATTATTTTTTTTAATATCTGTGTAAAATTTTGGGTGGATATTAAATAAACATTGCTCGTTAAAAATGTTTAAAAACATAAAAATACCCTATTAATAGTTTTTGAGTTATTTCCAATTGACCATAAAAATAGATTAATTTTATGCGATTTTTTAGGAAGATCAACATTTCAGCGATTCATATCTTTATAATTTTTTAGAATATCCGTGCGAAATTTTGGGTAGATATTAAATAAATATTGCTCTTTAAAAATGTGTAAAAATCTAAAAATATCCTCTCAATAGTTTTTGAGTTATTTCCAATTAAACATAAAATTAGATTTATTTTATGCGATTTTTCAGGAAGATCAACATTTCAAAGATTCATATCTTGATAATTTTTCAGAATATCAGTGTGAAATTTTTGGTAGATATTAAGTAAACACTGCTCTTTGAAAATGTGTAAAAATCTAAAAATACCCTATCAATAGTTTTTGAGTTATTTCCAATTAAACATAAAAATAGATTAATTTTATGCGGTTTTTCAGGAAGATGAACATTTCAAAGATTCATATCTTGATAATTTTTTAGAATTTTCGTGTGAAATTGTGGGTGGATATTAAATAAACATTGCTCTTTAAAAATATGTAAAAATCTAAAAATACCCTATCAATAGCTTTTGAGTTGTTTCCAATTAAACATAAAAATAGATTCATTTTATACGATATTTCATGATTAAATACGCCTTGTCTCAAAAATATAAAGAATTGTATTAGTTTGTGATTGCGTTCAATGAGCAGGTTTCACCGCCATTTATGTTAGATCGAGTATAATCGTGAATTAAAACGTCGCGTAAAAGAGACGATTTGCGCCAGGCGCAAATGTGACTGACTTTATTGAAAAAATAAGGGGATGAGGGCGCCAATTGTATATTCTATCTCTATTAACCCATTAACGGCCTAGCAGTTATTGAATTAACTCTAAATGTTGATTTTACTCAAAATTCTGCACTTCTTTTCATGAGATCTAAAACAACCTTATTGTATTACATACTGGGAATGTTTCATTTAAATATACATAATGCATACGCTATAAATTTTCAAGCGTTCGTTCATTTCATAAAAGCGTTTAATTTGAAGTTTCGAACGAGTGTTTCCACTCCCAGATTAAGCGTGAAGTAACATTTCGAGTTTAGAAAAGCCTGAAAATTTGGTTTGGTCTACGCGACCAAACCAAATGTTCATGCTCTTCTAAACTCGGAATTTTACTTCATGCGCCACGCGTATAAAACACTGAAATATTGTGAAGCTAGAAATGCACTAAAAACTTTTTTTTTAATGAGTAATGACCGAAATATTTAAATAACAAAATATTTACAATTTTTTTTTTATACGTTCTTAAGTCTAGTCAAATAATATAACGTATTGAATTAACTTATTTAGTAATTTAATTAACAACAAATTAATAACGTTGCCTCATTGCATCAATAGCGCTTAATGATTAAACAAAGTGCGTGCTGTGTTTATCAAATAATACTTTTGAGAAATAGTGAAACACAATGGCCAAATAGAAAAAAGACTGTATCTAAATACTTAATAAGATTTCAGAGTTACTTAAAATAAACTTACGTGGCAGTGAAGATGGAGTTGATGATATTGGGGGTTGTACAGAAGATGATTCTACAGGAGCTGGTGTAGGAGCTACAGGTACTTGACCATCATGATTACAATTGTAAATCCATGGATAATCGCAATATCCTTTGTGAGCGTTGAAATTTAATCCTTCTGGACATTCAAGTTCCAAAGCAATTCCATCCCAGCAATCAATGTATTTGTTACAAGCGGATCCTGGGAATTGTCCTCTCGGATTCTTACAATATTTACTAGCAGGTAACTCTGAAATAATAACATTATGTATTTTTGTCAGGTAAATCAAAAAACGAACTTCATTTTCAATATCATACTGTTTCCTATTGACCGCATGCACTACTATGTAAGGGAACTTATTATTTTTTTAAATGCGAGATGATATAGGATCAGCACTCCCGATTGTTATATATGAAAATCCAATGTTCTACATTTTATTTTATTCTTAAATTATAATTTAGTGTATTTGCTGCAATGAATTGAGATATACATACAAGAATCAGTAAATATAGTTAATATTTTTGGTCGCTTGCCTATGTTAATTAATCTAAAAATGTCAAAACCAACGCTAATGAAAACACTTACGTGGAAGAAGAATTGGACTGGTTGTACTAACACCCAAAGGTGGCAATGTAACATCTGGTGGTTTCGTAGATACTTGAACTGGTGATACTGGCTGTTGAATAGCACCGGGAGGAACTAC